>KV454407.1:0-445219 GCA_001661315.1 Nadsonia fulvescens var. elongata DSM 6958 | reverse complement strand
GAATTGGAACAATAATAAAACATATTCACCTATTAATTACGTTGATAGGTGAATTGGAACAATAATAAAACATATTCACCTATTAATTACGTTGATAGGTGAATTGGATTACAAAGGTTAAATTCAAAAATTAATCATTCGAAATTAAGCACAAACATGTACCTGCTTTATGCTCAAGTCACAAGACTCTGGAATGATCAATGGTAGCAATGAGCTTTAAAATGTAATATCAGAGGCTACTTTTAGGCATATTAAATTTTTAGGATCTTTTCCGCTATGGTTGCTTGATTAAGATCTCTAATACTTTATTCAAAGCTTAACATGTGGTCAGCCAGTAAAATGAGCCAGGTAAATGGGTTCGAACTTTAGTATTTCCTCCTTTTTTATGATGATATACCTATTTAAATCGGGAAATAATGGCTATCTCAAAGCAGATGGTTTTCTTCTATGAATATGAAAATGTTCTAGAAGGTTTGAGGCAGAAGAGAAAATATTTATTTAAATTGAAGGCCGTTTCCATGTAAAACAACTTCAGCAAAGTCATATATATTGAACTTTGACAGGAACCTATTTCTTTTCAAGTTGATTATTGTGGCTTATAAAAGATAAATATGAGTTATTCTAAGCGAGTGGTGAGAATAGTCATTAAAAGGAACTGTTGAATCAGTCAAATAAACTCAATTAGGTGTACCAAAAAAAGGAAACAAACAAATCTTATACACAAATGTGCCACCTGTGTACCTCATACTCTTGAGGTTCAAGTTCGTATTTACCTAAAACATAAACTGCTTAACCTATTGATAATATTTAGAAGTGTTTTATTTTTGTAAATACTTCCAATCTAGCGTCTTTTTCTCTATCTGTTTAGCTTTCAAAGTTGTCTCTTGTAGACTAAGGCTAATCATAGTGTTTAAATTTTCTTACTCGATTGATAGGTTCCTTATCTAAAATGTAAAGTTATTTAAACCCCAATTTAATTCCTTATTGATAAAAGTTTTTTTCATTAGGTCCAAATTTTTAGTAAAGTTCTCGGCTTAGGCGGGATCTATAGTGAATTTTAGGGCTTTTCTTCACCCTTGGCCTTAGCTTCCTCAAATTTCTTCATATCTATAGCTTTCATTTCATTCGTCTTAGATTTGAGCTGGTTGATACGCTTGGTAATAACTTTCTCATGAATTTTTATTATCTTTTTTGAAAGTATGTATCCCTACCAAATTTTCTTTCTCCTCATATCTTCAATTTTTGTTTATATTTTGAAATGTATTTTGAGAGCAAGATAGGTATTTTTCTGCTTTACAAGCCTGATAATAACAAATCTATTGGATTTAATTTGAATTCTGCTCCTTTAAGTATCCCCATTACAGTAGTAGCTTCCTTGGTATATATCTATCTAGCTAAGTGGTAACTTCAACTTCAGCTCTTCTTCATAACTGTATCTCGATTTGATATTTTTCGAGAGTAAATGAGACGATGTTTAGGGAACTTTTGGATCTTTCGTTGCTTAAAACCTTGTATTTGGGCTGCAATGATGATTAGATCTTTTTGACGCTTTACTCACTAGGATTGGAAGAACGAGGCGATATTCCTGAAAAAAAGTATAGTGTTAAAACTTGTATGTGTAAATCTTATGTATTAATTACTAATTTATGGAAAACTATCCGACAAAAACAAAATATCGATACTATCATTGTTCACTGCGTTGATATTTAGGCTTAAGAAAAACAATGCCACATTACATATTTTATCGAGCCATGACCATGAAACGCCGCGACCACTAAGTACTATTACTTCTACCCTTACTAGTAAATGACTCTTTTCTAAAGGAGTTACATAAAAATATTCAGAAATCACTTGGTTTATCATGTTTTTATTAAAACTTTATTGAGCGTATAGTATCTTGATATCTGAGGCAAATAATAATTTCAGCTACGGTAACAATGTGCCAATGGTAAAAGATTATGAATAACAATTATGGCAGCCTTTCGTCTGCGGCCATATCCACTGGAAAGCACGATTTCCCGTCCGATCAATCATAGTTAAGCCAGTGAGAGCCTTCATAAGTACTACGGTGGGAGACCACGTGGGAACATAAGGTGCTGCAGTCTTTTTTATATATATCCTACTTGATTTTTATAGAAACAAATGAGCCGCGTTTCGCCGCTTTAGTTTCCCTTTTATTATTCTGGTACTTGCCCAAACCAGGCTCAAGGTGGAATGCTAAACGGACAGTAGTCAGGGTCTTTGGCTGTATGGCCTTTTTACATCCAACGCTTCAGGTGCCGGAATACGAACCATGTTGAGGCTCCATAAATATTTTTGATGGTTCCCAAGACTTGATTGTTAAAGAAAAAGGTACCGGAAAGGCTCCTAGCCCTATTTACTACTGCAAGGCATTGGCTAAATCTACGTAGAGTTTCCGTTATGTGCCTAAAAACCTCTACAAGCCACTCGAGGCTTTTTTAAACCCGCGGCGAATTTCAAGTCCAAAAAAGTAATAAACAGGTCTCAAATACAATAGGAAAAAAAAAAGACTGCAGCACCTTATGTTCCCACGTGGTCTCCCACCGTAGTACTTATGAAGGCTCTCACTGGCTTAACTATGATTGATCGGACGGGAAATCGTGCTTTCCAGTGGATATGGCCGCAGACAGTTTGTGAAAATATATGACATATATTAAATTTGTTGTCTAAACTAACAAATCCTTTTCAATATATCACACAACAGACACTTTGCATATAATATCATGCAAATTCATTATTTTTTTAACATATCGCGCATCAAACACCAAGGTGAATTTAGCCAAGGTTCTCTCCTTTATTGATTCTAGTGGTCATAGATAAAAGCGTGGATTCATACATATCTAAGGGGATAATGAAGAGCACAAAATGAAGAAAATATTCCCAATCTGACACAAGAGACACATGTGAAACTTAATCCCTGGACTTATTATTTCAAGAAATAAAAAATTACAAACCTCCGATACGGGGAATCGAACCCCGATTTGCCCGGTGAAAGCGGACCGTGCTAGCCATTACACTATATCGGATATTTTTGTTAGTATAAATTTATAAATATTTTTTAGTGTATCACAATAATCGCCTCCACTTTTCAATAGATAGTTTTGTCAGTATCCCATTCACATGACCTGAAGCAAGATCTGGTTCCTCATTGGCGACTCTTGTAAACAGAGGTCTAGTATGTGTTTTTACCGTCAATATACACAGGCTCAAGTGACTTTTCCTGTCTTGAAAAAGTGCGTTAACATGGGCATTGTATGTGACTTTTCTTGTGACGGGCAAATAGGCAGCAAAAAGATTCCCAAACAAAAAAAACTGACTTCAAGTTTCTGAATGCCAAACTAGTAATATTCTTCTCCTGGGTAGTCCAAAAAACACCTCGGATCCATGTCCAAAAATTACTCCGAAACGGGGAATTGAACCCCGGTCCCACGCGTGCTGAAATTAAATTCTGACAGGCGCAAATTCTAGCCACTAAACTATTTCGGAAAGGACACTGCGCCAGCCCGGAATCGAACCGGGGGCTCACCGATGGCAACGGTGAATTTTACCACTAAACCACTGGCGCCTTAGTTAAAAGTTTGAAAAGTTTGATATATCAAAAAAAAAAAACTTTATTTGGTCCACCTTGGATGTGGTATTTAGATCGACTCTCATTGGTTTTTGAAACACAAGAGTCTGAATAAGGCTTATCATAAGTTATTTAATCAAAATCATTATCAGAGGCTTTTTGCTTTATTCTTAAATAATATGTGCTTGTACAGCTCTAATGTACTAATGGTTTTTCTCTTGATGAGTTATTATTTTTCCCAAAAAAACAAAAATTAGGTTTAAAAACGCTACTAACCATGTATACATACACACATATCTACATGAATAAAAAATATATTTTTCATGAAACTAAGATATCAAATACTAGTAAATTGTTTTAACAATTACAAAAATAGGAACCAGTTGTTAATACAATATAGACTCGGGACTGAAGAAGCTTGCACAAAAAAAAACTTACAAGATAACAAAAGTTATTGAAACTAGAATATTATACACTTTTTAGCTCAGTTCTATTGGGTTTAAATTAAAAATAATCCTTTTTCAATATGAGATCAATAATAACAGAAAAGGAAGCTAGATAGTGTAATGATTATGTAATCAATATATTAGCAAGCTATCCTTTGGAATTAATGCCGGGTAAATTCTTTATGAATCATTTTCTAATTTCTTAAAAATACTACTCCGAGAATATATCCCGCAGCCCCGCTTCAACAAACACTTCGTTTTTATTGACCAGAAATCAATAATAACTTCAATTAAACTCCAAATTTGATAATGGAGATATCTCGTGTAGATGTGTTGGGCCGTGATATGGCCCATATCGGCTACAATCTACAGAAACACATTGTGAAACAGCTTTTGACTGAAATCACCTCTTCAACTTACGTTGTGATTACAGATAAGAACATTGAGGATCGTGGCCATTTGCAAAATTTAGTTGATGAACTTGCTGCCGGTATTAACGAATATGGTGTGGACTCTCGTATCTTAACCTACGTTATTCCCCCTGGTGAAGCCTCCAAAAATCGTGCTACCAAGGCCGCTATTGAAGATTGGTTATTGACTCAAGGCTGTACCCGTGATACTGTGATTCTTGCTCTCGGAGGCGGTGTTATTGGTGATATGATCGGTTACGTCGCTGCTACTTTTATGCGTGGTGTGCGTGTTGTCCAAATTCCTACTACCCTTTTGGCTATGGTTGATTCATCCATTGGTGGTAAGACCGCTATTGATACCCCCCATGGTAAGAATCTGCTTGGTGCCTTTTGGCAACCACAACGTGTCTTTATGGATATCAGATACCTAGAGACTCTCCCTGAACGTGAATTCATTAATGGTATGGCTGAAGTTATCAAGACTGCGGCCTTCTACGATGAAGAAGAATTTTCTCGTTTGGAGGCTGGCGGTGCTACTTTTCTTAAAGCTATTCGTAACCGTGATCCCTCCAATATTCACCAAGTTGATCTCTCCGATATCAAGGAACTTATTCACAAGATTGTGCTCGGCTCTGTAAAGATTAAGGCTACTGTCGTCTCAGCTGATGAGCGTGAAGGTGGTTTACGTAACTTACTTAACTTTGGACATACTATCGGTCATGCTTACGAAGCCATCCTTACTCCTCAAATCCTCCATGGTGAGTGTGTTTCTTTGGGTATGATTAAAGAAGCTGAACTTTCTCGTTACTTGGGAATTTTGAGTCCTGTTGCCGTCGCTCGTCTCGCCAAATGTTTAACTTCATACGATTTGCCTGTCTCTCTAAATGACAAGGTTCTTAAGAAGCGATCAGGTGGCAAGATTTGTCCTGTCGATGATCTTTTAAAGATTATGGCTGTCGACAAGAAGAATGATGGCCAAAAGAAAAAGGTGGTGCTGATTTCTGCTATTGGCAAGACCTATGAACAAAAGGCCAGTATCGTCTCTGATAAAGATATTCGCGTTGTTATCTCCGAGGAAATTATTGTTGGCTCTAATGCCGATGCTCCTGCTTCTGTCACCGTTACACCCCCCGGTTCCAAGTCTATTTCCAACCGTGCTTTAGTATTATCTGCTTTGGCCCAAGGTACCTGTCGTATCTCTAATTTACTTCATTCTGATGATACTGAACATATGCTTAATGCCGTCACTCTATTAGGCGGTGCTACTGTTGCTTGGGAGGATGATGGCCAAACCTTAGTTCTCACCGGTAACGGTGGTGAATTAAAGGCCCCTGCTAAGGAATTGTATCTAGGCAATGCTGGTACTGCCTCAAGATTCCTTGCTACTGTTGCTTTATTAGTCAACAAGTCCGAAAAGGCTGACTCTGTTACTCTTACCGGTAACAACCGTATGAAGCAACGTCCTATTGGCCCCTTAGTTGATTCACTCCGTGCTAATGGCTCTAAGATTGATTATGTCGAAAATGAAGGTTCTTTACCTTTAAAGATCGATGCTGGCGTGGGCCTTCAAGGTGGGCTAATTGAATTAGCTGCCACCATTTCATCTCAATACGTCTCCTCAATTCTCATGTGCGCTCCCTACGCCAAGCAACCCGTGACATTATCTCTTGTTGGTGGTAAGCCCATTTCTCAATTTTACATTGACATGACCGTTGCTATGATGAAGACTTTTGGTATTAACGTAGAGAGATCCACTACTAAGGAACATACTTATCACATTCCCCAAGGCGTTTACGTTAACCCCTCTCATTATGAAATTGAATCTGATGCCTCTTCTGCCACCTACCCTTTGGCCTTCGCCGCTATCACCGGCACCTCCTGCACTATTCCTAATATCGGTTCGGGATCCTTACAAGGTGATGCTAGATTCGCTGTTGATGTATTACGTCCCATGGGATGTGAAGTTACTCAAACTGCTACATCTACTACTGTACAAGGTCCTCCAGTCGGCAAGCTTCTTCCTTTACCTCATGTTGATATGGAACCCATGACTGATGCCTTTTTGACCGCTTCAGTTGTTGCTGCCATTGCGCAAGGTACCGATGGTGTTAACAACACTACCCAAATTACCGGTATTGCTAATCAACGTGTTAAGGAATGTAACCGTATTGCTGCCATGATTCATGAACTTGCAAAGTTCGGTGTTACTTGCCGTGAGTTACCTGATGGTTTAGAAATTGATGGCCGTCTTATTGGTGATCTTAAGCGCCCTGCTGACGGTGTCTATGCTTATGATGATCACCGTGTCGCTATGAGTTTCTCCCTTCTTGCTAGTACTCTTCCTGAAGATGTCCTTATTCAAGAACGTCGGTGTGTTGAAAAGACCTGGCCTGGCTGGTGGGATGTGCTTCATACCACATTCAATGTTCCTCTTACAGGCCATGATGCCCAAACTTCAGAACTTAAATCTAGGGCCGTTAACGGTGATAAGAGCATTATTATCGTTGGAATGCGTGGTGCTGGTAAGACTTTAATCGGTGAATGGGCTGCTTCTACTCTTGGTTTCAGTTTCTTGGATCTTGATACCCAATTTGAACAGGAGCTTAAGACTCCTATTGTTGACTATGTTAAGACAAATGGGTGGCCGTCTTTCCGCCAAGAAGAAACCAGAATTCTCAACGAATTCATCAAGAATCACCCTGAAGGTTACGTCGCTTCCTGTGGTGGTGGTGTCGTTGAGTCTGAAGAAGCTCGCCAATCTTTGCAAGCTTATGTTGCTCGCGGTGGTATTGTTCTTCACGTTCACCGTGCAACAGCTGATATTGTTAGCTACCTAACTACCGACTCTTCACGCCCCTCATTAGGTGCAGAGGATTTAGCTTCTGTTTATGCCCGTCGTGAACCTCTTTACACATCCTGTTCTAGTCACGTTTTTGTGTCGGCCAACACTGAAAACTCTGCTGAAATCGCCGCTGTTCGCAAGTCCTTCAATAGTTTTTTGAGCACTATTACTGGCCAAAAGCCCGTTACCATTCCTACCAACAGGTCTTTTTTCCTTTCTTTGACTTATTCTAATGTCGCTGAAGCAGCCATTAATGATTTTGCTGATATTACTGCCGGTTGTGCCGCCGTTGAGCTTCGTGTTGATCTTTTGAAACAAGCCGACAATCAATTAGCTTCTTTGGAATATGTTAATGATCAAATCGCTCTTATTAGAAAATATACGTCTTTACCTATTATCTTTACTGTTCGTACCAAATCACAAGGTGGTCAATACCCTGATGATAACGAAGAAGGGCTTTTAGAACTCACTTTGAACGCTTTCAGAGCTGGTGTTGCTTATGTTGATATTGAACTTTCCTCCACTGCTGGTTTCATCGACTCTGTGGTTCAAAAGAAGGGTCATACTAAACTTATCGCTTCACACCATGACTTCTCTGGTGCCCTTAAGTGGTCAAACCCTATTTGGGAGAACAAGTACGCCCAAGGCCTTTTGGTTGGTGATATTGTCAAGCTCGTCGCTACTGCTCGTACCTTTGAAGATAACATAGAACTTGAACGCTTCCGTTCAACTCATACCGCAAAGCCTTTAATTGCGATCAATATGGGCTTCCGTGGTCAAATGAGTCGTGTTGTTAATTCCATCTTAACTCCTGTTACCCACCCTAGCTTACCCGCTAAGGCTGCCCCTGGCCAGTTGTCGATCAAGGAAATCAACGAGACCTTCTCTAAATTGGGAGGTATCGAGCCTCGGGATTATGCTATTGTTGGTTCCCCAATTCAGCATTCCCGCTCCCCCGCTCTTCATAACTCTGGTTTTGATGCTTTAGGCCTTCCTTTTGACTATGGTATGCTGGAAACTACCGAACCCGCCATTGCTGCTAAGTTCTTCAGCAGCCTTCCTTCTTTTGGTGGTGCTTCCATAACTATTCCCCTGAAGGAAAAAATTATCCCTCACCTGAATTACATAACTGATGATGCTTTAGCTATTAATGCTGTTAACACTGTGGTAAAGGATGAAAATGGACGCCTCATTGGTGACAATACCGATTGGATTGGTATTATCAATGCTTTTAATGTTGCCGGCTTAGCTTCCATTGCAGGTCAAGATAAGAGTGCTTTGATTATTGGCGCCGGCGGTACCTCTAAGGCTGCAGTCTACGCTCTTAATCGATTGGGTTTCACTACTATTTACATTATTAACCGTACTGCTGAAAAGGCCCAAAATGTTGCCGACGCTTTTAACACCCGGGACGAAAAGTATAATGTCAAGGCTATTTCTGATATTGCCGAAGCCAAGGCTGCTATTAGTCCTTCTGTTGCTGTCAGCTGTGTTCCTGCTGACAAGCCCCTTGATACTAATCTAGTGAGTATCTTGGATGTCTTCCTCCAAAAGGAATCAAAGACAGACAAGAAATTCTTGTTGGAAGCTGCTTACAAACCCCGCGTAACTCCTATTATGACTTTGGCTAGTGAGACTCACGGCTGGGAAGTTATTCCTGGTGTGAATATGTTGCTGGAACAAGGTCTTGAACAATTCAGAATTTGGACCGGTTACAATGCCCCCAAAACTGTTTGTAAAACTTCGGTTGAGCTGGAGTAGATGTGACGTCTGTAATATGGTAAATTATTTATGGGGTTACTATGCTATTTTCGTTATAGTTTTTTCATAAAATCCAAAATATATCTATTTAATAACTACCTCTTTTTTATTCCTTATCACTATATTTATTTAACCATATCTTCTCTGCGTTGCCAGGAACTATAAGAAATTATAATATTTTTGATATCAGTTTTACTTTAAATGAAAATAGATTAAATATGTAGAGAGAAAGGGTTTTTGTCTTGCCTGATATTTTCTATCACCTTAAAAATTGTTTCTCTCACAGGATAAACTATTCAGTAACGTTTTACCTATACTAAAGATATCCTTCTATTAATACGCTAACTTTATCTGCAAGATGTGATTTTATCTAGAAGAGATATATAAGCTTATGTCTATTTATAATTTATTACAATTTACATCTTGTAGTAAACAATTACAACCACATCCACTTGGACATTGTGTTTCCTGTGACTTCCACCAATCGGAAGCGCATGCTGTATGTAAAATATGTTCACACACCATACAAACCACGAATCTGCTACGGACAGACAATCCACAATATTGACATTTGTAGTGATTTACGAAAGTGTCATGTTTGGCAATACAAGTAATATGGTCTTTATCAAATCTAAGGCTTTCCAAATTTGAATCTAAACGCAAGCCAATAGCCGCTGAGTATAAATCATTGAGCTTAAGATAACCAT
The DNA here is from genome assembly GCA_001661315.1 of Nadsonia fulvescens var. elongata DSM 6958. Taxonomy (NCBI): domain Eukaryota; kingdom Fungi; phylum Ascomycota; class Dipodascomycetes; order Dipodascales; genus Nadsonia; species Nadsonia fulvescens. Next base: position 435,464 of record KV454407.1, on the reverse strand, counting down.
CAATCACACAATTATCCTGAGCAGAGGCAGAAGCAGTTGTGGTATAATTGAATTTCAAAATCTCCAATGACTCCGTTACTAAACCCCATGAGTAAAGAATAGAAGCATACTGTTTCCGATAGGACTGGAACCGGGATTCTAAACTGGGGTCTAGCAACGGTACGTAGCTCTGCACCTGATGGTTCCCAAATAAGCTCTCATTGGTCATTTCGACTTTGAGTTGAGGCATGAGCATTAAGTCTCGGTCCGGCAATTTGGGAAAATCGTTGAGGTCGCCATGAGAGAAATCAAGACATCCAGACGGCAAAGTTAAATGGAGACGGCCTCCGGAGCTGAGCTCGTTTGAAATGCCATTATTAACCCGAGAATTCCCAAAGGATACATAGTTTTGATAATCAATCATGCCCACACTACCATTATCAGATATACAACTTGAATAAGAATGAGTCTTCAAACGCACGGCATCGTGATCAAAAGCCTTAAGCTTTAAGGGAATATTGCTTAGGTGTGATTTGCGTGTAGCGGCGTTTGCCATTTTTATTGATGATGCTGATATATTACTGTGTAAAGATGATGCTAATGGCGTGTTAGCAGTTGAGAAGAATTCACCATGACTGAATTTAGCCTCGAAAGGTATTTGCATCTGCATAGGCGGAAAATAGCTGTTACCATAATCTATACTGCTAAAATCATTATTCATATCACCAGGATAATTAATGTTGCTCTTTCTCATATAAGCTGGCAAATTTGGTGTTTGATCAAACAGCGGTGACGTTTCGACACAGGTACTCAAGGCCGGGATAGTCAATTCTGTGTTATTATGGATATTTGTGGATAGAATGCAAGACATATACGCTAGCATCTGAGTATTATGCTGTTTTTCAAAATGATCAAACATGGTTTCAATAAGCCAACGTCGACCGAATGGATGGGATCCCCATAGATAAGGTCCATTGATATCGCCTAGCACCGGAGGCATATCAATATTGAGTTGTTCAGCTAAACTGGCTGCCTTTATTATGGATACTGTCCCAGGTACGATAATGGACAACAGTTTCCAGCACTCGGCAATTTCTTGATATCCATGCATCTCGGCTACTTCACTGTTATATTGACAAAGTTTCTCGGGTGTTTTTCCAAAGATCTCGTACTCGACCGCCAGCTGCTTACTGGTAGGAATCAATGTCTTAAAATCATGAATCGAGACAGTGTTGATAATTGGAACTTCCTGATTAAACCAAGGCTCATCATGGAGAAGTAAGTTTAAATAATTATGGGGTACCTTGGTCCTTATCGGAGATTTAAATTGTCCCTTTAGCATCCACCGTGACGACTGCTTATAGTTGCTTGCTAGATTTTCTTCACTTTCAGAGTCGTAATAGTCCGAGGCACTCATATCGTCACTGTTCCTATCTGCATGAGTATTGTCTTCATCAGATCTACCATTATAGCCTGATGAACTAGAATCTTCTTCGCTTGAAGAGGTAGCTTTGTAAACCACACTAGTGTTACCGTTATTATCTAACTGACTACGCGTTTGATGTCTTGGACGGTGCGAATATTTATAATTCACAGAAGGACCTAAACGAATTTCAAACTTACTGACACCAAATCGATTATTTCGTCTATTTTTATTGACATCATAAAATGTACTGCTGCCGACGTCTTTATCAATGTCTATCTGGCGCTTGAAACAGATCAGGCGACCCTCGTTATCCCATGTAGCACCGCACAACCGGGGCGCAGGGGTGCTATCGAACCTAGAACGATTGGATTTATGAGTATCGTGGCTAATAGGCTTGGGTTCAATGAGAGACGATAAAAAAACTTTAGGCTTGTGAAGGGCCTTACTCGCATTATAGGTTAAACCGGAACCATGAATAGATTTCGCTGGATTTTTGTCTCCACTGATGGGTGAGTTGTCATGTTCTGGGACTTTAGAACAACCGCCAATGTAGGAGATAGATTCTGAATTATCTGAATCGTCTTGAATATAATCTTCTTCACATTCGTCAATATCATCACTATCATCATCATACTCAATGGAGTTTTTATCGTCAGCGGTAGACTCTTGAAAGTATTTATTAGTGGAGCGAAGCGACGAAATTGTACCAATTATATTAGCGGAATCATCAACAGATATTTCTTCATCATCAGTTGAGAAATAGTCAGAGTCATAATCACTGTGCGACGTAATAGACTCGGAAAAATCGTAGTCGTCCAGAGTGACATTATCCAGCAAGTATCTTAAACAGGGCTCTAAACAAACTTTATCCAAACTAGTAAACTTTTGTGCCAATTTATCCAGCTCCTGCTTAATCAGATTTACTTGGTTATCGTTAATACAGGAGTTTTCTTCGATCGTAAACTGTGGGCTATTTCCATCCTTGGGGTAATTTTTTGGAAAACTAATTTCAAATCTTACAAAAATACTCTCATCTGCTTCACCCCAGGGACCCACTAAAGAAAAAGCGCAGTGTCCTACTGTGACATTAATTTTCTCAAATCGTACTTTTGGAAATTTATTAGTCAAGGCCCCGAGTTCCTCTCCAAGATTATCAATAGAGTATCCATTGTTCAGCCCCATAATATTTTGTCGGAAAATATCTTCGTTGGGGTCTTTCTCGGATTTATGACCCATCCTTACCCCCTGTAACCAGCGTAAATGAAGATCCTTGGTTTCGAGCTTTTGGCAACGACGAGACATATAGGCAGCAGGGCTAGATATTGAGCGGTGGTTAGCGGTAGTAATAGTAGTTGTTCGGCTCATGGCCAAAGCATAATCGGTAGGTTCCGCCCAGTAGGATGTATAACCAGATTTTTGCTTTATAACAGATAATGAATGTTGTTTTTGCAATAGTGATTGCTGGGAAATAGGCGAAAGATATGATGCAGGTTCTATCCACTGCTTCATATCTTTTTCATGATGAACAGAATGCAAAACCAGATCTGAAATGGGCCATAACCTCAGATCATGATCCTTGGACCAGGTAACGAGTTGAAACTCTCTATTGTCTTTAATATCACCACTGTCACCTACGCCTCCATATCCTCCTCTTGATCGCCAGATAAACTCATGTACCGGTTCTGTATGCCCACTAAACACGTGTTCAGGATTTAAAGTTTCCACCCCCTTTTTATCCTTAAAATTAGTTAAATAAATTGAGTTATTTCCTGCCGATAATGGCATGATGGCACAACCCTGACCGAATGGCGTATACCTTGCCCTCCAAACGGGAAACCCGCATTCGATTGTATAATTTGGCACGGAGAAATCATATTTATTGTAATCCCAGAGCTTGACTGTACCATCCAACGAGCAAGTCATTAGTTCAGATGCAGAGGTTCGACTAAAATTAATGCCGTTAATTTTACGGGCGTGTCCATCGATTGTCTTCAATGGTATTGAACCCTTACGGCGATCCCAGATGTGAACTCTACCCTCATGACTTGAAGCCAAAATATGTGGATCCACACGGCTCCACTTGACTTGACTGGCGCCCGCAAACCAGTCTGAAAACGATTCGCAAGGTTTACTGGGATCTCGTAAGTCCCAGTTAAGAATAAAGGTATCTACAGAACAAGTGGATAAGAGTAGAGGGTCATGTGGGTGAAAATTAATATCAGTAATTGCCCGGGTATGCCCGTGCAAAACGTGTTCAATGGCGTTGCTGGAGGGCAGCGCTAGGTTCCATAGCATGGCTTTTTGGTTGGAAGTAGAGGCGACCCAGAACGGTTTGGAAGCATGGGGGGACCACTGAACGTCGGCGATTTCCCATGAAGAGAAGTGATGAAGCCAGCGGGGAAGGGAAAATGGATCATCGAGATCTACAATAAATAGCCCACGACGGGATGCTAACACGACGTCACGGCTAGAAGGCGAGATCGACATAGCTTTAACTTCCTCATCAACCCTAACGGCCAATGAATTGCCAAAGGTCATGGAGTTGTAGGGCGTTCTTTCGGTCGACATAATGAACAAAATTTATAATGCAGGGAAGGGGTAGATAAAAGAAAGGGCGCCAAAAACGAAATGACACAAACTAGTTTTGGATTTGTATGTACGAAAGGTGTATGTATGTACGCAAGATTGTGCCGATAAAACAATGATCTTAAATGAAGGACGACATAGAGAAAGGGTAAAAATGAATTAATTAATGCTGATTTATGTACGAAAAAGACTAACTGATCCAAAATTAAAATTATAGGTACCAAAATTCCAGCCAGAGCGAACAAGTGTGATTTTGTATGTGAAACAAAATAGTCAAGGAGCAGAAGGAAGAAAAAATTAAATTCAGCATTGGTTTGTCCCAATCGGTCGAAAACCCTTTTGGGCGATAAGAATTTGAGAGGCTTGAGTTATATCTGAAAATAGACGATAAAGTAAAATAGAATAGAATAAAATTAAATATATAAAAAGAGACAGACAGATGGCGGGATTAACGGCCTAATTGTGTAAAAGGCTTTTTGATCCCACTTAATATTATGATACATATAATTATCTAGCAAGAACGAGAAGGGCACAGTTACGCCCGGGGTCTCTTTCGAATTACACCGCGCGTTTTAATACCGTTGCCACGGCCACGAGCCGCTAAAGTTTGAGGCCTAAACATCGGGGCATTTCTGTATGGAGAGAAAAAGAGTTAGATTAAATCAGAAAAAGAGGAGGTGAGTAAAACATACTTGAGCATATCGGGGACAATAAATAGACGGACGTGAGATCCTCGGATATAGACTTGTTCATGATGGGACACTCTGCCGTCACGAGAAGTGAAAGTTACGTCTTTAAGTTGAACATTCATGTTATCTTCGGCTAGGATGAGTTAGTAAGAATGAATCGATATACTTTGGTGAACAACAGAAGACATACCTTCGATCAACTTGCCACGGTAAGTATAACCGGACGTTAATTCAATAGTAACGACATGGCCCTATACAAAAGATTTCAGATGATACATGTTAGTTGGTAAGTTTAAGGAAGGAAACCAATAGTATATATAGACATGAGACGGGTCTAATGCAAGCCACTAGAGTTCTCGCGATAGTGGGCAAATACCAACAGAGTAGAGGACAACCACCTAGTAATTAGCCAAAAGCCGACATACCTGTGATTCGTTCAACAGTTTTATGGGAATGCCTACCGTAGTGGACATGGTGAATAGGATGTGAAAATAATAGGAATTATGGGAACGTCTAGAGGAAGTGGTGGCAGGAATGGTAAGAACATGAAAACCGTGTTTTCATCCCGTTGGGACTTTTGGTGAAGTCAGAGCTTCGTCTAAAGAAACGGATATTTATGGAGTCTATGGTGATTATTGCATAATTAAATTTTTTTATATTATAAAATTTCTGCTATTATTTTCATGAGGATATCATACCTCTAGAAACGGGTCTGGCCTCGCACTTGAAACTATCGACCCTCTGGAGAAAGAAGTGCCTTGGGGATGAAGCTGATCATCCACTGATAGTTCATTCAAGTAAACAATCTTCACAAGCCACTAGTATTGTTATGGTAACCACAAAGAGTCTGAGAAAAGTATATCACATCCACCTTGAACTCTCCTTTAATCTTTTTCTTTCCAAAACAGCGTAAATTTTTTTACAGCAGGCTTATCATTCCTTACTCTATGAAATAGAGCCAACAAAATTCCAATTCAGTGCCATAAACTTGTGTTTTCATCAAATTCAAAAAACACAAAATATTTACCCGGTTGCTAAAACCAAATTGGGACAAAACTCAAAAAAAAAAAGAAAAAAAAAAGAAAAAAACGAAAAATAGAATTGATTCAACACTAAAATCAATATATAACATCTCCATTATTCAACATCTCCAGTAATTATAATGGCCAAACCCGTCAGCGCTATGAAGAAGTCCGTCAAGAAGGTCGCTATAGTTGCGCCTACTGAGGCTAATCAGGAAGCAGTTACTGCCCAAGAAAAGACCGAAACGACCACAGTCAAAACCCAAGATGAATTAAAGGAAACAAAGTCCAAGGAGGCTTCTTCGGTACCAAGGTTCCGAATCGTTACCGGCTCGTACGAACACAATTTACTCTGTGTTTCGCTCTCATTATATCCTCAAACTCCCATGTTTACGCCTATTTTCCATTTCACCCCCCATATCCAATCCATTCGTTGCGTAGCCTCGTCTAAGCGATACCTGGTCTCCGGATCTAATGATGAAAATATTCGTATCTACGATTTACAAAAGCGTAAAGAATTAGGTACCTTAATGGAGCACACTGGTAATGTGCGCTCTTTACAGTTTTTTCAAAACAAGTGGATGCTAAGTTGTGGTGACGATGGTAAAATCTTTGTTTGGCGTACTAAGGATTGGGAAGTATTGGCCACTCTCAAGGGCCATACTGCCGGTGTGGTTGATTTGGCCATCCATCCCTCTGGTAAGATCGCCATTAGTGTTGGCGATGATAACGCTCTTCGTCTTTGGAACCTTATGACTGGCCGTAAGGCCAGTCAAATCAAGATCGACCGTAACGTGATTGGATGTGGTTGGTCCGACAAGGGCGACCGTTATGCCATTGCCTTTGAAAAGAAACTGCAATTATATAACCCAACTGATAATACCATCTTACTTCAGTTGACCTCCAAGACCCCGATCTACTGTATGAAACTCTTTGTTCTCAATGATGTTGAATACATTGTCACCTCCCATGGTAACGGCAAGATTTTATTCACGCCATTAGATGCCGCGATTGCTGCTTATGAAGCCACTGGGGGAAATAAAATTGCTATCGAAGAAACTGGATTAGCACAGGGCTTTGAGATCGCAGCCCACGCAGTTCGTGTTAAGAGCTTTACATTGCACTATTACGCGCCTACCGGCGTCTGGTATCTTGCCTCGGTCTCTACAGACGGTAAATTAGTTATCAGTGATTTAAGCCAAAAGGATCAAGTCGCTGTTTACGATACTGGTGATCGTCTTAATTGTATTACAGTATTTGATGACGATGTGGAGGATTACGCCAGTATGAAGAAACGGAAGCGGGCTGATGCTGACGGTAATGCTATTTCTATGTCTGATTACGAAACCGACTTTTCTGAACCAGAGACTGATGTTGAAGAGGTCCAGAAAAGGAAACAGAATAAGAAGAAGAGAAATAAGAAGAATAAAGCTACTGTCCAGGTGGAATTAGAGTAGTTTTTCGATTCTCCAATCTATCTAGCATATATAACTGTACTTTAATAAATTGCAGCCTTTGGTGGCATTAAATGATAAACACTGAACACATTTATGATTACATTTAGCTATCTGTTGACTTCAATTACTCGCTCAAACCGAATATGATTATGGCTTACAAAAACTTAAAATTGATGTAGTTGTAATTTAACACAAACTACAGAGTCTCCCGGGTAACTATGCTATCTATAGCCATGCGTGGAATCCTAAACCTGATACTCAACTATATCATCAAAATCATGGTAAGTATACTAGCGTTGATAGAATTTATTTTGGTCAATCACTAATCTTCTCTAGAACTCGGTATTTAATCATGCTATCCGACAAACACAATCGCTTAAACGCGAACTAGACTCCTTTCGCGCTGCCCCATCTTCAGCGCCCTTATCCCTTCAGGGCCAGATCGCCGCCACACTACAGTCTCTGCAACGCACTGTTGATGAATATGGTGAATTGGTAGGCAAGGAGTTATCACGAGATCGACAGGAGAAAGGCCGGGTTCGCTTAGATAACTTTCGCCATGAAATTAGCGCAGCCAAAGAACAGTTCAAACAACTCAAACTACAGCGTGAAGAGGCCACCTTCAATGAACGAAGATCTGAACTCTTGGAGCGTCGACAGTTTCAGTCTTCTACGCCAGATAATCCTTATGATTCTAGTCATAACCAAGATACAAGCAATAATAGTCATAACCCATCCACGGTAAATAAAATGGATGGGCTATTAGGTGAGAATAGCGCACTTCATCGCAGTGGACAACAATTGGATGACTTTCTCGAGCGTGGCCGTGCTGTGCTAGGTGATTTGGCCGAGCAACGCGATATTCTTAACCGAACCCAGACCAAAATCCGCAGTGTGGCCAATACTTTAGGGATATCTAATGAAACTATTAGACTGGTTGAGCGCCGTGCTAGGCAGGATAAGTGGGTTTTTTACGGCGGGGTGTTCCTTATGCTGTTGAGTTTTTATTATATCCTGAGGTGGCTGAGTTAGATAGTGGTAGTTTATGTAAGTTTTGTATACAATTATATAGTCACTTTTTTACTTTGTGATGGATAGCCCAACTTAGGGGTGTACCATCAGCGCAAATTACAAGGCATCTTGATTGGGTTGCGAATAACTTGGATAATATGTTATTTTGAATTTACAATTAGTTAGTTTGCTACTTCACCAAACTTTCCGTGATTTGTAGCCTTTGCGTGCTTGGCGGCGGCCGCTTGACCGTGAAACACAGTATGGCATTCCAAACACTTGATGGCAAATCGCGCTGTATCAGTATAATAATGCCTCCACTTTAATTGTTGTCTCAATTGTGATAAGCCCTCTAATATCCGCTCTCCCAGCGGAGTTTTGATCTCAAATACAGTACGATCTTTACTGAGATCCTGATCCTGGCCAGGGCTCACTATTGCAACACTATCATAATGAATTCCACTATACACTACCACACAAAATGTATCCATCCCAGGGTTAAACCGATCCACTCGTCCTGAAGCCACATCCAGCGATGCAATTGTCAATCCAAAATGTGTAGCTAGAATCGTTAATTCAATAGCCCCACCCCAACTGGTTGCTCGTTGGATCCACGACATGTACCTCCCACGTGGTTGGCCCAGAATGGCATCACTGTAATCGACCGAGTTATTGGCAATAGTCTGGGCCACTACAGACCGTAACTCGCTAGCTAATTCACTATTTTGGAAAATAGCATGCCCAACAGCACGGAACAGACAGGAGTTATCATCGGCCATGATACGGAGGATTAACTCTTCGGTCGACGAAACAGATACTTTTATGTCAGATTCAACCGGGAGAGGAGAAGGTTTATTGATTGAAGGTAAAGCATTTTTTTCCTTGGAAGATACTGGAGAAATTTTACTCTTATTGACCTTGTTTTCCATATTTGTGCCTGTTGTATTGATTCTTTTCGCCGGTGGCGTTGAGTGCTGATTCATATTATTGATCACTGAGGTATCACTACTCAAACTTTGCTTGTTTGGAATCTCACTATTGGAGGAATTACTTACTACTGTCAATTTGTCCCCATTCTGAATTCCTAATTGTTTTAGCAACGTAGTGCCCTCCAGCTCGATGTGTCGTGGGGGAAACCCGCCTCGCACGCTAAAGGAGGTTTCGCCTAATTCATCTAGTGAGAGAATATGCGCCTTGAGATCTTCAGCGGTAGTAGTATTGTCCAGATTAACCACATGGGCTAAGGACGATGGCATCATAATTTTTAATCTCATTATAAATGTTAAATATAATATATACACTAACCCGACCCTAATTGTGAATTGTGGGGATTAGTATCTATGATGTATGGTTGGCCGCATATATGATCTCCCAGTTTTATCGATCTCTCAGACTTACAGCCAGACATCGGCCATTTCACTCATTGGACAGAGATCACATAATAAAGTATATTGCAAAAATGCTCCAACCGAGACAAATCAAGACCCTGGTCAAGGCAGCGACAGACTATGATTTTTCGACAGAAGTCAGCTTTCGTAGCTGGATTCATGTTGCCGCCACCATTCGTCAGCAAGTAGGTAGTTTATCTCCCTTATATGTAAAATGGCTTTAATATTTGAAATCGTACTAACTAATATCAATTTTGGACTTTGAAGGCTGAGATATACCGTGCGGAGGGCGCCTATGAAGAAGCATATATTTTATTCTATCGTTACGCCGAGTAAGTTTGTCCATTCAATTTTTATTTTGTGACTATTTACTAACCAGGGGGGTACCAGTCTCTTGTTGAATAATCTTCCCCAACATCCGGCTGCCAAGGGAACAAAAAATAGCGAAGCAGTACGTCAACTGGTTAACAAGAATCTAGATGATGTTTTAGGGCGTCTAGAGCAACTAAAGGCTATTTTATTGGAATGGATCGAGGCCGATAAACGTGCCGAGGCCGAACGAATCAAATCTGAACGGATCAAGACTGAAAGAGTTAGTAGGCCAACAGTCACACCAAGAAGACCTGTTGATGACCAAACTCGTGAAGCTGAGTACGCACAAGCATTAGCAAGTTTAGCTAGTCTAAAGCAAGGTCCAGTATCAACGTCCTCATCACAATTCACAATACCTGACGTTTCTTATCCCAGTGTCCCTCATGTTCTCACGCCGCTAAGTCCAAAGTCTACTGGTACGCCAACGGCGCCAATTGTTCCTACTACAGCCAAAAATACAGAGCATAAAATCACACAATACACTGAAAACGGTACACCATTACGTACTACTTTCCTACCCCGGTCTTTACAAGCCCGGTTTCTCGACCTGGCGGCTTCCAATACAGTTCTAAATCTTGAGACGTGTGGTATTCTCTGCGGGAAACTCAATCGCAATGCTTTTTTCATCACACACCTTGTAATTCCAGCCCAGACTTCTACCGCAAACACCTGTACAACCCAAGATGAGGAGGTTATGTTTGGCTATATTGACTCATTAGATCTCTTTATCCTAGGCTGGATTCATACTCACCCAACACAGTCATGTTTTATGTCCTCGGTAGATTTACATACCCATAGTGCTTATCAGATCATGTTGCCAGAGGCTATTGCAGTGGTATGTGCACCACAACATGAGCCCAGTGTGGGTGTATTTAGATTGACTGATCCACCTGGGATGGATATTATAAAAGAGTGCAAGGAGGGAGCAGGAGGGAAATTCCATTTGCATGAGGAAACAGGTTTGTATGCATCGGCGTATAATCCTGGGCATGTTAAATTACTGGATCATATTGACGTAGTCACGAAAGATTTGAGATAGATTTGCCTCCCTGAAGTGAAGATTGCAAATATTTGATAAAGACGAAAAAAATCATCAAATCCACTATGAGGTCACTGAGGCTGTTGACATTAGTTGATGCCAATAACATTATTTTTTCTTGTAGTAGCCATATCAGATATACATAATGGTATTATCGTTTGTCTCTTTATTTTTTTACTCAGTATCGCCAGACTTGACTACAAGGGAAACTAAAAGATAAATCAAAATAGATATACGGAAAATTGGCAGTTCTAGTTTACAATCATAAAAGGATGAGCTGTTCTAATTATGAATAATTAAAAGATTTTTATACAGTAGCGCATTCAGCATATTTAGTGATATTGAGGTATTGCAATCGATTAGTGAAAATCTGAACTTGTAAGAATTATAGAGTATCGAAAATTTATATTTATTTATAATTTATAGAAAAGAGAAAATTTTTCGCGGTATCCACGGAATTTGCAACAAATAAAAATGAAGAAAGGTATGGATATAAAAAATGAATGAATGAATGAATCACTCTAGCTAATGACTAAAGATGAAATATGATATGATGAGATGAGTTTAATGAGCTCTTTCCAACAGGGGAAATAGAAGCGAAGAAACTAGCGAAACCACGACAACTAAATCGCCTATTCAGATTTTTGTGGTTGTCTAAGCAACAGTAGTAGCTGAAGACACTGAAGGTGCAGTAGTTAAAACTGTCTTGGGCGCATTCTTGCCTGTATCATTGTTGTTCTGGCCGACAGGTTGAATGAGACCATCAGCAAAAGAGGGCAAGCTCTTGAAGATGTCACCCGGGTTGGAGAATTGATTGGCAAAAGCCGGCACAATGACCAACACCAAGAACAACAATAAAATACCGAAGTAGAGGGTAGCGTATTTACGCACCATCCGCTTTCTGAGTTTATTCTGCTTGAGTGAGAAAATCGGGGGTCTGATTTGTTTACTCGGGCGTAACCAAAACAGCATCATTGAATGCCAACGATCAGCCTTGGGGACGCAAAGGGCCGGTAAGAGGAAAAACAAAAGACAGTGACCAAGTACGAAATCGCCAGCAAACATTGATGATTCAATCAATTTACATACGAATTCACGCAAAGGTTGGGTCATAGTCATCCAACCCATACCCGCAGAGTACCATTTACCGGACCACCAAGAGCGATTAGCATGATCATGCTTGAATTCACGCGTCAAGAGGGCGGTAGTCAAGAAATTGAAAATTACTCTTTGAATAGCAAAGCAGGTGATAGTACCTAGTAAAGCCTTGGGGAAATTCCAAGACTGTAAGAACCACATGACTTCAAAGAAAACAATATGAACTACGACAGAGATACCATGAGCAATACCAGCCATGACAGCTGAAGTTTGACCACAGCACATACCCAAGAGAGGGCCCATACAACAGGCAATACCAGCAAGTACAACGGCAGCCCCGGCGTTAATCGCAATGGGGGCAAGACAGCAAATGACCAAACGAAGAACAGAATTGACCTTTTTAACCTCAGACGCAGGGTGTACACCATTCTGAGCGTTAATGAACGTATAAGCAACAAAACATGCTGCAGCAACAATGATGGGTACTAACAGTTCCAAAAAGAAAGTGGAGAAAAATCTGGATCGAGAAAGATCACCAGCTGCCCTTTCAGCTTCGTTATCACCGAGAACCTTACGCTTGTAACCGGTAATACGAGTACGAGTCAGACGAACATAGCCAATCCAGGAGTTTTTGTGGAATTTGTTATTACCACGAGAGAGCCAACGGATATAATCACGGTAATCGATAAAAAAGTCAGTCCAAGCGAATTGATGGGGATTGAAAATCATAGGTGAGGCACACATAGCAATCAAAGAAACCCAAAACCATAAGAGAGCGGGCTGCCACATAGTGCAGGTGGCGAACAAAAGCATCAATACCGAACGGGAACCAATGTAAATCGAATCCGAAGCGAAACGTGAGTACAGAACGGAAAAGGGGATACGAGCTGTTGCAAAGCCACGACCTGTGGAGATATAACGAGCACCACCAAATGAAAGATCATTCAAAAGAGAATTAGCATAGATTTGACAAACAAAGACTTCAAACAAAGGGGCCATGGATAAGAAATGACGAACAAATCTAGAGAAGGAACGCCAGGCACCACGTTCAGTAAGTTCTTGCACAACCAAAGGAAGGAAAGCAATAAAGAAGACAATGAAAATAGATAGAATGCATCTTTGAACCCAGTCCATGACGGGCTTAAGATTATAACAGCCAATAGGCTCGAGTAAATCAGAGATAGGCCGGTTTCTATTGTAATTCCAGCACGTAATACTTTCATTCGCCAAAGAACCCACATTGAGTAACACAATCATAAACATTTGCACCGAGAGAATAATAAACAAATTATTAATATGGAACCCGGGATGAGCATAGTAAAATGACAAGAAACGATCCAGAGGCAACTGAGTACCCAAATAGTAATATTCACGCGATAGCATTTGTTCACCCATACCAGTACCAATCTTTGTGGTGAAATTCAGAATAGAACCAAACCCTAAATCACGACCCTTACCACATTGATAATATTCACAGTGCTTAATACGGCCACCTCTTAAGAGGGCAGTCATACCGGCGTAAATATCTTCGTTCAGATGCAAACCCTTTTGAGCCTTGGAGACACCACCTCTAGTGGTCATATAAATACCATTGAGGAAATCAGGATGACCGTAATGCAACTTACCCCCGATTTGAGCCAACGTACGTGAGAACATAGTACCAAATGTTTGTTCCTTACCAGCAGCAATATCACCAAGTACACCGATATTCTCGGAAAAGATGTATTCACGTGCACCCAGAATGGCTACTGGATTTGCAGTAACAGAGGGGATACCAGGCGTATAAGGATTGACATTGTTTTCAACCGATAATTCTTCGAATTCAGCAAGCACAGATCTAATCTTCAAACATTCTTCCAAATAATTATCTTGATTAGCATCGATAAGTTGGATATATTCACCACGGTAGAAAATAAGGGCATGATTTTGATTATCGGATTTACCATCACCCAGAATTGGGTTACCGGATAATTGAACACGGAACTTAGGTCGACGACGACCGTTCTCCATAATTTCACAATGACCATCAATAAGAGCAGAGTAGAGACGAGGTTCGTCACCTTCATTAAGAGGGGGCTCCTCATCCAAGTAAGCAATTTGTAAATCGGGATAGGCACGAAGCAAGAACTCGGTATTTTCCAATTCGTCGGGCTTAAACTTGGATAAACGCTGCATAGAAACGACAAACTTGAACTTACGACGAGCCATACGTTCTAATTCACGCTCGAGCTTTTCGGTATTACCGCCAAACATTTGTACAACTTCGGGGTTTTCAACACGATATAAAAGCTTGATAGCACGCGAGTAGTTCATGAAACCTGAAACGGTACGGTAAAGAGTTTGCGAGCGGAGAGATGCCCAGATACGGGTACGAAGGGTGTATTCAGGTGCGGCAGATTTGAACCCAATACAGTAGAAGGGTAAATCATCGATTTTATCCTTGACGGACTTTTCATCTTCGCCGGCGAGGGAATCAGCGGGGTTATTGAATCCGGCTGTTTCCTCAGCCAGAATCTTTGTATCCTTGACAAAGCATTCCCATTCAACAGGATGTAATTGTTTAAGGTATTCCAATAGCGTTACACGAGAGAATTGATCGTCTTCACGAATGATTTCACGTAGTGATAACAAGATCTTTTCCGAGTAATGGGGCACTATAACTGTAAAAGTGGGCATATTATCAACAGGCACAGGTTCTGGGATGGGAGTAGAAAGTGATTGGGCAAAGAAGGAAATACGACGTTCGGCTTCAGAGTTGGCAGGGAAGAACTCAGAGTTGAAGGAATGATCGTCTTGAGTGACAAAAAAAGTGGGGGCCCTAAGAGTACGCTTACCTTCGACTTCCGAAGGAACTTGGTGGTACAATAGCTTTTGCACATGATCAATGGCCAACAAATGTTCACGGTACATTGAGATGATGACAGCGTTCCAAATTTGGGAAATTAGAACCTTAGGCTTGTACTTGATTTCCATATCAGTAGTGGCGAGGATTTTGGAATAAATACGTTTAGGTAAACGAGTGAAAATATTTCTCCAAGGAGTCCAAATGGAAATACCTAGATAGAAGGAACGGGCTACAGAGAAAAGGACGTTGCAGATAATGTACCACAAATAGGTATCCAGGAAGAACAAACAGAGATCGGTGACATACATGAGAGCCAGGGTGATTTGTGGTTGATAGTAACATAAAGATGCACCCCACCATTCTTCACCAATACAACGGGTCATTCGCATGGAACCCAGTTCACGAATGGGATCACGTATAGACAAGGTTAAAAACACGTATGATTCAGCTAATTTAGCGGCGAAAACAGTCACCCAGAGACCATAGGACATCCACATATCACTATTTTTAAGCTTGGCGAATGAGGCAGTAAATGTCTGGGAGGAAACATATCTACGGGTTTTTTTGTTAAGATAGGAGCCAAAGAGACCACCTAAAGGCATAACGGCGAAGAAAGCAAAGGTAGCAAGAGCAATAAAGAATTGAACAATACTAACAGCATGAGCCGATTTAGATACGGCATCCAGTGGAGTGAACCCAAAGACGTAAACGGCGGGCGCTAGATTAATAATAAGGATAAGGATTAAGAATAACAATCGGCGAGTTAAATGCTGAGCACCGGCCCATTTACGAGGTACAAATGCCCATTCCGACAGCGTAGCAATGATTTGAATCAACGAAGCTACTACACCACCTAAACCGACAGCGGACCAGCGGAACTGAGGACGTGGTTGGTTGTTGAGCAGCTGCACGTAGTCTTTGGTATAAAGGGTAGGAGAATTGAATGCAGTGTAAAACCAAAAGAAGGTGACGTGGATAATCCAGATACGGTTGAAGTTAACAGCCAGATGGAACCACGATCGAGATTCTTTATAGGTCTTGAAGAAGACGTTGTTCCAAGCGATTTCGTTAAACTTGAGGTATCGCTGAGGCGAGGGGATGTCTACCAGACGGACGCCGTCTTCAAACATGATACGTTCGATACCCTCGGGATACCAAAACAGTTGATTGACATCATCATAACCGATAATCTTGTCGTGATCACGTTCACGTTTGATGAATCGGCCATCAGCCACTTCATAAGTTTGATCTCTGATAAACTTGTAGAGGGGAGTGATGACGGTATTTAAATAATGACCCTCTTCAAGGGGTTCTGTCCGCTGCTGGCATTCGGGAGAATTGTAGTAATCATCTGCACACTTGAAGATAAAACACAAACATTCGGGAGTGAAACGGACTTGATTGGCTTCACCCCAACAGAGCAAGTACAGGGCGATTTGGCGCACACGATCGTGCTGAGACATTTGGTTCATGACCGTCTTCCAGCGGTACTCGGCGGCATCGAGCGAGTTATCGCCTTCCAGCTCTTCCAGGGTCTGGGCCGGGTCGGCGTTGGGATCACGGGTGGCTTTATTCTTCTTACGGATCTTCTTAATCCGGCGAGAGGCCTGGTTGAGTTTCATATTATTGAACCCGATTTCGTCATCGAGATCCAGCTGGGCGGCAAAGTACCATTTACGGTAATTAGCATTATCACCACCAATGTAATCGGCGTGCAGGGACAGTAGGGCCTGATTTGGGGTCATACGGGACGCCCGGGAATCGAGCAGGGTCAAAAAATGGTCAAACATGTTTCTCATGGAATCACGCTGGAAACCAAACTTGTTAGTGAGGTCGATAAAGATGTCTTCGATTTCCTCCTTGGTGACAGGGATCTGGTTTTCCGTGGACCAGGCCGGGTAGGGTTCGCGCGAGCGCTGGCCCTGGGGCAGGCCGTTGTTGTAGTCGTTGAGGCCGTAGATGGGGGTTGAGGTGCCAGAGGAGGAGCGGTTGTATGACATTTGGGAGGGTGGCGGGTTATTGTTGAAGTTGGCGTTGCGCTGGGGCATGTGAAGGCCGTTCTGCTGGGCGTACTCCATGTCGGCGGCACGGGCCATGTCGGAGCGCATAGTGAAGTCACTAAAGGTCTCACTAGCGTTGTCGTGGTGCTTGCCCTTGAAATGTTGGGGCTGGTGGTTAAGGACGGGCTGACCGTTCATGTCAACGTCGTAGGCGGCGCCGTCGTCGGCGTAGTAGGCCTGCGAGGGGTCGTAGGGCGGTTCTGCCTCGTCGTAGTAGTAGCCGGCGTTGGGGTCCATGCTGGCGGCGTTGGCGCCGGCGTAGCCGTCGTCAATATAGTCGCCAGTAGGGGCGACGTGGTCGTACTGTGAGTAGCCGGCGTCGTCTGGATAGTACGAGTCGGCGCCGGGACGGTGGTCCACGTCCTGGTCGAGACGGTCAGGCTGGAGATGCGACGGCGGGCCCTGGTAGGCCTCGTCGTACTGGTAGTTGTTCGACATGGGGAGTACCGGAATAGGCGGGGGGGCTCTTTCTGTATTCTCCGTGAACGTTGTCTTTTCAGCAAGAGTAACTGGTAAAAGAGAGAGGAAAAGAAGAAGAGAAGGGGGGGAAAAAAAAAAAAAGGAAAAAGAAAAAGAAGATAGGGTGATCTGGGGGGAGAAGGGGGCGGTTAAGAAGAATCGACGAGCAGAGAGGACAGCGAGCGAGCGAGGGTTGGGTTGCAAAGTCGGCGTAGCTAGTCGGCGAAGGAATGCGGGCGCCCAAAAGACGAAAAGGAGGCCCAAAATGATCCCAAAATAGCCCGAAAATGACGAAAAGCCCACTAAAACTGACGGGGCGGGTCGTATAGTGAAACCGGTCCGGCCGCATTCCTGAGTCATCACTAGCTTATGTCATGGTCTACTAGCGACGCCAGGGGCTGTCAGGGGCCCAGCCCTGCGACAAGGGATGCATTCCGCGGTAGCCGCGGTCCGCCGCGGCGGGCCATGGCGGAAGCAATGTAGCGGAGCGGTACTACAATGGCAATGTAATGCCACCACGACGTTGTTGTTGTAGTGGTGGGGGAGTGGTAGATTGGATCATCTCTTGGCAGTGCCCCGTTCAGATGCCAATCAGTCAGGATGGATTACCCGTGAGCCCTCATGAGCCGCTATGAGCCTCTATGTGCCTCTATGTGCCGCATCCCGCCGCAGTAATCTCCAGAGATTGTTTTAGGTCTATTTATAGGACTTTTGAAACGTCGCGCGTCGGATACGGGTTAGCAGTCGGCATTCTATTGTTCCGTGAATTTCTGTCGGACAGTGTCAAAACGCTCTGACCAACGGGGTCCGCGACAATATTGCCTACCTCAGTCTTTGTCAACTGAAAAAAACAGTATTAGAAAAAATCCCATTTTTAAAACGATTTATAAATAAATCGTTTTAAAAAAACTATGAGAAAAAAACTATAAGAAAAAACTATAAGAAAAAAACTATAAGAAAAAAACTATAAGAAAAAAACTATAGAAAAAAAAAAAAAAAAAATTTTATTTTAAATATAGAATATTCAAACTACGTAAATTCTCGGTACCATCTCTTCCATCAACTAATTAACCGCGATTATGTCACAACCTCCGCATCTACTATGATGACTAATTGCTAATTATAGATACTATAACCCCGAATCTACTATATCTTTGTTTACACAATCTGCCATTTCCCGCGCCCATAATCACACCGCCCCCCCCTTTTCTCCCGGCTCGTCGTTTTTATGAGAAAAGCCCATCACCATCGCGTGTTTCCCTCTTCCTCTTCCCTCTCTCCCCAGCCACATCTTCCTTCACCATGAAATTCTCCTCCTCTAGTCTCCTGGCCGTCTCAGCGACCGCTACCGCGGTCGCCGCCGTCTCCCTACCTGCTATCGAAGTCGTGGGTAACAAGTTCTACTACTCCAATAACGGTACCCAGTTCTACCTCAAGGGTATCGCTTACCAGGCTGACACCGCCGTCGCCGGCTCGGGCCAGTCCTTTGTCGACCCTCTGGGTGACATCGATACCTGTAAGCGTGATCTGCCCTACCTCAAGAGTCTCAACACCAACACCCTTCGTGTTTACGCCATCAACACCACCCTCGATCACGACGACTGTATGAACCTCTTTGCCGAAAACGATATCTACGTCATTGCCGATTTGTCCCAGCCCTCAGAATCCATCAACCGTGACGACCCCACCTGGTCCGTCGAACTCTACAAACGTTACACCGATGTTGTTGACGCCATGCACGGCTACACCAACGTCCTCGGTTTCTTTGCCGGTAACGAAGTCACCAACAATAACACAAACACCGACGCCTCCCCCTTCGTCAAGGCCGCCGTCCGTGATATGAAGTCCTACATCAAGGAAAAGGACTACAGAGCCATTCCCGTCGGTTACTCCACTAACGATGATGCCGATACCCGTGTCCAAATGGCCGACTACTTCAACTGTGGTGACGACGCTGACCGTGTCGACTTTTACGGTATCAACATGTACGAATGGTGTGGCTCCTCTACCTTTGAAAAGAGTGGTTACGCCGACCGTACCGACGAGTTCAAGAACCTTACCGTGCCCGTCTTCTTCTCCGAATACGGCTGTAACGAAGTCAGACCCCGTCAATTCTCTGAAGTCGCCGCCCTATACTCTGACGACATGACTGACGTCTGGTCCGGTGGTATCGTCTACATGTACTACGAAGAAGCCAACAACTACGGTCTTGTCTCCATCTCCGACAACAAGGTCCAGACCCTGAGTGACTTTAACAACTTATCCAAGGCCATGGCCACCATCTCTCCCTCCATTCGTGCCTCCTCAGATGCCTCCATTCCCTCTGGTACTTTTCAATGCCCCGCCTCCACCCAATCTGACTGGAAGGCCTCGCCCTCGCTCCCTCCTACCCCCAATGATGACCTCTGTGCCTGTATGACCCAATCCTTGGGCTGTATTGTTGCCGCTGACGTTGATGAAGACGACTACGCCGACTTGTTCTCCTGGGTCTGTGACCAGGTTTCCTGCGACGGTATCAACGCTGATGGTGCCAAGGGCACCTACGGTGCCTACGCCTTCTGCTCTTCCGCCGAAAAGTTATCCTACGTCCTCAACCTCTACTATCTCTCGCAAAAGTCTTCCTCCAGTGCCTGCGACTCTGACGGTAAGGCCCAGATTGTCAATAAGCCCTCCGCCCCCGCTGGCTGTAGCTCCGCTTTATCCCAAGCCGGCTCCGTCGGTACCGGAAACGTCGTCGCCGCCGTCACTGGAATTAGCCGTTCCACCACCTTGGGCGGTTCTATCTCTGGTGGCTCCGCTGTCGCCAAGACCACTACCTCCAAGTCCTCTGCTGGCTCTAGTGCCGCCGCCGGTGAATCTGCCGCCGCCTCTACCTCCGGTAAAAAGAACTCTGCTGGCGTTGTTACCGTCGCTGGTGGTTTAGTGGCTGCCGTTGCCGCCTTTGCTGCTTTGATTTAATACCAAAGCTAATCATCTTTCTTTCAATTAGCTAAAATTAGACTAGATTAAAATAGAAATAACTCTCTGTGCTACAGTTGTTTTTTCCTGATAATAAATCATTCACATTAATAAAAAATTACTAATAATCTGTGCGAGCATATAGCTTTACACTAGACTTTCTTTTTCCCGTTTTATTTGCTTTTTATTTAGGCTCTTGATGTTCTAGTTTTCCAAGGCTGTAGCAAAAGGGAATTGGACATCATATTCATATGCTATAGGGTTTTCACATTATTGTATCAGCTTTTCATCGGGTTTCATGAATCTTTGAGGATTCTTATGCCTAGGCTGCTCTATTCATTTTTCTTACCCCAATGAAATCTGTTTGTCGCTGCTTAGTTCTTGAGCCAGCGAGATTCCTTACTGGTAAAATTTTGGTTTAATGAAAACGGTTTAGATATTTTTGCTTATGTTGTACTTTAGTCCTTCGACCTGTAAGAGCTTCTGTTTTAATTTAGTTGATGTAACATCTCAACAGACCCGCGATAATGGCTCCCTTCACATTGATTTACTTTCTTATCATGTTGAAGGTTTGGCTAGTATTTATAGAGCTGTACTGTTTTGTCCCAGACGAAAGAAGGTTCATCTCGCTTTATTTGAAACAAAAAGTAAAAAATATATTTGGCTTATGTTCAAAACTTGTGGGCGTGGAAAATAATTGGTTAGCACACAACTGATTATCATAATATTTTTACCTTTTTTATTTTTATCATGTCGAAAAAAGGGGAGATTAGTTTCTGGGTCGCAGTCATCGTTGAGCGTATGTTTATACCTAATTCCAGTCTACAAATTGACTTGTGTTCAGCCACCAGAAGAATGTCTCTCAATACCCCAATGTCACCAATAATTATATAAACCTATATTTAAATTGTCGTGTTTCTACTATTCTTGGGGTTTGCCTTATAATTCCTTAATGTTCACTAGGCTGGCTTGGTATCAACCCTTTAACCACCCTCAAGATAATTCTGTAGAGATTTTCAGGTGTCTATCTTTTTTAGCCTTTTTATTTTATTTTTATATCTTACCACAAATAGATCTGTACGCCGGTCTTTTCTTTTATATACACTTGTACAAAGTCGGAGCCTAAAAACGGGGACCAAAGGAACCTCCAATAGTTTGTGTCTGGATGCGACTTAAGCCTATACCAGTCTTCTTAGGTAATGTTGACACAGATTTTAGTGACTATATATTATACAGAAAGTCGGGCTCGTGCTTCGTACTGAACTACCATAACTTGATATTCGATGAACATTAGGAGTACGCCAATTCTAGGGCTGTCCTTCTATTTTACCCAATCTTAGAAATTTCGTATTGGTGTTTTACAATAACGAAAGTATACACCCCTAAATTATGTCTAGATATTGTGATGAAAAACAAATTGATTTAAAATAATTTATTATTATAAAAATACGATATATATAAAACCTAAAAAAAGAGTTAGTCCCACATCTAAAAACCAACAATTCAGAGCCCAGAATAATCCAAAAGATTAGTCCGAGCTTGCAAATATCAAATTTGTCTTTACAAATTAACAAAATAAATCAATATCCTGTGTATTTAAGTTTTTCATGTCAGAATTTTCAGTGTGTTTATCGAATCAGCATGATCGTAAAGATCGATAAGACTGGGGCGACAGTTTGTCATCAGTATGAGAAACTTAAAACAGGATATATTATCATGCCAAGTTTATGAGTATTAAAAGGGCGCTGTTCTACTTACATTTTTTTCTTGGGGTTAAAAAAGGTAGAATTTTGGAGGGGGGATCCAAAGTATTTATACTCCTCAGGTAGATCATTTATTTTTCTCCTGTGAGTATTATCACGTGATAATGAATAGTTAGGGTTTGCGATAGAAACTAGCCTCAAGAAATTACTGGCGGAGAGAGTATACACATAGTAGCGAACCAAAATTAAATACGAGTAATAACTGTTTCAAATTTCTGTATAGATTTATATATAAATTAGAAGAAAAGTTCCTTAAGGATCTTCATGGTGTCTTCAGGTTTTGTCACAGAATGGCCGATAGTTCTGGAGTCTTCGTAGATTTCATAATCATTACCACCCTTGTAAGTCTTATCACCGAAGAAGTGGATTTCCTTGAAGTTTTCATTGGAAACATGTTGAAGACAGTATGTCTTGTCCCAGCCTTGGGGGAAGACATCAAAGGAAATTTGGCCACCAATAGAGTAAGTAAGACCATAGTCGGGGAATTCAGCCTTAAGGGCGTCAACCATCTTGGCTCTAAGGCCACGTTCTAAATCAAACTTTTCGAAATCGTTTCTTTCCTTAGTAGAGGCATTACGGCCCACGGGAGAGATGTTGATCATACCATTACGGAATTCGACAAAGGTACCACGACGCACAGGGAGATCAAGGTCGGCCAAGTAATGTAAGACGAACTTAATCAACTTGTTGTACTTTTCTTCACCAATCCAGCCGATAAAGGATTGAGAGGCTAATTCAAGGCCGCTCTTGTACGCCGTCAAACCATTTTCAGAGAAACAGTAATCAAAATCAGCAAGAACAGTGGCGCCCAATTGTTCGACTTGCTTGGCAAGATCGGAACCACCCACAAAACCAATAACAACCTTTTGACGGAGTTCGGCTAATAATTGCTTCATTTCAGGGGAAATCTCAAGACGAGCGGGAGTTAAAGTGCCGTCAACATCGAAGAGAACTAAGGTGTCCTTCTTAGGACGGTCATTGATATCGATAAGGGTCATTTTTGATTAAAGCGGGGTAGAATTATCTATGAAAGTAAATCAAGGAGATAGAGATATAATGGTTCATAAAAAAAAAGGACAGCGTATTTTGCAGCTGCTTTCGACATCAGACGATCTATCGTATCTGCCGGGTAAGTTTACACGTTTTTTAGTTTCAAATTACCATATATACGCATTCCTATTACGGAATCAAGAGTTTTAGTGAAATGATTTGTTTTTTTTCTTTTTTATTAACTAAACATAAAATATTATTATTTTAAATAAATTTTTTAAAGAATTGTTATTACAAAATTCCATTGAAATTATATCAAACAATAAATTTAAGTAGAGGTAGCGTATTCAGGGAATTCACGGAGGGATTTATCAAGGGGGCCCTTCTTGGTGAGGAACTTGACGTAAGCACCATCTTCCTTGATTTCACCGGCTTGGCGACGGACAACGTATTCTTCACGGTTAAGGTTGGTGAAACCCCACTTCTTGGAGATGATAATCTTTTGTTGACCGGGGAACTTGTAACGGGATCTTCTGAGACCTTCAATGACAACATCCTTGTTGGAGTCCTTACTACGGACGGAAAGAATGACTTGACCAATGGAGACACGGGCAGCAAGACCATGGGGCTTACCCCAGGCACCTCTCATACCTTGAGCCAATCTATCGGCACCGGCACACGACAAAACCTTATTGATACGGAGGACGTGGAAGGGGTGGACACGGATTCTCATGTGGAAAGATTCACGACCGGAGATCTTGGTAATGTACTTGTTAGCACAGATACGGGCGGCTTCAAGGGCTTCAGAAGAAAGTTGTTCTAATTCGTTGGAGACTAAGTGAATACAGAGGGGGAAGTCATCAACGGAAGCTCTCTTTCTACCAAGATCATAAATACGGATCTTGGAGTCGGGGACACCACGATTGTATCTAGACTTGGGGAAGGGCTTGTTCTTACAGTATCTGTAACATCTAGCGGGACGACGGGCCATTTTTGCTATAAAGAGATAACAAGTTAATAAAGGGTCGAGATAGAGTTGTAAAAGAATGAATAAAGGAGAGAAAATCCAAGTCCAATTTATAACAGTGATGACCTCACTGAAATAATTACAAAGCTTGTGGAGCTGAAGGCAACTATGACATGAGATGACAAAAGACTTGCATAAACGCATTACTAATGCTGAAAATTTTCAGTCGATTACAAACGACTTGTTTGAAAAATCAACATCAGCATCTAATATATAATAAATCAGATATCGGATAATATACAGCGATCTCAAAAAAAGATACAATGCTATTAGCATGTGTAAACTTAATTGTTGTGGACTTTATCTTCCATGTCTAGTATGTCTCAACACCACACGAAAGTAGTAAAAAAAAATTCACCACTTCCACATTGTAGAAGTAGACGCTTCCGTAGTCTTTCTAGTTCATATTAATCCTGTCTGGAACGGCAATGATATTATCCAATACCTACTTCAGGTATGGACCTTCTTTTTAATTTTTCATGTATTTGTACATACCTGTTTTTCCTTACTGATTGAAAAGTGTCACGGGAGAAAAAAAAGAAGGAGGGGAAAAGAGGTAGAAACTAAGAAAAGCAAAATGGACTTGACCATCGTTGCGGGCCGCTGGAAATTCTGCGCTCCCGGATCGTGTCCCCAGTGGGGCCGGGTAAGTTCTCGATTCTGGCGCTCCCCTTCACTATGTAGTAGCGGTAGGCTAAGCCCTGGCCACATAATCCCGTTGCTATATCAACCGGTAGGACCAGTCGTCCCAATAGGGCAGTGGAAATTCACGTGACATATACTAAGGGGAGTCTTTTGTCCGGTAGCATTTCACCGTTATTGTAGTGAGGTCGATGTGACTGCTAAAGTAAAATGTATCTGCGTCGGTCCTTTTGGGTTTGACCCGTTGGCATTCAGGGTCACTACGGTTATTTCTCTGGTTACTCCGGCAACATGAGGTCGCGCTCAGAATTAGGGTTTGAGGCTCGTTGGGAGTTCTTTGTGCGGCGTTTGCGGCTCTACTGGCGCCGGAATTTCGTCGAGGCTTAGTCGGATTAGTCATCGTCAACATTCTACTATGAGTTGGTCTTTGGAGCCTTTTTCCGAAAGGGAAGCGGGGGTTACACTACAACGACCTTATAGACTTTAAAAAATGAACGTAGAAGTTAATCCTAATGAGGACACCGAATGGAATGATATCCTTCGTGCCAAGGGAATTATTCCCGAAAAGCCTCCATCGCCCTCAACGCAGCTTGAGGCCATGTTGGAGGATGCCATTCAGCACCAGCACGATAATCGCCTCGAGGGCCTCGACCTCGATGAACTAGATGCACTCGAGGATGACGAAGACGAGGATTTCTTGCAAGCTTATCGTCTGCAACGTATGCAAGAGATCCACGCTCTCGCCGCCAAACCTCAGTTCGGATCGGTGGTTCGTATCACTAAACCTGAATATGTCAAGGAGATCACCGACGCCTCGCGTGGCCGACCCCTGATAACTCCCGCGGAATCAGACTCGAAAAGTACCTCTGTGGTTCAGGAATATTCTAGACCAGGTGACAGTGATGTTTCGGCTGTCGAAGACGGTCCCTGGGTTTTTGTTCATATATCCTATAGCGGTGTGACCCAGAGTCGACTACTTAATGGTTTATTTGAAGTCCTGGCGGGAAAATATTCTGAAATCAAATTCGTAGACATTGACGCTCGTCAGATCAATGATAAATACGCTATGGATAACTGTCCTACCATTCTCATCTACCACAATGGTGATGTTGTTAATCAAATTGTCACCCTGGCCACCCTCGGTGGTTCTTCCACTCGTTTAGAAGATATGGAAAAGCTGTTGACGGTTACCGGTGCGCTCAAGGCCAACGATCGACGATTGATTGAAAACCAAGATTATGATAGTGACGGAAATGCTAACCAGGGGTCTCGTAAATCCATTCGTAATGGCAGTTCCCACTATAACCGAAACTACCGCGATCTCGATGACAGTAATGACGACGAAGATGATTTCTACGATTAATCAAACTACCAAACTCACTATAAAATATTTATTAATTTTGCCATATTCATATCTACATTACATCCGCTTTATTTATCATTATTACAATTATCCATCCTTAATCGGCAAAGTCGCGATAAGATAATCAGTTGTGGGTTGGGGTTTATCTGGGAGCTTTAATTTTTTTCTTTTTTCTAATTTTTTTTCTTTTTTTTTTTTTGAAGTGTCTCCAGTCCCTGATATTAATAAACTTGCAAACACCCACCTCAATTATATAGATATTTCGGCCATCAAATATAAAGCAATATGGGTAGATTATCAGTTTTAAAATTCAAGACCAAGCGTCGTACACGGGATCTTGATAGTATTCTATTCGACGATCTTGCCTCAGAAGAATCCATTCATA
Organism: Nadsonia fulvescens var. elongata DSM 6958; assembly: GCA_001661315.1. Taxonomy (NCBI): domain Eukaryota; kingdom Fungi; phylum Ascomycota; class Dipodascomycetes; order Dipodascales; genus Nadsonia; species Nadsonia fulvescens. The sequence goes on along the minus strand of KV454407.1, from coordinate 408,905 downwards.
AACTAGAGAACCAGTCCTTTGATGAAACAAAACCCGGTTTAGGTCAATACTATGACGTTGTATGTGCCAAATATTTTGAAACCGAACACGCAAAGCAGCATCATATCAGAGGTAAAGTCCACAAGCGAAGAGTTCGTGACCTCCAACGTGGCCCCTATACTCAAGAAGAAGCTAATGCGGCCGCCGGTCATGATGTTGCCCGCTACCTCAAGAAAAAGGAAAGAAACGAAAAGTTACAAAAGGAGGCTAAGATTAAATTGATGTTGGAGCATAGAAAGAGCAAAATCCCTATTGTCGAACTTCCAAAGTCCGCTGACGCTGAAACTGCTACCACCGAAGCTACTATCGACGAAGCCGCTAAGGATGCTGCCCCCGTTAACCCTTACTACGACTCTGAATCCGAAATTGAATCTGGTATTGAAGACAACATGGAACTCTAAGCCCAGACTTAAAACGGCTAGCTTTTTTTATCTGCTTGGGGTCAAAAAAAGTAGAATTTGTGAAAAAATTGTGAAGCCAAGATTAAACAAGAAACTATGGAATAGGATTACAAATTCAGTCTTACTCTGTTTGTTTTATTTGTCTGCTGGTTTATGTTGTTCTTTTCTTAAACATTAGTTGGTTTGTTTTGTTTCTCTTTTTCGGTCAAGGGTTTTTTCTCTTATGTATTTGTATATTAAATCGGACCAGTAATTGTTATTCTGTTTTCTTATCTGTCCGTCTGTTTTTCTTGTTGAATTTTAATCTCTATTATCAATAGACATGACTATCTTTCATATTACCTTTTAACTAATATATGCGGAAGTTCTTGTATACAGACCTAAATTAGTTTATCAATGGGCTCGGTGATAGCCTCAGCTCGGTGTAGGGGGAATTCACATCTGGCGGGGCTAAGCATGTTATGTAGGCCATCAAATCTCCCATTAATCACAAAACCATTACATGCATTCTCAGTCTATCAGATTAATTTATTTGACTTCCTATTTTAGATCGGCTAAATCTTAAACCAAAATCTGAGTTACCTTTTCAACATATTTTGGGTAATTTTATCTCTGCCGAGCATCGGTACGTTTCTTTATACAAGTGCAAAGTTTTGTTTGATATAGCCCTCGTTTTTGTACACCCCGAGTTGTTTGATAGACTTTTTTTCTTCGGTGGTCACGCCTACACCCTATCTTACGCTAAGTTATATATCATTCTTTTTCCATCTCTGTTATTCTACTTAATACGCGGGGCTCTATCGGTACTTTCCAACAAATTATCATGAGCTTGGTTTTTTCTTCCGATATACCGGTGACGGCCGTGGTGGTCTTTCGTAATCCATCAACCTTGATAAATGGACTAGCACACTCGAACCCCTCCTCTACCGATAGTTTACAAAACATCATACCTTACACTAATATAGTTGAATCTTCAACTTTGGTCACGTCGGAAGTTGATATTAGTCCAAGAAACCACATCGACACGGGGCCTAATTCTCAAGTCCTGGATAGCAGCAATTATCCTCAACTCCCACAGTCACCCCCCTTGAATAAAGAGTTACAAGGCGAATCGTACGGCAGCTTTCGAAATATACCTATTTCAGTGAATCTTCCGGACTTTCAGGATTCACATACATCAAGGGAAAATACGGGAAATTTATTGTCGGCGCCTCCTCAGTGGCCTGGGCAGTCGTTTAGTCCCTCTCGAGTCCCTCGTTCGCCTCGTCCATTTAGTCATACAGCTGACGGAAGCTCAGTCTCTACCGGGCTTCAGATTACCATGTCCTTACTTACTATTCTTCCATTGGCCTATATTCGAAGTATCGAAAGGCCCCGGCGTTTACTGGCCGTTTGGATACTAGATTTAGCCCGCCAGTTTCTTGGATATAGCTTTTGTGGCATGTTTGATTTTATCGGGCATGAACTTTTTGATAATATCGGCCACTTTTTCTTCTCCAATAATCCCAAACAAAAGAGTGGTCCATCCTTAGGCTCAAGTTCAGGTGTAATTCCTTTAGCTGATAGATCAATACAAGGTAGAGATTTTGCGGGTGTTGATTCATCACCTCCCTTTCCATTACCAGAGTCACCAATTTCGCCTGGATCTTTACCAAGAAATGAAATTCATCCTCCCAGACCAGCCCATTTTCGTCGTTCTGGACCTATAAATCGAACACAGCGCAGGCTCACGCAAGACTTTTTTGAAATCTTTCCTGGTATGATATTTCTATACTTTATTAACCTACTACTTTTAAGATTTGTGGACTACCTTTGGGTACGCTTTAAAGATGATAATGGAATCTCTTCAGACGCATATCTAAGTCCACCCCCTCAACGACAAAAGCCATCTTGTTTCATCAATGGTAACTATGGCACGCCTCTAAGACTCTCGTGGTTTTTCTACCAGACACTAATTTTTGGATTTAGCTTACATATAATGAGGTTAATTTTACGCAAGGTCTTAGAATGGTCATTTCCCTCAATATTTTTAACTAGCAGTGCCCAATTATTTATTTGGTCTAAATTAAATCAGATCTCATCGCATTTTGTCCGTAATACTATCACGGCTATTATTTCATTTTTGGTTCATGTAATTCAGTTTATCACAGTGGACAAATTGCTCAGATATCGCTCGTCATCATCTGCCGCTTGTAAGCGAATCGATGAAACATCGGTATCCAATCTTATCCGAACCACTCAGCAACGGCAAAGTCGGGCCGAAGACTCTAACTGGGCCGATAATGACCAAGTTAATAATCAAGTTAATGATCTAGGTAGTGATCAAGACCATAATTATTATGATCACACTAGTGAATTGAGTTGGGAATCTTGGGCTTATAGAAAGATAGTTCAGTCTCTCAAATCGTTTTTAGAAGATGATGATCCTGCTCAATGCCCCCAACGTCGTAGAGTTATTATCGATGAAGAAAGTGGTTTGGAAAGTTACGAGATTACCGAGCTCATGCCGTTGCGTGTGTCAGTAGATCAGCAGAATCCTCCGCACAGCATTTCGCCCAGTCAAAATATAAATAATAACACCGGTGGTAATAATGATCTTGATCTAGAAAATCACGAGGAGACTGTGGTAGGATCTACGCCAGCTAGTGGTGTTCAAAATGATAGAGCTCGTGTATTGTCTCATACAAGCACCCGCCATACATTTAGCCCCTCAACTCTAGATGGGGATTTAAAAATATTTGTGAGGGAACCTGCGCCTTCTTCAGCATCTGAAACAGATAGAGCATTCAGTACAACGGAAAACAGAAGCTGTAATACAGATAATATTAGTGATGCCTCAATTGACGTTGACCTTCTTACTGCCCGGCTCTTGAATACCGTAGCCATTAGCGCAACAGCACAGGCACGGCCTTATCTGTTCTCATCTGCCCATACTACGACTACAATTCCAACAGCTTTAGGATCAATCTCTGCGAATGTTAGTAATCCCGTCATTAGCCGAATTGATGAAAATTTGCCCTTGGATCTTGGTGGCATTAGATTAAACTTGAACAGTGCAGCCATTGAGCATCTAAATGACCTTTATGACTATGATGATAGTTCTAATAGCGCTAATTCCGATTCAGGTGATTCTTCAGTTTCAACGTCAACGTCCATGTCGTCTTTGGTAGCTACCGATAATAACGCCGATTATGACACTGGTGTTGAAAATTGTCAGTCAAGGAACGAATTAGTACAAGTAGCAAGGGAGAATTTACCTAGTTACGATGACAGTCAACGGCAACACGCTGAATTATTACGGGATGCTGCTCGCTCACAACGCCAACAGGCGATTATTTCCGACCTGAAATTAAGGTAAAGGAACATCTATAATGGTGGTTTACTCTCAATTTTGTTGAGTTTAGTTTTATGTATATTTTTTTCTTCGGTTTTTTTATTTAATTTTTAAGGGTTTTTGTTAGCTGGTCTGGTTTGGTAGCTATTTTCTTTTCTTCTGTAAACTATTTATTCAGGCAAATTTTGTATTTGGTATTTTGTTTAGCATTAAACCAATTGTGTAATTTAAATTTTATTGTGCTTGGCTTGTAAATATCTCCAATCTTGTGTTTTTGAATTCATTCATCTAATGTCAGTCTCCCTTTTATTGAATCTCCTGAGAAAAAGTAGTGAAACGTAACAGTTAGGGTAAGTAGATTGTTTACAGTAATTGTACTTCTTTCGTCACCTCTTAAGATTTATAGAGTTTATAGGCAAATATACTTGGGGTCAATAAAAATTCCAGAGCCCATACCCAGCGCAAGATATAGTTGAGATAACTGAAAAAAGGCTGAAATCTCTACAGCTGGCCTCATTCCGTCACATTTGGACCGTCAAAATGATACAATAAATACGAATAAGGTATTTTTAAAAAAAAATTGAAAGCAATAGTTTTCATAAAATCCTGTAATTTGATTTAGAATTTGATTTTTTGGGACATAGTCTTCTAGTTTAAATATCCACATATGGCTTTTTATATAACGTTTCCTTTCAAACTTTAACCTTTACTCCTCTTGTTCTACAGTATTATGGGTACTACTTATTCGCCTACTTAACTGTTATTTTTTGTCACTCTCCTATTAAATGTTGTAGTAGTCTTTTAGTGGTGCTATTTTATAACACCGCCTTTGATACAAATAGATGACTTTTTTTTCTATCATTGTTTTAACCCTGCTCCAACCAAAGTTATGGACATTAATGCTACGGTTGTTACTTAACCTTTTTTTTGGTGTTTAGTAACACCATTCATAACCATATTAATCTGTTTATCAATCATTAATACCTTTTTTTGCTTGGTTGTTTTAGTAAATTATGAAAAAGAAACGTCACCTCCCTTAAATATAATAAATTTCTATTTGGCAAACACGAATATCTTTGAGTTTGATAATAGCCCTAAACGGTAAATTTTTCAATAGATGTGCTCTCGATTCATTTTTTACTTCATCTCTCGATATGTCAGAAGATAAACTAGCCCCATTTATGTATTGGTTTCAGTTATAAATTCAACATGTTTTTTTAATAGTCTAATTTTTGCTGTAATTATCAGACCAAAGTCACCATATTTCCTGGTTATAATTGGAATTTTTTATTAGAAGCTACATCGTTACTAAACTATAACCTTGAAAATATTTTTAGAAATACTTTCTAATAAAACAAATGTTTTCTTTGAACTGTTCCTCTTAAACAAGTAAAAGTCAAAGACTGTTTATACTAATTTTCTCACATTTAACTAGAGCAACAAAAAACAAAAAAAAGCCCCAACTTGAACTTCCTAATCAGCATTAATCTTGAGTAAAAGTGATTCCTATTCAATGATCTTTTATTATTTAAAATACTTTTGTATCCTTTTGAGATATTTACAAAGGGTTTTTTAAACACAAACGAACAACCGGGTAACATAAATATTTATATGAGCTATATTTTTAGATTCTTTTTCAAACCACAACATTTTGAAACCGCTTAATAGTAAAGCGATGTTATAAATATATACCATTTCTTTGGATACAAACTATTGTTCTTCTTTTTAATAAGTATTACTTTGTTATCTTTCTCTCTCAAACAAAACTCTTCTGCTTTCTAATGACCGAGAGTGCGGCAGATTGCGTAAGAGACAGTCTCAGATATACTTAGATGCATCCTTCAGCGTCAGATATCACGCCTCCCAACTGGTGGGTCTCGTCTATCGCAGCTGTAGAGGAGGTTTATATCGCAAATGTACGTGCAATACTATCCCCCTTTTTATCACTACCAGTTCAATTTTATTAACAGTTACAGCACTTTTGAAGAGCCCATTTTATTTTTTAACCATGGGCAATAAGGAGGCAATTTTTCGCTCTGCGGAAATGTCTTTAGTGCAATTTTTTATTGCTACGGAGATTGGTCGTGAAGTCGTTTTCAAGCTCGGTGAACTTGGTAACGTTCAATTTCGTGACCTCAACTCTAGCGTCAACGCTTTCCAACGTAACTTTGTGAAGGAAATCCGTCGCCTTGATAATGTTGAAAGACAATTTCGCTACTTTGCTAAACAACTCGAAAGTGAAGAAATTACTGTCTTACCCGCGCATACTGAATTCCAAGCCCCGACTTCTAATGACATCGACGTCTTGGCAGAGCGCGCCCAAACTCTTGAAGAACGTATCATTCAACTCAATGAGTCTAACAACACTATTCTTGTACGTAAGAAGGAGTTATTGGAATTACGTCATGTTTTATTGTCATCGGCCAAGTTCTTTGATAAGGCTAGAAGCGAGACCTCTAGATTACGTCGCCCCTCCACTAATTTAGTTGAGTCATCAAGTGCTCCACTTTTATCACACTCACAAGGCGAGAACAATGAAGATATGGAAAGAGACATTAATTCTGCTATTAACTTAGGTGGCGATTTCTTAGCTTTGCATAATGTCAACTATGTTACAGGTGTTATTCCTTCTGATAAAATCGCATTATTAGAAAGAATTCTCTGGAGAACTCTCCGAGGTAATCTTTATATGAACTCTCAAGAAATTGAGGAAGAAATCTATGATCCCAAAACCGAGACCATGATTAAAAAGTGTGTGTTCATTATCTTTTCTCATGGTAACGAAATCATCAACAAGGTCCGTAAGATTGCTGAAGCTCTTGATGCCGATCTTTATTCAATTGATGAAGATTATGATATTAGAGCTGAACAGATTCAAGATGTAAATAACCGACTGAATGATGTTAATTCGGTTCTTAGCACCACCAACTCAACTTTACGTGTCGAGCTTGCTTTAGTTGCTAACCAACTATCCTCTTGGACGGTTCTTATCAAGAAGGAAAAAGCCATCTACAGTGCCCTTAATTTATTCAACTACGATCAAAATAGAAAGTGTTTGATTGCTGAGGGCTGGGTTCCTAAGGATGATTTAGCTATTGTTCAAAATGCTCTCAGTGAAGTTACTGAATCAACCAACCTTGAGAATACATCGGTAGTTCATGTTCTTCAAACTAATAGAACCCCTCCTTCTTTTCATCGAACTAATAAATTTACTGATGCTTTCCAAAATATTATCGATGCTTACGGTGTTGCTACTTACAGGGAAGTTAACCCTGGTTTAGCCACCATTGTTACGTTTCCCTTCATGTTTGCCATTATGTTTGGTGACCTTGGCCATGGGTTTATTATGTTTTTGGCTGCTTTATTCCTGGTTCTCAATGAAGCCAGTATCGCAAAAATGAAGCGTGATGAGATTTTTGATATGGCTTTCACTGGTCGTTATATTCTTTTACTTATGGGTTTTTTCTCTATGTACACCGGCTTGATGTACAACGATCTTTTCTCCAAGTCAATGACTCTTTTCAAGTCTGGTTGGGCTTGGCCTGAAAGCTGGAGGGCTGGTGAAACCATTTTTGGTAAGTCTATCGGTGTTTACCCCTTTGGTATTGATCCAGCTTGGCATGGAACTGAAAATAATCTTTTGTTCACTAATTCATATAAGATGAAGCTCTCTATTCTTATGGGTTACATGCATATGACCTACTCCTATATGTTTTCTTTGGTAAATGCTAAATTCTTCAATTCTCCTATTGATGTTTGGGGAAATTTCGTTCCTGGCTTACTATTCATGCAAGGTATTTTCGGATACTTGTCGCTTTCTATCGTTTACAAGTGGTGTGTTGACTGGAATGCCATTGGTAAAGCGCCCCCTGGCCTTTTAAATATGCTTATTTCTATGTTTTTGTCCCCTGGTAACGTTACCGAGAACCTTTACACTGGCCAAGCTAGAGTTCAAGTGTTTCTTGTATTGATGGCTCTTATTTGCATCCCTTGGCTTCTTTTGCTTAAACCTCTTTATCTCCGTCACCAGATTAACAAGGCAAAGGGTGAAATTTCCTATCATGAGCTTGGCGGTGAGCAAATCACATCTTTACTGGAAGGCGGCCACGAAGAAACCCACCAAGATGATGAGGATGACGAAGGCCACCATGGTGAAGAATTTGGAGATATTATGATTCATCAAGTTATTCACACTATTGAATTCTGTCTTAATTGTGTTTCTCACACTGCTTCTTACTTGCGTCTTTGGGCTCTTTCCCTTGCTCATGCTCAATTATCTACCGTTTTATGGTCTATGACCATTCAAGGTGCTTTTGGTTCTACCGGCGTTTCGGGCGTAATTATGACCGTTATTCTTTTTGGTATGTGGTTCATTCTTACTGTTGTTATTTTAGTTGTTATGGAAGGAACTTCTGCTATGCTGCATTCCCTTCGTCTTCATTGGGTCGAAGCTATGTCTAAGTTCTTTGAAGGTGAAGGTAAGCCTTACGAACCTTTCACCTTCAAGACTATTTTAGAGTCAGAGTAATCCTGACAATTGATCGAATCTTGCCCAATATTTTTTTTCCATATAAATAACAAATGCGCGGATTAGCTTTAACGAGTTTATTCACTCGTTTTCCTTTACCTACATAAGTTTGTAGCTTTCTTTATTATTTTGATATATTGGTTATTGCTAAAGCTTCACAAAATTAGTATAAAAATACAAACATCATTATATATATATATATGAATACTTTATATTATTACAATTTAATAGTGAATCAACATATTATTATAAAACCTTGGCTTTATTTAGCGTAATCCTTGGAAAACCCATCCACCCATAAGCCATGTTGCTCACCAAGAACGTAATTAAGCGTGATCGCTTCAAAGCCATTGTCAGGCAAATAATCCAATTGGGCGATTATATCGTCCAACAGGATAGCCTTACCCACAGAAATACCATTACCTAAACCGTTATGATGAACATTGACAGCATGAATATGAAAATGATAGTAAGAAGGCTGATAATGAACAAAGAGCCTGAATTGATCTCGATCCATAGAGTACTTTTCCGACATGACATCAAGAATCTGCTTTTTAATATTCAAAAGCCATTGCTTATGAATCGGCTTAATATCACGAATAGAAGCAATATCTTTACGGTGAACGATTGCACAAAGATACAAGGAATCCATTGTTTTCTGATCCCATTTCATATCAGGGACCAAAACAAAACCTTCCTGAGGATCATCATTACGATAAACAATTTTATCGGCCTCTTTATCACCATTAAGAATATTGAAAACCCACTTGATCCTGTCTCCGGTCTGCTTACAAATATAAGGGACGACGTATTTACGATAGAGCTCTGGGGTCTCCTCAATCATGTGGAATCGCTGAGTGGAATATTTGCGGATATGAGATTCAGTAGCAGGATATACTAAGTTAACTTTTACAGCAGGATTACTATCAATATCCTGAACAATGGTACCCACATTCCATGAGTATATATCATTGCTATCAATGTTCTTGACCTCCAAGAGGCCATGGGTAGGCAAGCTTTTCAGTAGATCTTCATCGTCAATTGTAAATGCAGCCCTTTCAAGTGACATTATAGCTTCTTTACCATGTATAATACCAAGAAGAGCAATAGTCTTTGTCTGGGAATCTGTATAAAAAATAATACATTTTAATTAGATTGAGCTTTTTCTCACAGAATTTGTAGATGTTAGCACTAACCTGAGCCTAGAACCCTTTGAAATACAAAATCCCTAATATCATCTTCTCTCGTCATATTAATTGTGGCTTTTCTTGATAAAAAGGAATTTTTTTGCTTTAGCTTTAGATTCAAATAAAGAAGCTGAGTTCTATCTTACAAAATTAGATTGTTGATTTTACCACCCATCCCCAGTGTGATTCACAATCTGTCAATATTCACCGCCGATTCATCAGGATCTAATTCTGAGATGACTAAGCCATTATTCTGCGAGTTTATCGCCTACACTCGCCATCAAGAGAAAGAAACTAGGCTAGGCTCTAAGGTCCTTAAACCAGCAAAACAGTCTAATATTATCAATATCTGGCATAAAATGAGTGGAATTCCAGGACTTCCAAGACTCAATATGGGAGATAAGGTTAGTACTAATGAAATATTTATAATTTGTATTTTAAAAGATTAAATCTCTGACAAATGCCGGCTCGCTGTGGGCTTCTTTCCTATTATTTCAAAGATGTCAACTGATCAGGAGATCATAGAGCTTTCCCCAAATAACGAATGGAGATTTGAGGTCGGAATTGATGAAAAGGTTGTGGTACAGCTTTTAGAAGGTACCGCTGAAATATTCGGCACTGAATTGGCAGTAGGTGTGGACTATACCTTTTCTTTACAAAAATCTGTGATCTTCACTTGGCACGGGTGCCGATTAAAGTACAGTGGTACACTATCGAGCGAATATGTTTCGGATGAAACAACTATGGTTACATATGCAAATGCTCACTTTTTACTTGAAAAGTACAGAGGTTTAAGTCAGAATGGTGGACCTAATGTTCTAATCGTAGGCCCAAAGAGTTCAGGTAAAACATCCTTAAGTAAGATTTTATGCTCATACGCCACCAAGATGTCCCGAACACCTATGATTGTCAATTTGGACCCAAGCGTTGGTGTTTATAGTACACCGGGTGGACTATCCGCTGCACCTATTTCAGATATTTTGGACATAGAGGATGGATGGGGTGACAGTGAAATAACAGGCCCAGCTTTACTACACCAGAAACTACCTCTAGTTTATTACTATGGCTTAGAGAGCCCTACAGCTAATTTAAAGTATTACAAGAAGGTATGTACTAGACTAGCTAATGGTGTCAAGCAACTTTTAGAATTAGATCAAAAGGTTAAGTCTTCAGGTATTATAATTGATGCTCCTTATATCAGCGAGCAAAAAATTTATCATTCATTAATCGATGATATAATTGTTGACTTTAGGGTGACACATGTCTTAGTTGTTGGTAATGAGAGAATGTACAGTGACCTCAATAAGGCCTACAAAAATCGCCAGAGTCAAAGCCAAGCGAATGCTGGAACGGCAAGCTCTGTTAGTATAATCAAGCTCCCTAAATCTGGCGGATGTGTCGAACCCGAATCAGTTTTGACTCGTGCTTTACAACAAAAGGTTATCAGAGAGTATTTTTATGGTAATTCAAAGATTCCACTTTCCCCCTTTACTGTTACAGTTGATAGCCCATCCGTCACAGTTTATAGAATAAAAGAGGATTCGCAAACACCAAGCCAATTTCTACCTTCCGGGTTCAGTGATCATCACCCAGAGAGTTCAGACAAAACTGGGAAGGCCAATATTCTTAACAAGGAAGATCTTGAACAAGATGCCCACGACTTGCTTATTAAAATTGATTCAGCTAGTATTTTACAAAACTGTGTTCTGGCAGTAGTAAGAGCTGACTCTACTGAAAAGCCTGAAAATATCCTCAAAAGTGAACTCATGGGTTTTGTTCATGTTGTTGAGGCTGATGACGTTAAACATAAATTAAAAATTCTTATGCCTGTACCTGGAAGACTTCCTAATGCCGTTTTCCTGTTAGGTGCTTATAGATATCATGAATAATGAAACCTTGGGTTTCTCTTCGTTTTATAGGTTTTTTCATATTATTTTTGAAAGATACAGTCTATCATAAATTAATACATACATGTATATATCTTAAATGTTACAGCCAGAGCTATATTCTTGAGAATATACCAATTTATAACTTACTTGGAATAGGGAACCGAATGGCCATCATGTTGCATTCTAGTTTATATCCACATCTTTCGTAAAATTTAACATTACTGTCACTACAGTCTAAAATGACTTTATAAGCACCTTGTTGTTCACCAATGTGTGTAAGAACATCAATTAACTTCTTACCAATACTTTTACCTTGCTCAGATTTAGCAACTGCAATATCTTCAATATGGCCAATAGTACCACAAGAACGAATACTGAAAATATCAAAAGTTAGAAATTTGAATGAAGAGATTCAGTTATCCCTTTTTGTTTGAAATTTACTTACAACTTCTTTTCCATGATAACTGAGCCAACAGCGATAACCCTATCATTTTTATTGACAAATACAACTATGAAGTATGTATTTTTAATAGCAAGCATTTCATTAAATCTAGCTTCGAAATCTTGCTTGGTTGTACCTCCAACTTGGGTTAATACTGATAACACGTCTAGAACACCGCGGTTGAAGTCATCTACTTGGAGAGGGCGGCATATGTAACCAGCGGGAAGGCTTTGGTGAATAGAAGCGGGTATAAGATCCTTGTTGAATAAAGACATTATTAATTATATATTTAGTTTTTGTCTTCAAATAGGCACTCAAAAATTCAAATCGTTAATATTCAGGGTGCATTAAGTATAACACATTCTGAATCACAAGGGTCAGGGTTTATAGGCTTTTTAAAAATAAACTTGAGAAGCAAAAAGACTGCAGCACCTTATGTTCCCACGTGGTCTCCCACCGTAGTACTTANGAAGGCTCTCACTGGCTTAACTATGATTGATCGGACGGGAAATCGTGCTTTCCAGTGGATATGGCCGCAGACAACGATTGAAAATTATAACTTTATTTAATCTAAAACTTGTTAAGGTTTGCATCATATCCGCGAATCTTCAGAACATTGAAAATAATTTCGAAATCATTGATTAAACTGTTTTTAAACAATTAAATTTGATGTTTTTATTTTATTAGCTTTAGCCCAGGATTTGTTTATATTATAGCGTACTAATATAATATGGAAACCAGCAGACGAGGCAGAACACAAACATTGTATTTAAATTGTTTACAGCTATTCAAAGTTCGTGTGAAAAATTCACCCGTTATCCCTAAGCAAAAAAGAGTACAGTAGAATTACCCTTAAGAAAATATTTACTTAATAAGTATGCAAGACTGAAATACAGAGATGGTATCAAAAAGAAAACGAAGTTTCACTTGAATGGTAAGATTACTAACTGAGATTCATAAAAAAAAAGTAATGCCGTTGCCCAGAATCGAACTGAGGTTTCATCGGCCACAACGATGTGTACTAACCACTATACGACAACGGCCTTTGTTTCGAAGGAAGAAATTTTGGTGTATATATTTCAAAAATAGAAGATCAGGACCTAGTGGCCCATGTCGTTCTTTCTCTCTGTAAACAAATTATACAAACCAGAAAGTCCAAATTTCGTTGCGTCTCACAGATACTGATCATTAGCCTCGTGTTCATTAATTTTTCATTAGTGCCACCTTTGTCGACAAAACCTACTTATGTTTTATTTGTAAGTTCTATGCTTAAATTCTTACCTGGGAATTCATTTTTTGTCAAACAGATAAAACTAAGCCAAAAGTAAGCCAAAGGTAAACTAAAAATACTTATCAAGTTAAAACATCCTTTTACTGACATTTTTCAATAAACAATTACCAGGACTTGTAAGTTGAAGGACGGTGGGAGTTAGCCCTAACCCCAAGACCAAATCAGTTTTCACCAGATCGCTTAGAGTGTAATGCATAAATGGATCATAGTCCAGTTAACCAGAGAATAAAACAATTTAACATCCAAAGATTTTCATGTCCTTGGTGAGTAATTTACGCCTCCAACAGCTTATCTATTCATCATATATTTCTAATAGCATATTTATTAGAAATTTGTATATTCCCACGAATAAAAGTTCCATCAAACGTACATCAACTATAGGATCATCAACATTTGAACCTGAAGTAACAGAATTCACCAAAACCATCAATTCAAAGTTCTCCAGTAAAGGTTTCCGAGAATATTCAAATAACAAGAATATAAATACCACCAGTATATCAACAGAAAAAATGAACGGTGTTTTTGCTATCGACAAGCCCACTGACAAGTCCTCTGCTTCATGCGTAGGTGATCTTCAAGCTCTATTCACCAAATCGCCTATTTTCCGCGATCACTTAGACCAGGTCATTGCTGTTAATAAGAGCCAAAATCCTAAGAAATTTCATCGTAAAAAATTCCAGAATCCCAAGGTAAAGATCGGTCACGGCGGTACCCTTGACCCTATGGCTACCGGCGTCATGGTTTTAGGATTAGGCAGTGGTACTAAACAGCTATCTAACTATTTGGGTAACACTGTCAAGGTATACGAAGCTGTCGCATTATTGGGCAGTGCTACGACATCATATGATTCTGAAGGTGAAGTCTTGGTCAAAACCGTCAATGAAGAGGCCCACAAGTCTCTAACTAAGGAAAAGATCGAAGCTGTCGTGGCTAAGTTTTCCGGAAAATTAAAACAAACCCCTCCTCTTTATAGCGCACTGAAGATGAATGGTAAACCTTTATACGAGTATGCCAGATCTGGTGAACCTTTGCCAAAAGAAATTCAACCTAGAGATATTGAAATCAAAGAAATTGAACTCTTGAATGTATCCTGGGATCATGAATATAATCACCCAAAAAAAGAAGCCACCGAGGAACAAAAATTAGTTAGCAATAGTTTGAATCAACTTTGCAAGCCTGAGGTTAGACCTGAAGATGTAGCTGCCAGCGCGGATCCCCAGACGACCATTGGTAAAGCGGAAGAAACTGACGAACACAGTGTAAAGAAGGTTAAGCTTTCTGATGGTTCTTCAGCCAATATTATCAACGTCCGTGATCCTATCATACATTTTAGAGTTACCGTTTCTTCTGGAACATATATTCGTTCACTCATTCACGATATAGGTCTTGCACTAGGTACCACGGCCCATATGACCAAGCTTGTTAGACTCAGACAGTCCAACTGGGAATTAGGTAAAAACGTTTTTTCTTATGAAGATTTTTTTAAGCATGAAGAAGCATACTGGGGTAAAGCTCTTGAAAAATGCCTTGACAATCATGATTGCTTTACGTGGACCGACAACGAAAGAAAACTAGCTTTAGAAGCTGAAAAAATTGCAATTTCTGATCAGCAAAGTAAAATCGTTGCCGAGAAAAAGATTGAAGAGAAGGTTGAGGATAAGTCTCACAACAAGATCGAAGAGCAAACCAAAGAAAATAAGACCGAAGAAAACAAAGCTGAATAAACTATTAATCAATACGTGATACAAAAAAATAGCCTAGCTTAGTGACTGAGTATAAACTCAAATTTTGTGCTATAGTTTATCATTTCAATATTTTTTAATTACACAAACATTCTAGTAGTGTGTCCAGGTTTCTAACCATACTACCCAAAGCAGATTCGCAAGCCTCTAATTTGGCCTTAGTTGATATTAAACTTGGGTCTTGACTTTTTATGCGCACTCGTTCTACCACCTTGACTTGATCTCCCGATGGCAAAGTATAGACCCCGTCAGTTTCGTTTAATACTTGGTGATTATCCAAGTCTAATGACTGATTAATTATAGCCAATCCCCGATCCCAAATATTTTTAAACTTAGAGCTTGAAGTATCTTCCTTTGAATCTTCATGGTTATGAATTTCTCCGCTGGAAGCCGAGCCATGCTGTAAATACTGTATTACTCTCAAGTCCATTACTACACTACCATCCCAAATATACCAGTCAACCACCAATTCTTTCGACGCTGGAGGAGAAAACAACTCTGGAGCAGAAACACACTGTGGGAATATAAATTTCGATTCAGGCGAGGGAGGATCTTTGATAACCCTGAGTGCTGACCTCAATGATGATAGTGCTTCAAGTATAGTAAAATGAATTAGTCTGGCACTCGAGAATAGCAGTGCTTCAGGTTTATCAGTTTCCATATTATCATTATTATTAGTGTGTTCACTAGGACATGTTGGTTCAAGTGAAGGTATACTAGTATCACCAATCCGTTGTAAGGCCTCTGTAATTTCAGTTATAAAACTGACACAGTCAATGATTTGGTTCATGTGACTGGCCTCTGATTCAGCATACCGTAGTCTAATTGAGCTTCCTCGATTAATTTTATGCAATTTAACAATAATGTCGAGCTTCTCCAAAGATGAACCGCATCTAGTCACTGTGCCCTTGATAGCCTCGGATCCCGCCGAGCTTATGGGCAGCCTGTAGTTAGCCGAACATTCAGTTGACGAGGTTGAGAATCTATCCCGACAAAATTCCAAAGAGGGAATAATGGAATTTATTAATAAGCTCCTAACATCTTGTAAATTAAGTACTAATTCTCGTTGCTACAATAAAATACTTAGTTAGCTCAGTATGCTTTATCACAGATAATAAATGAACATTCCAAACTTACACTAGAAAGGTGCTCTTTTTGTTTAACAGCGTCTGATCTCAGGTTAATATCTTCTGATATAAAAATAGACTTCATCCTAGAAAAATGCTTTAATGGCGATTCAATATGTTAATTTAAAATTTCTTCAAGTCGCAATCTATTTGGTTGTAAGTTGTGAGGATGATAACCCATAGTCAGATAGTGTGGATTTGTGTAATTTGGTCCCAACGACGATTAATCATACCCTGATTTCTTATCTTCGGTGCCTCCTCGACTCGTATTTCAAACAAGCTCATCGTCAGTAAAAACCGCCCATCTCAATTTAATTAATAACCTTCAACGGTATTATTCTGTTAGTATCCACCTAATAATCTGCGTGGGTTATGATACCAATGTTGCAAACAATTGTCACTTATCCACCTGTGACCAAGCTTCTTCTTGTAGGGTTTTTGGTGCCGGTGGTGCTAGAATACCTTTCCTTCACAAATTACATTTCTTACGCTTATATACCGCGACTGGTGGCAGAACCATATTATCAATATCATCGAATTTTAACTTCTTTCCTCTATTCTGGGCCTATTTCAATAAATTTTGTCATGCAAGTGTTCTTTTTCCTATCCAGATCTGAATTTTTAGAGACCAGCACACCTGTCAGCGTTAATGTGCCACGCCAAAGGCAGAACCTTCAAAGGTCCCTCAATTATTGCTGGTTTTTGCTAATATGCACATCAGTAATATTTTTTACGGGGAATTATGTCAGTGTTTTTTCCAAACCTTCCCCGCCTAAATACTTTTCAAAGACTTTTGCAGATGCTTTACTCTATGTATGGTGCAGAAAGAACACAGACATGCAGGTGATGCTACTAGGGATGGTTGGCTTATCAGCATCCTACTTGCCATTACTTTACCTTGGGCTTGACCTACCTCGATTATTAAATGTAGTACTTAGTTCAGACACAACTGTTTGGAATATATGGGGAAAGTCATTCCAAGTTATAAAGTTTTATATTTTGAGTATGTTCGTTGGCCATGCATTATGGTGGCTTGAAGACGTAGCCACACTATTATGGGGAGTAAGAGTGTTGACCCCTCCTTGGGAAATGCTTGAATCTGCTAAAGCCATGATTCAAGTAGAAGAAACAGAAGTTGCGGAAGAAGTAGAAGTAGCGGAAGAAGGAGAAGAAGCGGAAGTATTGGAAGTATTGGAAGTAGTAGAAGGGAGAGTAGTGGAAGAGGTAGAAGTAGTGGAAGTGGTGGAAGAGGTCGAGGAAATGGAAGGTCAAGAAATGGCAATGAATTAACCTTGAGAAAAACCTGTCGCCCAAACACATACACTTCTTCACTGTGAACAAAAAGCGAATATAGGGAATTATCAACAATGAATGTCATGAGCTTTGTAATCTATAATATTTAGGTCATATATACATACGGAAAATACATTTACGAGAAAAAAGGATATAGCTATTCCAGGTTTTTATTTTGTTGAAAATCAATTCTGACTAGTGATCTGCTTGACAGCATCAATAACCTTTTGATGCAATAAGTTAGAAGCTGCGATAACACCCTTGTTATTTTTCAAAGTTCTACCAACACCAAAGTTCAAATCATTGCCAAACATATCAGTTACTTTTCCACCAGCTTCGGAAACCAATAAATTACCAGAAGCATGGTCCCAAATCTTCTCTTGGTAAGTATCACTTACAGGGAGACGTAAATAAATATCACCGTCACCACGGGCGATAGAGCAGTATTTAGCTTGAGAGTCCATTCTAACTGAAGGCTTTGAAATATTTAATAGTTCAGCAATCTTAGATTGGGTACCATGAGCAGAATGCCCACTTTCTACTGATTCACAAAAGACGGCATCTTCAGTAGATTGAACGTCGCTGAAGGAGATAGGGGTAGCAACGTCAGATGACAGAGCTCTTTGAAAAGCACCTTGGCCCTTGACAGCCGAGAAAATTACACCAGTTTCACCTTCAGGATTACTAGGGTCAACAGGAAGATTGGGACAGCCAATAACACCAACGACAACCTCCGAGTCGACCAGCAAGGCTAAACAGACTGCATACTGGCCGTGACGGATAAAACCTTTGGTACCATCAATGGGGTCAAGAGCCCACATGCGACCTTTATTACCGCCTTCGTAGTTACCAGCATCGATAGCATCCAACATAGCCTCAGACGTGGTTAATTCACCGATAGTTTCTGTTTCACCTGAGCCGGAATTGACAGCGTCCTGTACCAAACTCCAAACTCGCTCACGCAAGCTGTCCTTCGATCTGAGGGCATCCGAATCTTCCTCACCGACAACTGGATCTTCGCTGAAGCAATTTTTGATGGCGGCAATGATTGTGGCCTGGCAACCGAAATCAGCCACCGTGACTGGCGAAGAGTCATCTTTAGTAATTGTAGAATTCTTATTGGAATCAGCCACAGCAACTGCCAAGCGGCAGGCTCTTTGGACCGCTAGTTCGGCGACTTTACGTTCTGCAGCATACGCCATATTGAGAGCTTGTTTAATTAATAGCGGGAGAATAGTGAATAAGGGACTATACTCAAAAAGAAAAAGTCTAGAAAAAAATGGCTCGACAAATATTTGGGTTTATATCAGATCAGATAGTACATATACCAAACCACCCTGAATGGCGTCAACTCTGGGTTAGGGCTGAGAAATAACTATGATAAGTCCCATCGACCGACTTAATTGGCTCCATCGGTCGAGGATCACCAACTTTCCTTTACACGTTGTCAAGTATATATATGATGAAAGTGAGTTACAATTATAATCTTAACCTGTCCATTTTACTAGGTCTGATGACAGTTTCTCCCCATTTCTCTATAGCTTAAAGATGAATTATCGACTAACTTTAGCCTTTTTAACGCTAAAACCCTTTGAAACAAGGGTTTTTTTTTTCTTTTCTTTTTTGCGTCCTTGGCTTGTTTTATATTAGGGGTTTCGCCGATCACTAAAAGGAGAAAAACGAGCTTCAAACCCAGGGATGCCTTCGGTTTCTTTCCCATCGATGGTTCCACAGGCGCCCGCGCCGGCCTTGGCCTCGCCTAAGTTGGTTATTAAGGCCATTTACGACTATAAGCCTTTAGGTCCAGGCGAGTTGGGGTTCTCTAAAGGGGATTTTTTCCACGTCATCGGTAACGAAGATGCTGACGATTGGTATGAGGCTTCAAACCCTTTAACAAATGTACGAGGTAAGGTTCCGATTTCTTATTTTCAAGCGCTTGAACGTGCTGAACGACCCAGCAATAGTCACAATAGTATTGACCTATCCAACATGAAAAATCGACTATCAAACACTAGTATGGCTTCAGTGAGCACTCACTCTGATAAATCACCGAGTAGTCGTCCTGGATCTACATTGAACACCCAAACCAATGGAACAGGATCCAAGTTACAGAACTCCCTGTATGGTGTTGTCTTGTATGACTTTGTGGCTGAGAGACCAGACGAACTAGACGCGAAGGAGGGTGACGCTATTATTGTAATCGCCCAAAGTAATCATGAATGGATTGTTGCTAAACCGATTGGTAAATTGGGTGGTCCTGGGCTTATTCCTATATCTTATATCCAAATTCGCAATACTGTTTCAGGCCAAGATATTGACGACGTTGAAGAAGCCATCCGTAAGGCGGGAGTTCCAAAGGTTGAGGAGTGGAAACGTATGACAGCTGAATATAAAGCTAGTAGTATTCCACTGGGACGTTTCGATGAAGAGAGTAGCCAGGCCAACATCCCAAACTCATTTCAAAACCAGTTCAAAAATATGACACTACAGCAAGAGCAAAGACAGTCAGGACAGTATCAACAACAACAACAGTTTCAGCCACAGGGAGATGATAACATACAGGAATATGGGCCTGAAGAAGAGGATGATGATCAAGGGGATCATAGTTTAGTTGTATCTGCGTCTGTGGAAAATTACGCTAAACAAAACGGACGCTATTGGTATCTTGTGATTTGTGAGCTTGAAAATGGTCATTATCGATCCTTGTGCAGATTTTACCAAGATTTCTATGATTTTCAAATTGTCCTACTCAAGGAGTTTCCCGAAGAGGCTGGCCACACAGGACAAACGCGTTTACTACCCTTTATGCCTGGCCCATTAGCGCATGTAAACGATTCGATATCCTCACAAAGAATAGTAAATTTGGACGATTACGTACGTAAATTATTGTCTTTGCCCGATTACATTTCAAAATCACCTATTGCTCAGAGCTTATTTACTCTTAGACAGGGTGATGTCAAGTCAACAACAAGAGAGTCAATTTCATTACCTTCTCCTCCTGATGCAAATAACGCTGAAACCAAGCATATCCACCACCACCAACAACAGCAACAGCAGCAAATAAATTCACAAAATTTCTACAACATAAACAGCGGACCATCTCAAATTTCCACATCACCATCTGACGCCAGCAAGAGACGTTCGTCGCAATACTCTACTCTTCAGACCACAGCATCAGATACCAATACGAGCATAGCCACGTTTGCCCAGGCCGGTCATTCTCGGTTGACGTCAGTCAGCACAGTCCAGCATAACCCTGAGTACGCTTCCCAAGCTGAAAACATGGCTACGGTATTAGCCGCATCATCGGATGCATCTGGATCAAAAGTGTCCAACGTGAAGGTTAAGATATTCTACCAAGACGATCTCATTGCCATTCGAGTTCCGGAAAACATTGAATTCGGCTCCTTATCACAGCGAATCAGCGAGCGTCTGGGGTTGGATAAAGTTGTTTTAACCTGCAAAGATTTTGTTGCCGATGACAGTGACGACAGCAGCAGTCCTCACAAGGAAATATCCAACGATAAGGAGTTTCAGATGGCGCTCAACGGTAAAAGCAAATTGGTATTATACGCCTATTAGAGTGAGCTACATGACTAATATATGCCTACTCAAAGGGGCAACTCGACTCGTATATTGTTTATTGAAAGGGACTTTTCATCCCGTAACCAGCCTGGGCTTGGCTGATTCTGACTCCCTTTTTATTTTTTAATTTTTTTTTTCTTCTTTTTTTTTTTTTCTCTCCAGTGGGTGAATGGTTGGCTAGGCTTTACGGGGTCGTTTTGGCTATATAAATACTATACGTTCTTTTCTATGTAATTTATTATCATGATCTAATTCTGTTCAACGTTCCCACTCCAAGACACACACAAGACGCCGCCGGTTTTGTTATTCAGCAGAGTAGGTGGCTCCTGGAGGAGGAGGAGGAGGAGGAGGAGGATATCAAGAAGACGCGGATCGACCTGGCTACTGAGGCATTACAGTTCCATCAGATTATGTATTTTGCCAAGGGCTGCAATTGCCTATGCGTTTCCTTCAAGACAGGCCTGCACTGTTTATCTCCGGTTCGTTGGAGCGTTGAAGCCTTTGCCGGCATCTGCGTCACTAAACACATAACAGTTATGCAGTAAAGCACGACGGCATGCCATATATGAGAGGACTGTGCATGCGCACGGTCCTGTAGAGCGGCATTTAAAGCCTAATTGTTTTGCCACTAGCTTCGGGTAACAATGGCTGCATTTGAATGCATATGGTCTTGTTTCATTTGCCCTCAACTTGGCCTGATACCATTTTTGGCTGGCTTTTTGTTTTACTTTTGCTTTATCTTGGCAGAGGAGGTTCACATGTTGTTGGGCTTTTTTTGTATATTTCGCCAAATTGTAGTATACTAATTGCGATTTGGATACGTTCGGCGCTTGTTTCGTGCTCCTTTTTGCGAATCTTTGGACGCACGAGGATGACTTTGATAATAACAGTATATTTTGATTAATATACTATTTTATCCCTTTGACCTTGCCACCTGATTTCTTAATCTAAAACCTCCCCCCCCCCCCGTTGCATCGCACGCATCGCACGCATCATAATCTCTTGTCCTCTGGTAGAGAGAGCAGGTCAAGTCTCGGGAGGTCCCCTTTATGCAGAATTTCGTGAACGTTTGCATTGCTTTCGCCTATCTCGATTAATTTTTATTTATATTTTGTTAATTAAATTTTAATTTTATCCGCTTTACCTTTTATTTGCTGTTCGTTTTTCTCATTAGCCTAAATCGCCTAGTGTGCGCCTGATAACTTGTCTTTTTCAGCCCGTTCCTTTGCGACCCTCGAATTCCCGACCTTACTGCTATTGTCCTTTCGCAATACCCTCTAGCCCGTTTCCTTCCTAACCCCTGGTCACGGAGAACCATGTTGCTTGTCAGCGGTTAAAAAACAAAACAACAACAGCATCATTCACACATTGCAACATCTAGACCGGCTTTCACCCCTCACTCCAATCCACCCTCCCTAGCTAACAGCGTTGCATCTCGTCTTCTTGCCTCTCGATCGCCAACAATGTCCTGCCCAGTATATGTCCACCACCAGATGAGGACGCTTCAAATCGTGGCATTGTCGTCCTCAAGCTTGTCGATAGTATCCTTCGTTTTCATCTGTATATGGGAGTTCCATGTTCGCAAATCCCATTCAATCAAATTCCGTCACAAACTTATCCTAGGCCTAATATTCTCCGACTTTATAAAGTCCATCTGCGTGTTTATTTATAGTGTTTTTGTTTTACATTATGGCGACACCGTGATACCCATGCCCTTTATTGCTTCAATAGGGTTCATTTTCGCCTGGGCAAAAACAGCGAGTGATTTTAGCGTATTTATGCTGGTCATATATACTGGCTTAATAATTTTCAAACCGAATAGGGTGGAAATCTTGGCTGAACACCAATATTACGTCCTGTCATTTTTATTGATATTGCCATTAATAATGGCCGCATTGGCTTTTGCAAATACCAATATATATACCTCTGTGGGTTACCGTGGTTATGTGCCCAAAATATTTTACAGCTACTTGCCTATGGTACCAATATGGCCCGCTTTGCTACTGGCCTGGATTCCGCGGTATATTATCATGTTTACAATCTTAGTACTTTATGGTGCAATCTATTTATATGTCAAACTTGAATTCCATAGACTAAGTCGAACGATGCATTCCGGAGCTCCAATTGCAACACAAAGCCATATAGATCATCAAAATGATGAATTGCAAAGCGATAATGTGATACCGGCAAAGAAAAGCATATGGAGTTGGGCTAGAATTTGCAAAAAACTAAAAAATAGCGTATCTTCAATGTCATACTTGCCTTTTATTAAGCCCTTACCATCCGTCTCCGCCACTTCCTCCCCTGAAAATAACCCTGCTCAATTGTGGCAAAATCTCGCCAACGATATCAACCAAGCCAATATTGAAAAATTTAACAACCGTCGTTATATGGTTGAACGACAGATGAGTTTTATTTTTGTTTATCCAATTGCTTACATGTTTGCTTGGCTAGGTCCCTTACTACAACAAGCCGTACAATATAACACACTTGCTAAAGCGCGCGATGATACCAGTGCGTCGAATTTTATGGTAAAGTGTTTTGAGACTGAAACAAAGGCGGAAACTGGAAGGTGGAATGGTGGTGGAATTTATTGGATAAGCGTTTTAACAGCAGTATGCATACCACTTAATTGCTTTGTAATTGCAGTTATTTATCTTTTCAAAGAGTCCGGCTTAATAAAATCACAAAGACAAAATTCACATCTAATCAATTCAAAAAGACCTGGCTTTATTAATTCCAGCGATTTAGATGGAATTACTAGAAGCTACCAAGACGATGAAAATACCAACCACTCTCGCCCTCATAATAAGCCACGAAGTTTGAAAGCTATAAAAAAATTAATATCATTTTCAAAAGGTGCAAAACATAAAAAGCACCACTCAGTGTCTACTATCAATCCGCTTGACATGCTTCCATTAAGCGGCCCCTCAGCTTACTATCTTAATACGCTACAGGGTGAACTCCGAAGCTTTGAAAACCCTGTGGAATTTACTTCAGGTGCGAAAAGCACGTCTTTCACTTCTGAACCTTTTTCTTCATCCATTTCAATACCATCTAAATCAAAAATCTTTTCCCAACCTTATACCGAACTTAACTCGTCTTCGCCATGCGAAAAATGTGAAGAGAATCACATATTTTCAAGCTCAACAACAATATTGCATAACAATTACCCAGGAGAATTACAGAAAATCACCAAAGAACCCAGTTTTGAGACTACATATAATGAGGAAGATAATTCAAACTATAACAGCCAAATGGCGAACCTACCGTGTGCTTGTGATTGCCATGGCGAAGGTAATAATTACTATATTGATGATTTTGAACAAACGAATGACCAAAACCACTCTCACGAACAAGTGGAGGAAAAATATGTATTTGATTTGATTAATTTTTTAAACTCCAAAGAACCTTGATTTTTGGCTTTTAATCAATGGTGTCATGCTCTTCCACCTGAACCCTATAGATAAACAAAATTACTATTTTAAAATATCTTTTATGCTTGTTTGAAGTCATTTAGAATATTTTACAACACTACTTGTTCTCCCCTGCTTTTTACAGAGACTGTATTATATGACATTTATATTCCTCCTTTTTAATGATTATATTTAGAAGAAATCCTTCTGTATGACAATGATTATTACCGAAATCTTCTCTTTGACTTTGACTTATTATAAGCAGTTTCCATTACGGATTCACAGGCTATACGTACCATGAAAAACCTGGAAATAGACCTACCTGCGATAAAAACATCAAGGAAATGATACAATAACCAGACTTCAAAAAATACTGGAAACTAAACCACCCTGAAATTTCCAAGAAGAAACATACTTAAAAAAATTTTCCCTAAAAAGTTTTCATGTTGAAATTTAATGGTTTTTTTTAAAATGCCAAGGGAAGCTACAATATTTACCTAGAGTACCCTTAGATCCCGAACAGCTAATGTGAAGAATAAATTAAATTGATTTTAAAAGTGTATAGAATAATCTGTTTTTTCTTAAAAGGAAACGAGAGCATACTCTGCAGTTTGTTTCATATATTATTCTCCACCCCTCAGGTTCTGGACCCCCTGAAACCAGTATTAGAACATTAACTACACAATAATTTATTGAAATACTTTATCGATTCAAATATTGATTAATGAATTGATATACATAGTGCATAATGGTTTTAATACAAAAAGCTTTTTTTAGTTTATAATGCTCGTCTGAAATTTACGTAACACTTCACGTGTATACTGGAAAAAACAATGAATGAAATTTTCTCGTAAGTTCCTTGATCTCTAGCGATAAAATTCTCTACTTAAACCCAGAGTTAATTAAAAAAAGCTTATCATCTCTATAAAATTTCTTTATAATACTTAGAAGTCTATTTGAGAGGAATAGGGCCCAACACCACAATTCAGAACAAACAAATACTATAATTTATTATACACCTGGTAGAAAATGCATACCAACATGAAAATTTAAATTATGCATTTTATTTGATATAACTAAATAGGCTATAAAGGTACTAAAGTGATATCATAAGAACTATATTGCCCAAAAAGAATAGCATATGATATGTAATGGCTCTATATTTAAGTACTAGTAGTATCAAACTGGTTTGATACTTGTAAATGCCGCGACAAGCGTCTGTAATCTTCAAGTAGTAATGAGATCTCACCAATAGTTAACTCATCTACCGTACAAGTCAAAAATCTTTCAATTGGCGTCGGAGTTAATGACTCACTATTTTTGGATATTGAGGCATTATCTGTTAGCTTATCATTACTATTCAATTCAGTTGAGTTTGGGCCAGACTTGTTAAGATCAACTAAATCATTGGATGAGCTTGAAGTTACTAAAGATGAATGATTAACAGGCGAATTAGTAGTTAAGGAAAGCGAAGATGCATAGCTGAGACTTCGATCTCCCCTGCTAGATAAATCCATGCCGTTTCCACTATTGCTTCGACTTCGACTTAAACTAGCGGGCCGAAAACTTCGAAGCGCATCACCAACAGAGTTGATTGCTCCTAAGGAAGAAGTACTGGGTTCATCAGTGATATTTTCAATATATGTAGCTTTGGGAGCTGTCATCATATTACGAGTAAAAGATAACATTTGCCGGAAAGTTGTGGAATTTGGATTCGTAGCAGTTGCTATAGGGGCAGTATCGGTCGTTTGAGCCGAGTTTTTAGATAATGAAATTGAATCAACTGTAGAATCCAACCTAGTTGAAGATATCTCAGACCCGCCACTGTTGTTACTGGATACACTTAACAAACTTTCGCTGTCATAAGAATCACCAACGCTACTTCCAGTGGTGGTTGATAAAACTTCGCTTATTAAATGTTTTCCAAGAATAGTTTCCTCGCTACCTTTGGTAGATACTGTCGACGACAATGAAGTTGACGACCCTCGCTTTTCAACCGCGCTAGGTTTTTCAAGGCTAGCGGAAGAAGCCAGCTTACCCATAAGAAACTTGAACGTGTTTTCAAATGAAGCATTATTGGGCCGATTAAGCGAGTCAACAGTACCATTAACTAAAGAATTGGCTAACCCGCCCAAATTAAAAGGCGAACTTGTGGCTCGCCTTCCTCGTCCAACATTGGAACGACCATCAGCTGCGGCCGATGGAATATTAGATGAAGACAAATGATCGTCCGTATAGCAAGTGAAGTCAATAAGCCGAGATGTCTTAAGAACATTTATTGTAGACGTAGACACACCCTGTTCAATCAGCGAAGACTCATTTAAATTTAAATCTTGAAGAGAAATCTGACCAACAAAAGATAGTGCAGCTTCGAAATTAGTTAGGCAGTAAAGTGCCTCACCTTCTAGTTTTTGTTCATTTCGAAACCGTTTAATGAAAAGCAAGTTCAGAAAGGGGTTGGAGGACTTAAAGTAGACAATACAGAATATTAACGAAGGTAAAATGATATCAGCATTAGACGAAGGTGAAGATGACGATGTGCTTGATTTTAGAATTTCTACTAATTGATGATGCATGTATATCAGGTTTTGTAGTTTTTCGCGGGGATTATGGGATTCGTCTAAATCGGTAAAATATTTTGAAAGAGGCTTTAACAAACTCAGAAGTTTTTGAGTTGAAAAATCCAAAATATCTAACTGTTCAGTGGATATACCTATGGTGTTTAATGCCTCAATTCGAGAATCAAGATACTCATTATATTCTCGATCGTATCGGGTATTAGATAACCAGAATATCTTATCATATATTTTTTCACATATCTCTTTTTCAGCAAGTTCCAGATAATTTTGAACTAAAATTTCTCGATTAGACCGATTTCTTTTCCGTTGTACCATTTCCTCAAAACTTTCCATCGGCATTCCTACATTACTGTTACTAGCAGCGGAATTACCCCGCAACCTTCCAACTATTTTGGAAGGAGATGTAGTGGATAAATTGGAGCAAGATAAAGAAGTTGTAACACTAACGGATTTCAGATAATCTAAAGATTTTTCGCGAAATAGAATATAAAATGACTGAAAGAGTTCAGAGACATCGTTAGGCTGTAAGGGCCGAGAATACTTGGGCTCATCCAAGGATACAAAAAAGTCGTAAATTACTATATCCAAAGCCTCAGGTAATTCTTGACAAGATGAGTCATTATTTGTCCGAATATGATGTTCCATAGTCACCTGGGAAGTAGATATTGCTCTATTTCGACCTTGGCTGGGCCTTGGTGTCACTTCTGGATCCTTTATTGGTGACTTGGATGATGGCTTGACTGATGATTTGACCCCAGCGTCCACATTGGCCTCAATGATTTGATTACTTTCTTCCAGATCTTCAGTATATTCTACACTTAAAGGATGATATGAGCTAAACCCATTTGTCTTGGTTTCACTCGTCAGGGGTGCCGCAGGGGCGGGTGTGTGAAACATAGGCTTACGCTGAATTGACGATCGATTTTCGAATAGCAAGTTCAAATCATTGCCATCATGGTCTGAAATGTCCGTTTCCAAATTTTGATTTATTGTATTGCCATTGTGGAGAGAAGCAATGGTGGTGGCTTTCTGAACGCCATCCACACCATTGGGTAATGAAAGATGCGACCTCAGCGTCGAGTCGGACAGGTTATTAAAGTCTCGTGATAGATCTGAATTGGTTCTTGATCTAGCTACAGGCATAACAGATTAAATAAGATAAAAAATGCCTGAAAAGGGAGAAAAAGTGACCGGAAGGGCTTTAGAAGCTAATGATGAAAGGTTGAACAGCTCAAAATGAATTTTCTCGTAACGACGTATTTTATTAAGTGTCGATTAGAGCTCACTAAATATGCACCTCAATATGACGCCTCATATCCTGGGGGCTTTGCCTTATGAAATGCATTGACCAATTGTCCTTATCCTCTAGACTGCAGATATATTTGACAACAAACAGATTTATATATAATATATATTAAATATATAGAAACTTTTTTATTATGAATAATAACATTATTATATTATACTAATATACAGGTATTTGAAAACGACTTTCCACACAAGGTTATCTGAATTCCAATGGGGGCACTATATCTGGCACGTGCCCGATGGTGAACTTAATAGCCCCGAATGCGGCGGCAAATTTAGGCTGAATATCAGCTACTTGAGGTTGCACTTCATCATTACTACCTTGAATAAAAGGTGGAAAATTAGGATTTAGCGGTAGGGGGTACTCTGAATTAGATGAAGATGATGAAGGCTGCGAAAGTGATGGCGTTGTCCCATTCGACATAGCACCAAAAGGGCTAGGGGTCTGTGGATTACCGAATGAGCTACCAAACGGCGTGGCAGAAGCATTAACAGAAGCATGAGTACCATTAGCATTATCACCGTTGGAGAATGCACCAAAAGAAGACTGTATATTATCATTGCTATTGGCACTAATAGCGGATGATCCAAATGGGCCGGATGATGTTCCACCAGGTGCGCTACCAAAAGAACTTTGTCCAAACGATGTTTGAGTTGTAGTGGTTCCAAATGGTGATGGAGCGGCCCCCGATGAACCTCCACCAAAAGCACCAAAAGCATTAGTTGATATTGCGGGACTACTACCAAAACCACTAGACCCAAAAGCAACCCCTGTAGTACTAGTATTAGCAGGAGCGCTACCAAATGCGCTGGAACCAGAGGTATTCCCAGTTGATGCTGTTGGGTTATTGAGGGATCCAAAGGGACTAGAATTAGTAATATTATTAGTGCTAGCCGAGGCTCCACCAAATGTGCCAAATGGTTGGCTTACCGCTGTTCCACCTGGTACAGAGCCAAAACCCGAAGAACCAAAAGCGCTAGAGCCAAAAGACGAAGAGCCAAACGCAGGAGTGCTAGTAGCTCCAGCTACAGGCCTCTGAGATAGTGAGCCAAATGGTGACGATGATGCGCCCACGGTAGAATCACTCGAAGCACCACCAAATCCCCCACTAAAGGCACTGGTAGCGGGGGAATTATTTCCAAATACTGATGAACCACCTACAGCAACGCTAGAGCCGAATGGGTTAGCTATGGGGGCCGTCGCGGTGCTACCAAATGCCGAAGAACCAAACGCACTATTACCTCCTATGGATGAGGTCGAACCGAATGGGTTGGCAATTCCAGTACTGGTACCAGTACTACTAGCAGCATTATTATTAGTATTATTAAATGAACCAAACATACCACCACCTACCCCGTTGTTGTTTGAAGCCCCGGATGCACAGACCAAGCTAGTCTCGAAGCCAGGTGGGGCATAAGGTCTTATGGTCCCAGTCTGGGACTTTTGCGCCATCTGCAAGTATCTGGCTGCTTTGCGGGTATCGCGAAGAACAAAATCAACATATTGATTCATTCGGGCCATACGCGCTTTCACATCATTTTCGTACTGAGGAAAAGTGTTATTATCTCTAGCTTTGTATGCCATTAATCGAAGTTCATTGGGCGATAGATCCATACCCGAGATTAGGTTTCCCTGGCTCTCTAATGAAAATGAAGAGAAGGGATACTCAGGACGCTCCATTTTGACAAGTGTATATATATCCTTACTCCATTGATCTAATTCCTGCTCAGGCGATTTGTATGAATTCTTAGCGGAAGATGGTGCTGGCGAGGGAGAGTTACCAGCCCCAACGTGCTCAAAAGCACATGTATTACCATTTTTACAGATACCTATAGCAATGAAAATAATTATAAGCGCCCCAAAAGCCAAGCGATTTCATTGTTAATAACAAAAGAGCAAATGCAAAGGATCCCTAAAAAAAGCGACTTCATCCATACTAGAGATCTGATGAAGATAAGACGCCCAAAGAAGAAGGCGGTATCAAAAATAGAAAATGAGCGATATGCTATTCGCTTAATACAGAAGACATACCTTTGGCCCAGAATTTACAAAGACCTCGCTTGCCTGCCATTTTTGTGACCAAGGTAAGAATGGCCGATTTCAAAGATTCTATGGTGAATTATAGTCAGTTTGGCGCTGATTCGTAAACTAAAAGACATGCAACAGGGTAATTAATATCACATTGATCATCAACTTTGAGCCAAATAGACCTCAGGAGATTTAAGTGCCACTTCAAACTTGGAAAACCAATGGGTCTATGGCTCAGCGATCTGAAATTGTTGGCTTTGAATTGAAGCAAACAAGCTGGGCGAGTAAATAATACATAAATGCCTAATAATGTGTTAATATTACTTAGGGCCGAGCTTGATTTTAGTCTCAAGGAGGCACAACCTCTAATCTGTGACACCTCGCGAAAATGGATTTCCAATTCCAGTATAAATGAGATACCTGAACGACTCATGGATGATCTGAATGCTAAAATTTCATATATAAGAGAAATATTGATGACAGGGTCAGTGGAGTACACAAGATGCCTTATCCAATTCGCTGATGACCTGGTTCGACGTGTACCAACAGGAAGCCAGACCTATCGAGAAAAAAACGGAATTCTCTTAGAAAAACAAATCAGGGAATTCCATGTATTTTTTGATTCCTTCTACGATAAAGTTTTTCGGATTTTTAACCTATCTTCAAGTCGACCTCTGCTGTCAACTCGCATTCGTAATGCGAACCAATACCGTACAGATATTAAACTTTTTGAATCATTATATTTTCCCACGCGGCAGTTCTATATCGGATTATTAATTACTGTGTTACAGAGGTACTTGCCTCTGGATATTTCTACTATTATCCGTAATATGTCACCGAAAAGATCGTCATTGGGTAATTCACTGGGATTTGGGCCTCATGACTATAATCTCTCTAATGCAAATGATAACCCACAATATGATCTTAGTGATGTTGTACGCCAGCGGCTATATAATCTATTCATGAAAGATATAGTACTGAGGATCTTGACGGCTTTAGGTGACTTGCACCGAAAACATCATGAATCTAAAGCATCACTATCTCGAAGGAAAGCTCCTGCTGGGTCAAAACGATCCTGTCCCGTCCGCAAGCTTGTTAGTAAAAATAATCGTTTTAACTATACAGGACAGGATTCGTATATGTTTTACTCAATTGCGCACTCTCTGAATCCCGGTGATTCATCCCTGTTATTAAGGCTCAGTGAAATAGCGCGCGAAAACTATGACCATATTAACGCGTTATATTGGGGTTTACAAGCTTATTTGTCATTTTATAAAATGGAGTCTATTTTACAAGTACCTGAAATGACTTTTAAATATAATACCAGGCTATTTACCAAAATTGAATTATTAACCAATAATTTCGACCTAATTCAAAAATCACTTACTCAAAAACAATTTAACCTAATAAACTCTAGTTTGAATAAACCGAAGATCCTACCAGAACTCTTAGATTACTTCTCTTTTTTGTTTTGCTGGCTTATCCAAGTTGAAACTAGTCGAGATGGGACTATCACTTCAGAGATTGCATTGCGAGACCTTACCTTGGATGGGAATGGTGACGTTATTGCTGAGATCTCAAAACAACGTATGACTGAACTAAGAGCCGTGCTCACGGATAATTTGGACTATAAGAATGATTATTTAATCAAGCTTATTCTTATAGGGATCGAATCAATTAGGTATTGCCAAATGACTGGTAAGAACCAAGTACACTATGAGATAGTTTTGACAATTGTATTAGAACTTTTTGAAGCTATTTTGTCACCATTTTTCACCACTGAAGAAGATGCATCTGAAGAGATCATGTTGCTCATATTACCTGGAGCTAGGCTTATTTTGGCATGGCTCAATGATTATATGACCATAATCGAGCCCACGAACAAAGATGATACGAGCGAGTCGAAAAATGAAAATGCCAAGAACTTGACTTCATTTTGCCTTTCAGCAAAATGCATTAACCTACTTGAAAAGCTGTTTGTTTGTCTTGCCGTGTTTATGTCTAAGTTGGAAGATTTTCAGAAAAAGATTAGTCTAGCGGCCAACATGGAAATAGGCATGGCCACGTATACTCACGCTAATCATAACCGGGCTCAACCTTTGAAAAACAAAAGTTTACGTGTGACAAGCTTTAATTCGATCAATAAACTGGGAAACCAACAATTTTTAGATCGCATATTTTATAATGGAAAATTTGGCTTTTTGGAAGATGAGTGTACAAATGATACAGAGATTTTCAGTAGTAACAAACTTAATGATGTTCCCTGGGCCTTGGCGGCAGTAATGGCACCGATTGCTTCAGTATTTGATCAAAGATACCACCAGTTAATTATATATATTCAAATAATAACTACTAGTTGTATTAGGCTTTCGGTACACGGTGATCGTTACGAGACATCTACAAAACGATCTGTGGTCAGACTTAAGTTTGATGACTCCAAAAAAACTTTTCGCCTACGTGAACACCTTGATTATGCAGTAAAAAAGCTATAAAAACGAATTATGCATTTTTGTTTTGTTTTCCTTTTCTATTAATTGTATTATATTGATTTAGTTTCCTTAATGAGACCTATTTCCGGGAACCAAAAAATTTAACAAGGTGGTATTTTCTAATTTAATCAAACGGGAAATACGATCACGATGAGAATTATTATCAGATAATGCCATCAACTCAATTTGTTGAGCTGTTAAGTATTCGCTAATGTCGGCCGCACGCTCTCTCGCCATCTTTTCAGCCAATGGCGCGATGGATGATGTAAAATATTCAGGCTCCTTAACCTTCAAAGTTTCCTCAATTTTCATAGGATCTTCAATCTTATGACCCTTAATAAGAAGTGTGACTTCAGAAGTTGCTTCGTTAAAAGCAAATTCAATATCACTGGCAGGTAAACTCCATAGCCAGATGAAATCA
Organism: Nadsonia fulvescens var. elongata DSM 6958; assembly: GCA_001661315.1. Lineage (NCBI taxonomy): Eukaryota > Fungi > Ascomycota > Dipodascomycetes > Dipodascales > Nadsonia > Nadsonia fulvescens. The sequence continues at coordinate 375,805 of KV454407.1, read as the reverse complement.
CTCTCCCAAGAAACTGCACCACCTTGACCATCATCGGAGAAGGTAATGGTACCGTAAGGGCTATTAAAGAAGTATTGTTTTTGTTGTTCAAGTTGAGCCACGTTTTCATTAGCATGATCTTCTTCCATATCCAAGGGTACAATACAGGTCATTTTCTTACAGCTAGTCATTTCAGGATCGATAAAACCATAATTATACAGCATCTCACTAGCACCTTTTGCGTCAGCAGAGTAGCTGATTAAGACTTCTCCAACACGTTTCTCAGCTGGAACAGTAGAGAGAAGAACAACATCACCAGTTTTAGGATCGACCTCGTAACGCGCATTCGGCGTCTGGCTATGATTGACCAAGTCGATAACAGGAACCATGGCAATTTCAGATCCAATAGTTTCATCGCCTTCTTTGGCATCCTTTTCATAGACTGGAAGCTCTAAACATCTCGAAGCAACTAATTGTTCAGCCCGATAGGGAATCGGGTTCTCTTTGATATCACCATAAGCACGGGAAAGAGCATGCTTCTTGGAGTATAGAGACAAGCCAATACTGGTCGATTCTAATAACTCTACATCATCATCTGACCAAGATAAAGGTAAATCAATATCGGAGCCCTGAGGCAAAAATTTACCATACTTCTTCCAGATAATATCAATTTTGGTCATCTTAGAATCTTTTTCCTCAATTTTCTTTTCACTGGATTCAGTTTTATTGTTCTTAATTTCCGGTTCAGTTCCAGCAGATTCCTCATTTGGCCTACTAAGAATATCTCGAAGGATATACACTAATATATTCTTTTCGCGAAGGTTATCAAATTCTTCTAAATCTTTCTCCAAGAAAATTGATTCCCTCAATTTACGCTTGGTGAGCAGCAAATGGCGGGGTACTCTCAAAATTTCATCACTCGTTGTGTATTTGTAGAACAAGCCAGTGCCACCTCTTTCTGACTTTTCAATCGAGCAAGATACTTTAACACCATGCTCACGGCACCATTTATTAACACTGACTTCACTCATTATCATAAATTGTGTAAAGACCAAATTTAGAAATAATCAAGTTTATTTTTTGAAAGAAGCTCTTCATATTCTTTTCATCAGCCATAATGGGGAATAATGAATATGCAATGGGGCGGCATGCGCAATAGGGTAACGGATGACCGAATTCTATAATTTTCAGGTCTCAGTCTGAACCACTTTTCAAATTCAGATTGGCCGTATTATTTTGCACTTATAGTTAAATCCAAATAGTTTAAAATGAGTTGGGGTAAGTTTGTGATGCATTTGAGATTGATAAACTGAAATGGTTATACCAATAACTATAAAGACAATTTTTTAAGCTTTATGCTAGTTTTGGTTAAGTTATTACGGTCCAAACTCTATTATATTGCTGTAGATAACTAACTACGGTGTGGCTGATCTGCGTTTTTTCTAAATTTTGTTTTAAATCCAGACGACGAAGACTTTGATATTCCTACAGCCTCCACTGCTGTTTCTAGTGGTAATTGGGACGATGAAGAAGAAGAAGCCCCTATCCTTGATTCCTGGGAGACTGCTGATGATGACTTTCTTGAAGAAAAGAAAGAGGCTCCCAAACCTGCTCCTAAGAAGAAAGTTCCTCTCGCCGTTAAAATAGCTGAACGTGAAGCCCAATTACAGAAGGAAAAGGAGCTGGAATTAGCTAAGAATGCCGAATTTGATGAAACTCCTGAACAAAGAAGAGAACGTTTGAAGCAGGCTGAACTAGAGAGTGATCTTAGTAACGCTAACGATCTTTTTGGCGATCTTAGTGTTATTGATGACAGAAAGGGATTATCAGCCCAAACTGAAGCTACTAATGCTGCCGCTGCCGCTAAGGCTGCCGCCAAACCCGTTGATATAGCTGAATTGGCTCTCTTCAATCCCGAAACCAAGAAGGACTTTGAAGTTTTACTGAAGACTTTGACACCCGTCATCACTAAGATGGCTGAAAAATCCGGATTACTTTACTCTAACTTCATTATTGATCTCACTAGAGACATTTCCAAGCCCATGAGGGTTGATCAAATTAGAAAGGCTTCTAGTACCATTAATGCTTACGCTTCGCAGAAAGACCGTGAAGAAAAGTCGGCACTCAAGAAGAAGAAGAAGCCTGGTTTGTCACAAGCTTCGGCAAAGACCGCCCACTCTGTCGACACCACCAGTTACGGGGGTTATGATGATTTCGATGATTTCATGTAAACCATGTAACCGAAATCTCACCTTGATGATTTTGTTCGTCTTCTGTTAAATATATACGTTTTAACGAGTATTTTTTTTCTTTTTTTCTTCCTTTAAAATCCAATATTTAGATGGTAGCTAAATGATGTAACCTCTGAGATAAACTAAAATTGAAGCTATATTAACCAATGAATACTCGGAATAACAAAACTCGAAAATGTAAATGATACCTTTTAATAAAGTAAGCTAACTGAATGCCAAATCCCCACCAAGATACCGCGCCAACTCCCGAGACCCACAGTAAAATAGTCAATAGACGTATTTCGGAGGATAAGCCAAACGATGAAGTTTCGCCAAATCAAGATTTGTAAAATTGCCGTTATGGATGTTATGAAAATAGCCTTCACATAGCCACAATTGAGAATTATACAAAGCGTCACAATAACGTTGAGGTTGACAACCCAGCCCACCACCATAGCGGCCAGTGGAATATCATAGCTCCAGATAACCATTAAAATAGGAAATAACTTTGTAGCCGAGGATATAAATAAAGCTGTCGATATTGTATTACCTGTAATATTATTTTTATTGTAGCCTCTTAAGCGAGCCGACATAAGGCGAATGGCCACATGACCAATAAGGGTCTCAGATATACAAAGAAAGAGAAAAAAGATATACTGTATGATTACGGGCAGCGAGAGGATGTGCTGCGCATATTGTGTATGAGGGAAGCTTTTTTCCACGCGGGCCCAAGTTAAATAGACGTCAAATAGGGTGATCAGAATCGATAATCGACACACCCGGGGATGAAGAACGTCCACTGGGTTTGGGGTGAGTAGTCTAAAAAACGACAGCCACCACGAGGACGGCATTTCTTTCTTGGTATGGCTAAGCGAACAGTCTGAATTTAACACAGACCGTATATTTTTCTTGTCGTTGTTTATTTCATTGTCTGGCTGTTGCCGTATTTTCGGCACTTTTATGGGGGCCAGAAGGTTAAAAACCAAATGACGAAACACCTGTGGTTTTAACAATAGCAGATCAATAAAGATTACTACATTACCATGCTCAATATACTTGTCGGCGAACTTGTTGCACTTTGTACACACAGTGAGCTTGATGTTGGCTGGTGAATACCAAGTGTATAGCGAGGCTATAGACGAGTTACATTCGATACAAATAACCATACTGAAACGAATATGCGCTAACTATCTGATAAAAAATAGCAGAAACCTTTTCTAAAGGCAAAATATACGTCCACCAAGCCGAGATAGTTGACAACTCTCGCGGATCAATCGTACACTGACTGGCCTCGACCACTTCGATCACTAGTAATAAAGACTAGGTCTAATATTCCGAGATTGCGGCGCTCCGTTGCCCCAACAACCACAAGGTACCAAACATGATACATATTTGTGGGGTTTCCACAACAACCTACCGCCGCACATGGTATACTATGAAACAAGCACTGCGCCTTTACGGCCTTAATGCACCTAGAATCACGTGAATGGGTCTATGCCGCAGTGGGACCAACAGACTAAAAAAGAACAGCCAAAAAAAGATCTAAACCCACTAAAAAAACCCTATAACATCGACGCTGACCTCAATTTTACATCTCTGTAGATTCTTTTCTCGAGTCTGACATCTTTTCTGAGCAAGTCCTCTTGTGTGATCCTATTTTGAGCCAGAGTCTTACAAAAGTAAGTATAGTTTAGAGCTACCAGTGGCCCGCTAAGTTGGCATTTCAAGAGATGTGATATAAATAGATTTGGGTATCTTTTTTTGGTCGTCGGAACGGGTATTGTACCATTCATGGCGGCTTAGAGATCCTTCATTTGAATTCAAATTAGGTCCTGTGCTCTTTATGGATCTTGCGAGTGGGAATATATATTTTGGGACACGACATCTTGAAATTCATATACGCAAGGCTGATGTCTTTATTTTTGCCTCTATACTTGAGCGCTCTTCTCTTGTTTATTGACTAACATATCTTTTACGTCCCTTATTTCATTAGTGGATAGCTCGGGATCTTATAAGAAAACAAATAGGGCTGCTAACCCGCAACAGTATCAGGAATTTGATACTGAGGCAGCCCCTGCTAATGAATTCCAGCGTAAAAAATCTTTAATTCGTCCTGAAAGATCACGTATTGACCCGGATCATCGTAATTACCACTATACACAACTAGCAGCACAGCAGGCGGATAGAATCAATGTTATGCCCTCCTCAACCGGTAACGATCCTATTTTACAGGAAGAAAACATTCTTTATGAGCAACCTGAAACTGGAGACCTCAATGACTCCAATATATACCAGAATGATGAGGCTCGCGATGGTACATATAATGATCGAGAAGAAGATTACGAATTAAAAGGTGGTAGAGCAGTTTATGGTTTAAATGACGAACCAGAAGCTATAGCTACATCGCCCGCTATTCCGTTGAAGCAAGACCCATCACTCAACAAAACTGGTTCCCCAGCTAATGTTATCTTACCTGCAGTTCAAACCAAGCCAGTACAACCCGCAGGCCCTGTACCATCATTATGGATGACCTACTGTAATATTGTTACTTTCTGGGCTCCTGCCCCTTTACTTAAACTATGCGGTATGCCTAAAAAGGAACGTCAATCAGCCTGGAGAGAAAAAATCGGTCTAATCACTGTTATTTTATATGTGGCGGCCTTCGTCGCTTATTTGACTTTTGGCTTCACTAAAACCGTCTGCAATAAAACAGTTGACCCGCCTAAATATCTGGATGTTAAGAACGACTACCTGATCATTAATGGTAAGGCTGCGTCCCTTGGGAATTCTTACCATCCTACTGCTATTGGTGTTCCCGCCAGTAATGTTCTATACCCTCCTGTAAATGCTGGAGGTATGGATGCTTCCTTATTATTCCAAAATGTAAACGGTAATTGTAAGGGCTTAATTGAACCGAAGGATAATTGTTCTATCCCGAGAAACGGTAATGAAGTTGCCTGGTACATGCCTTGCCGACTTTTACCTCAAGATGGCTCCGCAAAACCCAATTTTACTGTTGAGTATTATGCTGGTTGGGCTTGTCATACCTCGGACCCGGCTAGAAATGCTTATTATGGTTTAGAATATACCGCCGATGTTTTTTTCACTTGGGATGATATCAAGAATAATTCAAGAAGTTTAACAGTCTATAATGGTAATGTGATAGACCTTGGTTTTTTGGACTGGATTCAAACTGATGATTTAAATATCCCTGCTATCTTTACAGAACTCAGAAATGATAAAAATATCCTGGGTGTTGATATTTCTCGTTTTATGACTAGTCCCTATCAACGTAAAGTCGCCAAATGTTTAGTTGAAATCGCCAAGGTAGGCTCAGTCGACAGTGCTCAAATTGGTTGTATTGCCTCCCAAGTTGTACTTATTATTTCTTTGGTCTTTATTATCTCTATCGTGGTCATTAAATTCTTGTTTGCTTGTTACTTCAGATGGTTTGTTTCTGGTAGACAAGGTGCATTCTACATGGATAATAAGACTATGGTTGCTCGTGATAATGAAATCGAAGATTGGTCTGAAAACCTCGAAACCCAAGGCCCCATCAAAACACTCAATAATCGTTCTTCTACCTTTTTCAATAGGGCTAATGGTAAGGATATCCCTCTTAGAACCATGAGCACACAATTTGATTCATCATCTTCTTCTAAATTAGTTCCTGGTGGCTCTATCTACAATTTCAGTAATGGTAACGAGTCGCGTAGTTCATTCCTTATGTTAAACAATAATGGCGAATCGACGGATCCCTATAAGTCTAATAATACTTTAACCAGTACTGGTCCTCCGGATAATTCGAGTACCAACTACTCTTATGATGCTGGTGCTGCGGCATCTGCTTCAGGTGCCGTTCATGAATATGTCGTTCCTCAGCCCCCTATTGATTACCAGCCCTTCAATTTCCCTTTGGCGCACTCTATGTGCTTGGTTACCGCTTATTCTGAAGGCGAGGATGGTTTACGTACTACTTTAGATTCGTTGGCTACTACTGACTACCCAAACTCACACAAGCTTCTGGTAGTTATTTGTGATGGTCTTATTAAGGGTTCTGGTGAAGAATTTACTACACCTGATATTGCAATCGGTATGATGAAAGATTTCACTGAACCGTTTGAAGATACTAAGCCGCATTCGTATGTTTCTGTCGCTGCTGGTTCAAAGAGACACAATATGGCTAAGGTTTACGCTGGTTTCTATAAATACGATGACAATACTGTTGAGCCCAATAAGCAGCAACGTGTGCCTATGATTACCATTGTCAAATGTGGTACTCCGGCAGAAGAAGGTGTTTCTAAGCCTGGTAATAGAGGTAAAAGAGATTCACAGATTATTCTGATGAGCTTTTTGCAGCATGTTATGTTTGATGAGCGTATGTCTGAGTTGGAATATGAGATGTTCAATGGTATTTGGAAGATTACTGGTATTGCACCTGACTTCTATGAAATCCTGCTTATGGTGGATGCTGATACCAAGGTTTACCCTGATTCTTTAACCCATATGATTGCTGAAATGGTTAAAGACCCTGAAATTATGGGTCTCTGTGGTGAAACTAAGATTGCCAATAAACGTCAATCTTGGGTTACCGCAATCCAAGTATTCGAATATTATATTTCTCACCATCAATCTAAGGCCTTTGAATCTGTTTTTGGCGGTGTTACTTGTCTTCCTGGTTGTTTCTGTATGTACCGTATCAAATCTCCCAAGGGTCCTGATGGCTTCTGGGTTCCTATTTTGGCTAATCCTGATATTGTTGAAAGATATTCCGATAATGTGGTTGATACGCTTCATAAAAAGAATCTATTACTATTAGGTGAAGATCGTTTCTTAACCTCTCTTATGTTGCGCTGTTTTCCTAAGCGTAAACAAGTTTTCGTTCCCAAAGCCGTCTGTAAAACAATTGTCCCTGATGAGTTTAAGGTCTTGCTATCACAACGTCGTCGTTGGATTAATTCAACGGTTCATAACTTAATGGAGTTGGTACTTGTGAAGGATTTATGTGGTGTTTTCTGTGTTTCCATGCAATTTGTCATTTTTATTGAGTTGATTGGTACCCTAGTTCTTCCGGCTGCCATTTCTTTCACTATTTACGTTATCATTTACGCTATTGTATCTAGACCTACACCTATTTTGTCCCTTGTTTTGCTGGCCATTATTATGGGTTTACCAGGTTTGCTAATTATTATTACCGCTTCTAGATGGTCTTATGTTGTTTGGATGTTCATTTATCTTATTTCATTGCCGATTTGGAATTTTGTGCTTCCTATGTACGCCTATTGGAAGTTTGATGATTTCTCATGGGGTGATACTCGTACTATCGCCGGTGGAGATAAGGGTGGTCACGATGACGAAGAAGGCCAATTTGATTCTACTCAAATCGTTATGAAGAGATGGAGAGAGTTTGAACGTGAGAGAAGACGTTTCAATCCTACTCCCCCTCAAGCCGCCTGGATGAATGAAGGTAATATGTACGAACAACATGGAACTATGTACTCAAACAACTCTTTCAACGGCGGCGCCCGCGAAAGAAGTGTAAGCGGAAATGACAGCATTTCCGAATACAACAGGGTTGACAATGCTAGTATGATTTGATTTATCTATTTTACTTGCATAACTGGATTATTATTTGATAAACAGAAGAAATGATTGTCAAAATTTTAAGACTGAAAACAAATTCACCGAAAAAGCAAACAGATAAGCATTTTTCGTTTGCCCATTTATTCATTTAAAGTTTACTGCATTTTTCTATATAAAAATTTAAATATAAATTTTAATATACACTATTCTAAAAATCATTTCATTCAATTACGGAATAACTATACGCAGTAGTTTCGTATAAATTCCTGAATATACCGAGTTACCAATTTGAATATATATATGTATATTTATATATTTAGCAAGTAGGAATACCTTTTACCTTCTAGAATTTCAGGAACAAATTCTTCTTGTCGGACCTCAAAGTTCTATCAGCACTTAACAAACTAAGAGTCTTCTGGTAAAAGGTATCATAAACTCTTAAATGAGGCAAGCGATACCAAGTGGACTTTCTATCTAGTTGTGGTCCATTTTTCCTCTCAACAGGGTCCAATAAGAGATATACATCATATTTCAATTCAAAACGAGTGAAAGGGAGTAGACGAATCGATGTCTGCTGAGGTCCCTGGAACGCAAAATATTCAGAGGGGATCATGGTCACTGAAAAAGTCAAAATATGATGAGTAGGATTTTCAATGTAATACGTTAGCGGCTTTACTGATCCAAGTAAATTATGAATATTTTGATTTTGCCCATTTTCTTGATTTTGTATAGACAATTTGGCAAAATCACTACCAGTCCTGAGATCGTTATCCGAAAAACAAATAACTCTTGGCTCAATTAAAGGAAGGTTTAATCTTAGTATAGGAGCCGCAAATTCATTTATTATAGAGTCGGCTTTATTTTCAGGAGCCTTACGACACCAACGCACCGAATACCTCGCTTCGATAGGAACAGACCGTGAATCAGTGTTCTTGGCGCGACTAGTGTCAAAAAGATATTCTTTTGATCGATATTTCCCATCGTTTCTTAGTAAAGCATTATTTGCTATTTCAGTCATCGTTTTAACTCGATTTTGATCGCTTGATATGGCCTCTCTACTTTCATTATCCATATCAACAAACCAACATCTTGCATCTTCAATTTCGTCCAGGTGTAAAGTTTCCTCGATTATTTTGATATCGCTGCTACCAACAAATGAGATTCGTGCCTCCAACATCCAGCGCCTAAGGATTAGAGGTGTATGACAATGATTAGTATCTTGAGTAGAAATAAATGTACTTGGCCATGATTTTTTATTTGCCCTAGGCTCGACTAGAAGCGAAACCTCAAAGGGTTTAACGATAGGTATAGTAACAGACATGCCATCCGTGATAGCAGTTTCATTATCTGACTCCAAATAATACTTCGATAAAAACTCAAAGGCGATGGAAGGTATAATTAATGAAGAGCTTGGTGACATTCCTTCAGAGTTAGCGTCACTAGCTGAAGAATTAGTGGACTCGGCAATGGGAGGAACTATCACCTTGAAATCGAATATATTTGTAGATTTAGCTTCAAAAGATTCCACCTCAAGAATATGACTATTACTAAGGCACCAAGAAAATGGAATCTCTTCACCAGTGTCACTTCGCTTCAACTTGGCACCTACTTTAAGTGAAATGGCCCCATCTTCACCATTTTCAATTGTTGCTTGAGCAATAATCGTCTCACCAGAGCAAACACTTGGTGGGATCTGCAATGTCGTTTTAATTCTGGCCGGTCTTGGTAGAACTTTCATCCCAGCGCTATTAAAACTACGTATTTGCTTAATCACTAAATGATTACATTGTGAATTAATAGAAGCAGATAATGGCATAGCCCAATCAAATACACCACCGGGGTTAAATTTGGGGACTCTTAAAGACATAACAATGTCCTTTCTTCCAAATTTAAAGGTGAAAATAATCTTTTGACATGAACTTTCTCCAATAATTTTTGTTGTTTGCTTAAGCTGAAAGGCTTTGAGGCCGTTTGATTGTTTATTCTCAAACTTGAGATTAGCTGACGAGAGATAAACAGAAGAATCATCTTCACCACATTTTTGAAGTTTTAAATGCCCTTCTAAATCATTGAAATTAGTACAAGGCAATGACTCATCATGAAGAATTTTAATTGGAGCAAATCCTTCGTCGTAGATTACTTCAATGGATGATAGAGTGAGGTCTCTGAGATGTGATGAAAAGTTCGGTTCGACTAACAATTGAGAAGACACCCCAGTTCCCACCGGACAAGTCATAATTTTGAAATTGTAGCGACAAGAAAAAATGTTATCCACATAAGGATCTAATTCATCAATCTCAATGACTTTATCAGTAGCATTCTCATTCATTGGGAAATTTTCAATCAAGCTTTGAATATTTAAGTTGAGCTTGTCAGAGAACTCATGGTAAAATTTAGAACCATAGCAACGGAGAACATATTTTATGTATAAATCAGCATTTCCAACTTTTTTAGCACATTCCAAAAGTTTATTAAAAATATGATCTAAAACTGGATTCCACTTTTCTTTAATATAGAAGTCGATACAACTTCTATAATACGATAATGCATTAGCAAAATCTTGGGCCTCAAAATAAGTATTTGCAAGTTCCAGCTCCACATAGGCTAAATTGCGATTTTGCTTAGATCCTTTTGTAAAGTTTGAATGAGAGAAATGTAGCAGGGAAATACAACGGTTAGAAATAGCTTCCAACGACAATAAACTCCCATTAAGATAAGGATCATCAGTGACAGGGTTGGACTTTTCAAGAATGATATTTTTCAATGTTTCATAAGATTTGAGATACAAAAAACCAGGCCGGGGTAAATAGTCCATAGGCGTTAAAATAGTATCCTCAAACCCACCTAAACCATAAAAAGATTGGTTCAAGGGTACAATACTTTCTGGCGAAGAATCAAGAATTAGAGCTATTGTCTGATATTGAACTGACGTCCAGAAAAGATTCGAATTTGATGAAACTCCAGAAATTCCCTTTGATTTTTTGATATCTGACATGACTTTTAAATGAGTGTTGAATTTTTTGTAAGCCACATTGGGGTGAGACAAATATAAATACATTTTATAAATTTTAAAAGCAATCGAATCTAGCAGAGCTCGAGCTTGTATCCAGCATGCCTTTTCATTAGGTGTTATCTCATCAAAATATTCCACTAAAGTTTCATAAACAGTTTCGTATGACTTGACACAAGAATCTATATCCTGTTTTAGTTCATTGAGCACAGCAAGCTTGTATTCATATCTGACAGTCCACCCAAGGGGAGAAAGGGAATTCATGCTCTTCTTAATATTAGAATCTTCACCGGGAATTTTGGAGACCAGTGACATTGTAGGGTTCTTTGACATTTTTCTCCGCACTCGTTTAGAGATATTATTGTAAAACTCTACACTTTGTGAGTAGGCCATCTGACATATATTTTCGATAAAAGTTTCGAGCTCAATTAAGTTTGACAATTGAGGACATAAAAGAAGCCCAGTTTTCGGCGATAAGGTGGTTAATTTGCGCAAGAAACTAAGTCTCTCGTTAATATGAAGTGAATTGGAAGCCACTTCAGCAACAATGATAACTATCAATCTTATATTTCTATTTTGAAGCTGTATTCTTAAAGAATTGATATCTTTTCCAAGATTCTCGTCTAATAATTCGGTTTTGGTACTGTCCTCCAGCCAACTTTTCTCAAGTTCATAAAAGCTAACCACGGTCGCTGGGTTAAAACGTGAATACTTGGAAATCCATTCAGAATTGATTAGATTATTAGGGTACAAAGAGGAAGAGGGATTCAATGGGGACAACGGTGAAAACTGATCACCCGTAGGATAGGCTGCTTCTGCTGTTGTAACCATAGAGTGTGCACGAGGCTCCAAAATATGAGACTTCGCTGCGGATAGTGTATAATCATTGCCAGCCGTAGTAATGCTCAAAAGGTGGTTTACACTACGTCTAGATGCCTTGAAAGCTAGTTCGTCCCATAGTTTATCAGTGTGTGACCGTTCTTCGAATAGTTTTCTAACATTCTGCTTGATAGGCAAATTAAGGGCTGGATAAGATCTGGATAAGACTTCACCGCATGAGTTAGGAGTGAAAGGCGTCGAATCCCCAGTCGAAGATAAATGATGTGATTCATCCGTAAGACCAGAAACGACCAATAAAGGATGTAAGTGAGTAATCAACTCAATTGGATAGTTGTCCATAATACAAAACCAACGAGTTTAATTATATAGATGTCTATCATGTAACGACGGGATGTGCGGTTTGTTTGCATCGGACATCACCAAACCTTCTACAAGTCCCAAATACCTCGTGTAGTGGTGCTCCGATCTGATTACATGTCCGAGCATTTTCGAAAAAAATGATGTCAGCCCCTATTACTTTTGTCACTGGTTTGTTTTTTACCTGAAAATTTCCCAAATTATACTAAAGAGTTGTATTTCTAACGCTTTTACAGGTAACGCTAATAAGCTTAAGGAAGTCAACGCTATTCTTGGTGAAGGTACTTTCATCAACCATAAGCTTGATTTGGATGAACTTCAGGGATCTATTGAAGAAATCGCTATTCACAAAGCTAAGAGCGCCGCTGCAATCGTATGTAACTAATTCTCTAGTCTTCTTTGGAATTTGGAAAAAGTAATTTTTTAATAACAGAAATAATCCTTAGATCGGTGGCCCTGTCGTGGTTGAAGATACCGCCCTCGGCTTTGCCGCTATGGGCGGTCTTCCCGGCCCTTACATGTAAGTTTTTATCAAACTGCTGTTCAAAGATATTTGGTTGATGCTAAAAAATTTTCTTGTTTTTTTTTTTTTTTTTTTTTGTTTCACAGTAAGTGGTACTATGAAACTATAGGAAATGAAAACTTACCCAGACTTTTAGCTGGCTTTGAAGACAAGACAGCTACAGCTACTTGTACTTTTGCCTATTGTTCTGGCCCTGGTGAACAAGTTCAGCTTTTCCAAGGTAAAATTGACGGTGATATTGTCCAAGCTAGAGGTCCCCCTATCAATGGCTGGAATCCAGTTTTCCAACCCAAGGGTTATGATTCAACGTAAGTGCTTTTTTGTTTCTTAACATTATCCACAGCAGTGAATTTTTGATGTTCAAAAACAGCTAACTCTATTTTTTTGTGTAGTTTTGCTGAAATGGATTGTGCGGTTAAAAATAGCATTAGCCATAGATATTTGGCTCTACAAAAACTGAAGGCTTTTTTGAAGAAATAATAAACTACATCTCACTCCTAGATACTTCGAATCAAGGTTTAATTTCTGGATGCGTTATATCCATAGTGTTTGGATCCTGTAGTTTCTAATATTTTTTGAATTAACTACATTTTACTATAGAAACTTTCTTTTTAACAGGGGAATTTACCGAGTCAAGTTCAGTTGGATAGAGTTTGGTTTTATAGAATATCAAATAAATAGCTGCGAGACTTTTTCAATTTCGGAAAACAGTAACCTTATTCTGAATGTACATTGAAATGTTTCTACTCATGCCGTTTTCTGTAGCGTATCCGAAATATTTTATATATCTATGCCGTAGATACAGTTAGAGTTTATTATAAGATTCTCTTAAAATATGAACTCTCCATACTATTGATAAGCAGGAGTAACAAAAATAATTGTATATTGGGATGTTCCAAATACTTTAATGTCCAAGCTTTCTACGAAGCGCTTTTTGAGCTTTCCGTCTCTTTCTATGCTTATGCTTGTTCATTTTTAACTTTCTCTTCCTTTTGACACTTGTCAACTGGATCATGCGATTGAAACTATTTGATACCGGAGATTCACAAATCTCAAACAATTGTTCCTCACTACCTGGAGATACTTCCCGACTAATGTAAACCCCTCGGTTTGAGCCGATATCTTTATCTGCTTCAAGATTAGATTCTTTCGTTTTAGAGCTGGCAAGAATATCGGTGAATGTCTGTATCTTTTCACTCAATTCTTTTACTACGGTATCAAATTCCTTGCCGGAAGCACCGGTCAAACCTGTCGATTCAGCTGTGGGACTAAGAAGGACAGCTTGAGCCTGCCCTTCACTTTGATCTACATCAACGAAAGATTCTTCTCCCTCTTTTCCATTAAATGCTTGAGCAATATCCAAACTTCCCAGAACATTATTATTTTGATGGTACACTTCAGATGGATGCCTACCAAATGTTAGACCACGTATAGCAGCTGGATTCTTACCGATTGGTTTAGCAGGAGGCTGATAAGCTGTAAGTGTAGCGTCAAGTATGTACTGAGGAAGTTCTGGCCGGCTATGTGCTATCAGTTGACTGTGTCTAAGGGGTAGGTCATAATCCAAACCTCGTCTATCAATAGCCAGACATTTTTCAATATAATCAGGTACAATAGGGTTATTACCGTAAACAAACCCGCTGTAAAATATTTCTAAATTTTGTCGTTAGTAAACCAAAGTAAATGCGTTAATTAATAGATTATAACACACCTTGGGGATGCAAATGGCTTATATCTGGGGAGGTCAGTTTACTGCAATCAATATATTTTCTTTTAGAATGAGTGTGCACAGAACGGGTAAGAAAAGCATCGCCTTTACAGAGTGATTTCGCTAATCGAAAAATCATGTTTCCGTCTTCTATGACTTCTAAAGCGGGCCTATTATTGCCGTTCTTGCGAAGCCTCGATTGATCTGACGAGATACATCGAAACAAAGATTTAGGGAAGGTCGCTTCTTCCGGGTAAAATTATCCTGATAGAATCGCACAACCTGTTGAGAAAGCTGCATACTTATTTTTCAATATAATATAAATAAAAATAGGAAGAGACGTTGCCCTATTTTTTTATCTTTAAAATTTACCATTAGGCTCTGTAAAAAGTTAACTATCTGAAATCTTGTCTTCCGATTGGGGTTTTAGCTTCTTCAACTAACGTTTTGATCTAGATCATGTTTCTCCGAGGATTCAATGTGAATTAGTAGCTGGTCATAGCTGTAGATCGTATGCCAATATATATGGTTTAGGAAACGATGTTGAGAGGAAAAAGAGATCTCATATAAGTGTTATAACTTCCTTTAGATCAAGCACGTCTCAACTAATAGCGATTGATCAGCGATCAATCGGAGGCGAAATTTCCCTTTTTCAATTCGATTTTATCTTGTCACTGATAAAAACCGGGCCATGGAGAATACTTGAAGAGTGGTTGGAATGCTTCGACTGTATTTTAGGTGAATAATAAACTACTACAAACAATCCATAAGACCGTCACCCAACAATAGTCAAGAAGCAGAATGACTTATAACTTTTTAGATTAGTTTCGAAAACACAAGTATCAGCAAACAGAAAACCATCTTTTAAAAAGAAACCATTAAATGTGCACAATCGAATAAAATATATACAACAAAACAAAAGCGAATAATGGGTACATACTTTCGTCATAATAACTTGAAAAAAAAAAGAATCACTTTTAAAAAGAATTCTAGTAATTTGAGAACCACTATCATCTTAGCTTTAAAAATTACACCTGCACCACCGTAAAACTTACAGCTTTGTTTATAAACATCTTTTATTTGTCTTATTACTTGAATAATATTTTCAATTAAGGGCCATAGCTACAGATTCAAAGTTGAGCATCTGCTCAGAAATCGAAAAGCACAAATCTACAATTAGTAATGCTATTTCTAAAACCAATTTGCTCTGATTGATGAATAGGTTTTAAAAGAAAACAAGAGGTAAAGAAGATATATGCATAGAACCCACAATAAAAGTGCTAGCAATTATTTCTGATTGGCATTATCGTTTCTCAGCTCAGGCCTCGTACCTGGGCCAGCCAAGCCATGGCTGGGCTTTACATTCGAGAATCCAAAATTTCCCGGACCAGCAAACTTAGGACGATGACTATGAGGCAAAAGAGGTATCTTTCGATACATGGAATCAGGCATCGGGTTACCATTACTATCCTTAGGTATATCAAGCTCTATTAATGCCTCAGATTCTTGAAAAACTTTAGGGAATTCTTTTGCTCCCTTGGGTTCCGAAACTTTATCACTACTAACATATTTGTCCATTTTTTATAGGAAGCCTTGCGTCTTTTGTTGTCCTTTTTGAACTTAAGAGTTATTGTATCCTACTGGCGGCAAAATCCAAAAGTAGAGAAGCATGGCTTCAGGCTCAGGCTGCAGTTCCAAGGTATGCGGATGCTTAGTCAACAAACCATTGATAAGGTTTTCTGGCTTTGATAGAGGTGTGGTGCTTGATTGAATATCAATCATAAAAAAATATAATCCGAAAAATAAAGCCTCTTTTATGTAAAACCTTCAGTAGCCTTGAAAGAACGTTGCTTGAACATTTAAATTGTCTAATTTACAAGCATAGAGCAATTCCTTATAGGTAGCATCAAATAGACACTAAGCCATACATATATACGCTCATGGAATTATTACAATGGCTAAAAATCTAGTGAAATAAATATAGTGTTTTTGATTTACTTGAGAGTCATTTATACTAAATAACGGGCATGATGTTCGAGATGATCAGCTGCAAAACTTGAAATGAAGTAATAACTGTGATCGTAGTCATCCTGTAACCTCAACTTAACATCGCCTTTGTATTTACTTTTCTTTGAGGCAGCAACAAAATTTTCTGGCAATAATTGTTGGTCTTTGTAAAAACTATCACCCGTGCCAATATCGATCAAAATATCACTTGTGTTTTCACCGTTATAGTATTTAATTAACTCAGTGGCATCGTATTGGCTCCATTCATTAACACTACCCAAGTAACTACTAAAAGCCTTCTTACCCCAAGGACATTGCATAGGATTGCTAATTGGAGAGAAGGCGCTACAGCTCTTATACTTCTCACTATTCTTAAGATAAATGACAAGTGCACCATGGCCACCCATTGAATGACCCATAATAGATACTCTAGTAGGATCCATTTGCTTGAATGAACCATATAATAGCTGAGGAAGCTCTTCAACAATATAGTCATACATGTTATAGTTGGTTTTCCAAGGCACCTTTGTCGCATTGAGGTAGAATCCGGCACCTGTGCCGAAATCCCAGGATTCTTCTTCACCTTCAATATTGCACCCACGAGGTGAAGTATCGGGATAAACTATTATAATACCATGCTTGGCGGCCCAAGGCTGTAGAAAACCCTTTTCGGCACAATTATTACCTGTGCAGGTCAAGCCAGAAAGGAAGTATAAAATAGGAAATGAAGCAATAGAACTAGACGCAGTCGCGAACGATCCAGGAGGAAAATATACATTCAGATCCATCTTACACTTAAGTGTAGAAGACTCATGGCTTAGTTTAACTAATTGACCTCCAAAAGAAGCAATTTTGGCAGTCTGATCAAATTTCATATATTAAGTTTTGTTGCTGTTTCTAAAATGTTTAAAAGCAAGACCTGTACAGACCTTGTACAGTCTATTATCAATTATCGAGTTCAAGCGGGTTAGGGCTTAAATACCTATGCTGTAATGAATATGATGTATAAACAGAAACCAAAGTGACGAAAATGAGCCAAATATCCTATTCAAAATAATGAACTATAAAAGATATAAAATCCAAATTACGTCCTAATTAAAAATATCACTAATTACTCCTTTTTAGATAGTTGATGAATAATTTCGGTTAGTCTACTACCCATGTACCGAGCATTTTCTTGTAAATGCTGAGTACTAACATTCAACTTCTTTAGTAAACTAAACATAATCAAAAACCTAGCTTTATCTTTATTTTGAGAATAGTGATCTAGCAACTCCAAAAAAAACTTTTTCCATTGCTTTGTCATCAATACTGACGGTAAATCACCGTGAACTTGTGTCTTTGACTGATCAGAGCCTTGAGTATCTGGTGATAAATACGATATAGTGAGAGTAGTATATTCATGAACAATGTGCAACAGTTTCACTAAATTGTCCTTCTCTTGCAGTTCTACAAAAGGTTCATCACTGGGTTGGGCACGCAATTGTTCCAAGGCGAGCTTGATTTCACTAATTTCTGTAGACGTGAAAGCCATATTATATTTATCCAAAATTTCCTCAGTCGTTTCTGTAGGAAGATCGACCACATCATCTACGGTGAGATACGTTCCCCTTTCTTCAATAGGGGAATGAGTACGCATAACCTCAAATACTGTACGCATTAACAGCATATAAATAGACCGAATACTAGACGATAGTTCAGCCGATACTGTTTGATGTGGTCGTCGATCAATGACCCCGTTGGGGGCCATATCTTGTATACCAACCAATTCGAAAATTTGAGCTCTGGCGTCGTTAGTTAGTAATTCGAACGCCACCAATGGCTGATTTAATTTCAGATACTGCAACGCTAAAAAGTGGAGCTCATGAAGATTAAGTCCTAGAGGACCTAATTTCTTAGAGTTAAGATAGAATTGATTTAGTTTTTGCGAAGTTGTTTCCAAGCGTCTTCCTAAAGGCATCCCACCTATTCGTTTGAGTTGAAATTTTAATATTAGTAGCTTAATGGATTTTAATATTTCAGCCTGGTCATAATCTTTAAGTAATGATAGAACCTTATGAATGTCACTAAGATTAGTACCATTGCGTTCCATACCTTTAAGGATACGAATGACCAAACTAACAGAAAGTTCCATGTCACCTCTTAATCTTGTCTCCAGTCGTTGTAAAATTAACCGGTTACGATGACCTTCATATGCTAGAACCTCTAATTCTTTATCTTGAGTGGCATTCGTATACCGTTCCACTACATTAAAGCGAGATAAATTGCGCCACATAGAATTACTCGAAACCAAAGTTTCACCGGAATCAATCGGTGGGGAATTTGAAAGAACAGCCGATCTCAGTGGTACAGTATTTCCATAAACATTCTTAAAATTAAGCGCGAAATGATCTTCCAGTGAGCTGGTGTCGAAACCGTTTGTCTTCGTTAGTTTAAGAATCTGTCGCATTATTAAATTGTAATATTTCGAATTGGCAATTGCGCTTTTTTCATTTTTCTTCAAATCCATTGATTCTATTTGAGATCGCACACGTCGCAAAAACCCATTTCGTAGAAAGGGATATTTCTCCAAAAATATTTTTACTAGCAATAAAACAGCGTCAATATGTTGAATCCCTCCAAATGAAACCGTGCATTTGTTGCTTGTATCAACTAATTGGGATAAAATTTGAGTCACTCGATCCAAGTAGTCCTCAATAACGACCATTGCATCATTGTTATTTAAGTCTTTACTCATAGCATATATGAGGGACCCGATAATACCATGATCGCGAGTGATGGAATATCCACTGCGTCGAGTCATGATTTCGATTAGATGTGTCATAGATGTCAATGTGTCTGAATTATTGTTATTATGTGCCAGTTGTGTAATGGAGTGCTGGTAGTACTTGTACGGTACATTAATCCCATCGTTTAAAAGTTTATCTAATATTTCAAAGGCCTTTCCGGGGCCATAGCTTGTACCAAATTTGCCAGCGCGTGATGAGAAGTAGAATCGCATTAATATCAACTGGATTTCTTTATCAGCCTTCAAACTAATCGGCTGTCTCTTATGTAAATGTTGGGGATGAGGCGTATTTTCCAAAAATGTCAAAAACGATTCAAACTCATTAGCATTTTGACATAATTCCAGATAGCCTTGTAGCATTTCTTTACAAACAAAAATGTTATATTCACCTAACCTTTTTCGAGATAAATTAAAAACCTCCTTCATAGCCTTAAGATCACGCGATTTGATTCTCAAACCATTTAGATAAATTAAAATCGTATAACGATCTAGCTTGATTTCGTCTGTTTTAGTAACTAGTTTTAATGAGTCAAGGTTTGGAGTTACGAACGTTGATGAACTTACTATTTGTTGAAATAGCTCTTTCGATAGTCGCATATCAACACGGGTATAGTACTTGAGCATCAAATTAAAGGTTTCAATTGTATAGGCTAGATCAGGGCTAGAAAGGTATCGAGCAAAAATATCCTCACAAACCCGCCATTTATACTCGCTTGGCAATAAAAGGGATGCAGTCATAATGTAATTGATTGTAGTTACAGTTGGTAAAGCTTGTGTTGATGGTATTGAAGATAAAACTTGAAGATATATTAGGCGAATTAAACCATGCATTTGTTTATGATAAAGATTTTTGATTATACGACCAATTTCTAGCGAAGTCAGGTTTGCCTTGTTCTCCTTCAATAATTGAATAATTTTAGCTTCGTAGTTTGACTCATTATCTGATGAAATAAACTGACCATTATTATCTACATGGCTTTCGGAGTAGTATTTACCAATAAGCTTTAAACACTCGTGAAACCATGCTAACCTAAGTGCCTTATTGTTTAACACTGATAAGACGTGCGCCACATTCAGGTCTTGGGCCGAGGCGTCGTTTATCTTTGCGGGGTATGGCGTATGCTTTTTAGGTTTGGACAAAACAGTCGCAGGTGATGATAAAATTGCCGATTCAGGAGGTACGAGAAAAGCTAGATTAGCAGCAACCTGCTCTCGCCTAATTTGGTCTATTTTATTTTTATTAAGCTGTGCAATATTCTGGTTTGGTGAATTAATATCGGGTATATTCCGCCGCAGAGTGGTTGTTGAAGTCAATAGGCGTCTCGTAATAGGCCATCCAAGCATATTTGCGATTGACACAGTTCTGGTAGGGCTATATCGCCCGGCGTTGTTGGCGGTCATGATAGGTAAGTTTCTCATTATTTGGGTCAATATGTACAGAAAAGGGTAAAGAAAGTTATATAAACAGGAATAATCAGGTAGCTTTTGCTTTTGTGGTCTAATAAGTCAAGAATGTGTGATGAAACATTAGTTTGAACGGTAAACAGTAAGAAATAAAGTTAAAAATGGTGAAGTTTATGATGCAAAATAAGGCAGAGAGATCGACAGACAAAAGAATGTATAGTTTCAAGATCGTTCCTCTAAAAGAAGATGCTTGTGATTACAATGGCCAAGTTTTGAAGGTTGACAAAGAAACAAAACAGCAAAAAGGAGTTTCTGGGTATTGAATGATTGTTATTCCGCCCTCAGCTTGTTTTTGGGTCTCAATTTGGCCGTTCTGGTGATCTGTAGTCGGATTAAATCTCAAATCAACAATCAACCTGATAATGTGTATACGCCTTTTGATGTAATTTTTTTAGTTCCTTCAGGTTGGGAAATTTTGCCGGTTTTCATTGGATAAATATATGGCTTATATGCTGATGAAAGATACTGCGAAAACCGTTGCTGCTGCTTTGGTTTACGAAATATATATATATATATTTACGACAATTATTAATAGTATATTAGAATTCATTTTAGTAAATCATTATTTCTGAATGGATAAATACGTATTAGACTCCGATTACATATCACAGTTGCTTGTTAACGATGCCAAATCTTTATCAGCCAACTATAAATCACACGGAGTCTCTGGTGTAGTCAACCATCGTCCGTATCGCGATAAAGCCTCCAAGCCTAATGCAGCGTTTCTGAGCAAGATGGTTCAAGGCGTTGAAGCTCACAATAAAGAGCTTAGGAGGCGAGATGAACAATCTACTAAGCACCATAACTCTGGAGAACGCACAACTCAGCAAAGGTCACAAAAAAGTTCTAGTCAAGCGGTGACGCCCTATGAACTAGGTAGTTGTAAAAGACGGCTCCGCCGATCGCCAAGTCCTCTGGACCGCCATTCGTCTCGTGAAATAAATTCTTCCAATCACCCCAGTGATATACTAGAAAGATCCGGTAGCGGCCAGAGTAGAAGCAGAAGTTCCAGCAGTATAGACTCTAGATTTCAAGGCTCTGGTTTAGACAGACGAGATGGCGATGAGCTTAAGAGAAGAAGGACTAGTCATAAACAGCATAAAAGTGACCGTTCACATTCACGGAGACACTATGATTCTGGTAGTTTTCAAAGCTCTTCCAAGGGTGGGTCAGAGATCAGTTCCAGATCGAGCATTAGACAAGGAAGTAAGAGCCCCGAAAGACGTCAGAGTGAGAGAAAAAAGAGGAGAAGCAAGAGTCCCGAAAGACGGAGCAAAACCATGTCAGAAAAGCGAATAAGAAGCCTTGAGGATAGTTCTAAAAAGGGCCGTTATAAACTAGAAAACCAGTGTTTCAGAGCAGTTGAGAATCAAAATTCCAATATTCTAGTTAAGGGTCGCGGTGCAAAACTGCAGGAGAGCTCTTCACTGGATATCCTGTTTGATAACAAAACTGATAAGCCTAACGAGTCACAACCACCCGCCTGTGAAGAGTCAAACCCTTGGAAAGATACACTAGCTTCTCTCAAAGGGCGCCTCAAATGGGCGAAAAATAGTCATAACTCCTCTCAGTCAAACAGCGTAGGGGAATATGAAGAGGGTCTAGTAAACCAATGGCAAACGGCTTTAAAGAAAGGCTCTCAGAATAACTACCACGACGAAATAATTTGGCCAAAATACACTACAGGGAAACGACAATGGGATAAAGATAAGGTTTTAGATTAACCTTTAGGGTTTTTCCTAAAAGGTTTTCATATACGGATATATATATTCATTTGCTTATAATATTTATTCGTGGTGTGAAGCCATCGTTTTTTAGATCCAGTTTGGTGCATTTATTATATAATCTTTATCCCAATTTCGGTGGGGCCTTTTTTAAACCTCATCGCAGAAAGCCGTAGATAAGGTGCACCTAATCAGAGTACTGATTGTGATTGTTGTTTCCTGATATTTCACCTAAAAGTAAGGAGACTTGCATGTATCTGTTTTACTAGTGAATATTTTTATTGTTTGCGTTTGTTTTGCTTTTTACTAGGTACTCTTTTCAGGTAGATAAGGGACTCAATTAAAAAATAAAATAGGCTGGTATAATTAGCTCATTATGTTAAAACGAAAGAATGATGCCAACCTTGAGATGTATGAATTTCAACATAGCTCTAAATCTCCCGAAATAGTCAGTGCAAATGACTTAACAACAGGTCTCGATGTTGTAGGCACCGCTCCTAAAAGGCGTAGCTCTTCTAAACCTCCAGCCGTGGTGTCATCGACGTCAGTCTCTTCAATAGAGTCCGCGAAATACGACCGGCCCCTGCCTGCAGCTATAGTACCCCGTCAAACTAAACGTCCGGCTGCTGCTAGAGCTTCAAAAGCGTGTGAGATCTGCCGTCGTCAAAAAACTAGATGCTTTCCTGCATTAAATAGTCGATCTTGCCTGAGATGCCTGACATTAGGTTTCGACTGTAGTTTTCTCGACGAAGGAGAGAATTTTTCAGTTGGCGCCAAGTCTGATTTTAATGGCAACACTTGTGGTGCAAACGATTTACGTTCTTTAGTCGACAATGTCTCTAGGTCTATTGAGAGGGATAGCACTGAGCTCCAATCCTCTGAAACTGCACCCTCAAAGAATGGTTTTGATACCACAACTACCGATTACACTACAAGTCGAAGGTTGAGTAAGCTAGAAGACAACGTTTCTCAAATATTAGAGATATTAAAGGGAAAGAAGCCAGTGTCAGCTTCTAGTTCTCAGAATCCGAATAATAAATTTAATATGGCTCACGATGTTTCTCTAATGGGTTCACCGTTGAGTGCTAATACGAACAAGGATGAAACTCTTAATGTGCCTTCTTTTGGTCGTGCCGCTTATTCTTATATGACGTCACCATTCTACTCATTAGGGAGTGTTACTCCATTATATAAAATGCCTTTACCTATTTCGCGCTTATTTAACCCACAAATGGTGTTACATGACCAGGATATTATCTCCATGGGGATTTTACCTTTAGAAACTGCTATTGAATTAATTTCGAGTTTCAGAAAAGGCTATGGTCGTTGGGTTTCTTTTCCCGAAAATGTTTCAACCGAAGTTATTCTAGACAGAACTAGAAGTAGATGCTCGTTATTACTTACAGTATGTGTTTGCGTATCCATGCGATACTCCAAACCCTGGTGGCGGACTAAAACTTACAAACTTTGTCTACAAAAGTTAGAAGCTGAGTTAAACCTTTCTTTATTAATTGTACCTCAAACAATTGAATTTATGCAAGCTCTAGCGGTATTGGCTATCTACGGGCTTTCTCTTTCTGAGGGTAATTTTGTTATCGACTCATGGTTTTATAGTAGCTTGGCCTTGCAGCATTTTGTCACTAAAGACACTTTAGGCTTGGTAATGTCTTTTGACGGTATTGGTCCTGTTACTGAATTTGATGAAATAACTGCATACCGTGTTTGGAATCATTTGTGCTTGGTACACTTGGTTAACTGTGTGTTGTCAGGGAGAATGTGCATTCTTGATGAAATACGATTAGATCAATGCTGTCGTACTTTAGAACTAGGTTCGGCGACAAATTTTGATGGCCGAATAGTAGCCGAAGTATCTTTGCAGCTTATTGTTTACAATTTCATTGAAACGTCCCAATCGCTTCAGGATGTTGAAGAAGGGTTGAAAGTGTGGATTGATCAGTGGGGTTATCTATTTGAACAGCCAACTACACAATTCACCGAAACCAGTTACCATTATGGATATTTTTTGGTATTATTTCACTGGTGTTATCGTGTACAGATGAAACAAGGATTATTAGGGCATGGTGTTGATGTTCCTTTTCATGGATTTGCCCAGGAAATTCATGGCTTACGATCATTTACTAGTAATGCCCATGATGTGAGCAATTCAGAAATGACCATTATTGACCGAACATTTAATAATATTGACGAGGAAATGATGAAACGACTAATTCGTCATTGTTTAAAAATTATGGATGGCTTATTAATAGTTGACGATGACGACTACTTCAAACATTTAAGCGATCAGGTTCATTTTTATGGTGTGTTCGCTGCTGTTATGTTATGTCGTATCCTCTTAATTTCTCTTTCGCGTAATCAAGCATTTAGTTCAAGTACAAATTTGTTCCCCATCTCTTTACAAAAAATTCATCAACTGGCAAGCCGGTTCAAAATTGTCGGCACCTGTGAAGAGGATCTAGTCCTCAAATACTCCGAGGTTATTTTTCAGCATGCCCAATGTATAGATCTGCCTTTGTCAGTTGTCTAAAAGAAAGACTATTATGATTGTCTTGTACTTTTAATTTTAGTTGTGTGCTATTAGGAGTTTGTGATATATTACACTCAATCTCAGAGTATGAATATAAGGCGTCAAATATAGAGGTATTGGTATCTGACAACAGAATGGAAATATCTCAACGACTCGAGTTTTTTATATTCTTTTCAAGAATATGAATTTATATATTTTTTAAAATCTGCCATATTTATTAAAATCTGCTATATTTATTTTAGCAGTTCTTGAGTGGACTCATTGTTTTTTAACACAAGTTTCACTGGATATCTCTCCTTATCTACAAACGCTTTTTCCAAAGTCTTTATGTAACAAGAATAACGGATTTTTTGTTTTTGAAGGTAATCTAACTTTTTGGCCCAGTTTTTATTGGACTTTTCCCAATTGAGACTTCCGGGAATAAACACCTTGGTTAGTTTTTCCTTCAGATTTTGATGATCTTTCAAATCCCGTTCAACCCTATGAATATACTGTTTCAAGGCTTCAAATTGTTCCCTTTCGGTCAGGTTGGATATTACCATACTATGACTTATGGGATCCCAATCCTTGATTTTGGCTGGCGTACGTTGATTGCTTGATCGCGATGAGATTAAAGAACTGTTGAATAGCTTAAAAGAATTATTAAAAGAAGATGACGATGAATTGGACAATGGTGACTGTGACTCTGTAGCATTCAATACATTGTACAATGATGAACCCCATCCGTAGTCGGCGTTGCTAACAATCTCTGTTAGAGGTTCCTTTGATAGACGAGCTGCCCAATAATTACTAGTATAGATAAATTCAGAGGCGATCTGTTTTGTTGGAGCTTGAAACGTCAATATTCCTAAAGAAGGAAGTATAAGAGACCAAGTGGCGCAATAACCTATTTCAGTAGAACAAGTACTGCTATCACTCTGAGCCATCGTTTGGCATAAGTTAAATCCATCCAGAGCAACAGGATTTTCAGATGCAAAGCATGTACCCTGTTGCTTATCATTTTGATAAAGCTTAATTTGTCCATACTTAATAACAACAACAACCTCTTTCCAATTCTTTTTTTTGCAAGATTTACCAGTATCCGGATCTATAGAAGCGCGATAGAGTAAAACGCCTTCTTTAATCCAAGGGGGTCTCGATGTATATGGTTCACTCTCAAACGCTAATTCCTGCTCTAATCTCTCAAAATCCCCCTCGCCAAAATAAGGTTCTTCAAACTCATAATATTGTTTTTGTAGACTTTTACTGTCGCAGTTATTCTCGGCTATTGAAGCATTATCGCATGATAAGACCCGAAATTCTGGCCCAAAAGAATATCGTTTACTAGAAATAGTTAGTAACGAGTCCATTGATTTGCGCGAATAAAATGAGCTAATTCTGCTGTGAATTTCATTAGGTCTTAATCGGCTTTCATTTTCATAAGTCACATTACGACTGATCCTTAGTTTGGATAATTTCCCAATTATTGAAGACTTTCGATCCAACTTGGATAATACACTACTATCATTATTTGTTGCAGTGGAGAAACTGTGCATCCTATGTGAATTCGAGGATTTTTGATTCAAATTACTACTATTATAAGTAGTATCAGATGATATGCTATATTTATTAGGCACATGCTTATGAAATGAACTTCTTTCAAAAGAGCTCACATTTTGGGTTGAGGACTGTTCGCCACTGTTGTAAAATAAGTTTCCATTAAAGTTATTGGACAATGGGTTCAAGCTAGTATATGAAGCCACTGATATTAGGCTATCATTGTCATTATGGACAACTTCTGCTAGATGTAAGACATCTTTGCTGATTGAGTAATGAAAGTTCTTTAGCACAAGTCGCATACGATGACACCACTCAGCTTTACTTAAGGGGTTGGCAGAATGTAGTAGAATATCAGAATCTTCTCCGATACTACTTTCCTTATGATACGACTTATCATCTAATAAGAGTAGCGATAGTCTATTGGAATGTGATAATGCAGGTGGAATACCATTTTCGTATCCCGAAAGTTCCAGCAATGTAGTCAAAGTATTTTCGGTGAATATAGACCTAGACATGCTTTTTCCAGAAATATGGTTTGCTTTATGGATATCTGTGTTTAGCAATAGAATTGAATACGCAATTGTGTAAACAATACTTTGGTTGAGAAACCCATGATCAGGGTTAGCACGAACCCAGGCGTGTGCGAAGGAGTCAATCAAGCGATCCAGTTGCTGCGACTCGGCTTTCATATGTAACCGAATACATAGGCATCTAAGCGCGAATAGAATATTTTTATTACTAAAATCAAAGTAATGCATGAACTCTTGTCGAACAGCAGCCGATATTTCGCCCTCATCGCCCAGCCATTGCGCATATTGATTTTGTTGTACTTGATCGAACTTCCCATTGTAAATAAGATCAGCAGTTATAGTTATGGTAGTGAGATCAGGGCCAACGATTCCATTATTTTCCAATATTAACGAACTTGTTGGGGATTCAGGCCCGGACGTCAAAATGTAATTATTATTATTCTGAATAGCGGTTTCAGTTTGCCAACCTGCAATGGAAGGCGGGCGTATCGTGGCAGGTGAGGTCAGTACCTGTTCATTGAACTCATTAATAGACGAATTTGGAATCTGATTCGGAGACAGATTTGAACTTGAATTATCTAAGAGTATGCCATCAAAGCTCACTGACAATGCGGGCTGGTTAGGAGTAATGTCTAACTCTGGTAAAGACGGTGGTGGAGG
Source organism: Nadsonia fulvescens var. elongata DSM 6958 (assembly GCA_001661315.1). NCBI lineage: Eukaryota > Fungi > Ascomycota > Dipodascomycetes > Dipodascales > Nadsonia > Nadsonia fulvescens. Next base: position 348,317 of record KV454407.1, on the reverse strand, counting down.
GTTGGTCACATTGAGACAAGATTGGCCAGGTGAACTAATGGGGGCACTCACTATTACCTTCCTAGGTTTAGCCCTTGATTGGGAAGCCAAATTATTTGCATTACTATTATTATTAAGTTCCATCATAGAAGTTACGGATATACCAAATAGTCGTCGAAAAAAACCCCGAGATTTGGCAGCTTTTGACTCAGCCCCTAATGTAATTGAGCAATCATTTGTACTATACGTCTGTAAGGATGAAGAGGATGAAAAATATGACATTCGGCTTCGAGAAAATGATCTACTGATGGGTTTAACTGCCTTGGATGTTGATTGAGGCCGCGAAGGCGCTAGTGATGCTAGTTGGTGCCCTAGAGGACTGGTATCTGACCGTTCAGTTATTGAGGCCATAATCGAACCCAAGGAATCACGAAAGCAACTGAAAATTGATACTTATGAAACTAAGAGTAGTTTTACTAGGTCTATATGCCCATCTATGTTTTATCATAAAGACCCTGTGGTTAACTTCCTTCTGATTATTGTACTACTGAAATATCTCATATTAGTTGGCCTTGATACGATGGGGTAACATAATATTGATTTAAGTTTGGTTACCCTAGCAACTGTTTGGCAGGTCCCAAACGCCATTCAACCGCGAATTTGCCACGACATTTCTGCTTCGACGCGACGCCACCAATCTGGATTTGTGAATTATATATATATACATCTTTTCGCATTAAGACAAGTCAAAATAATAATAAAACTATGGCTGCTGGTTCTAGAAACGAGCACCCAGATACTATGAGTCAAGAAGAAGAAGCTATTGATTCGGTCTCTGCTAATGTTGCTGCGACCACTCTAGAGTCTGAAGCTAGATCAGGTGAAGGTTCCGGAATATTGGTCGATCAGGACGAAGACGAAGATGGTGAGTCTTTTGGGCCTGTATTAATAGCTAAACTAGAGGTAAGTGTTTTTGATCCTACTATAACCACTGCGCTCTTGGGCTAACTATTTTTTAATCCAGGGAAATGGTATCACCGCATCCGATATTCGCAAACTTACCGAGGCAGGCTACAATACTGCTGAAAGTATCGCATATACGTAAGTTTTTCTAAAAAATGAATTCAAATATCTACTGTACCTTTTTCTAACTTATTTAGACCCAAGAGAATCTTATTGGCTGTAAAAGGTATTTCGGAAGCAAAGGCAGATAAGCTATTAGTTGAGGCTTCCAAGTACGTTCCCATGGGGTTCACAACAGCCACTGAGTTTCACCATCGCCGTAGTGAATTAATATCGATTACTACTGGCTCTAAACAACTAGATACACTTTTGGGGGGTGGTATTGAAACTGGTTCAATTACTGAAATATTTGGAGAATTCCGTACTGGTAAATCCCAGCTTTGCCACACGTTAGCTGTTACTTGTCAGCTGCCCATCGATATGGGCGGTGGCGAAGGAAAATGTCTCTATATTGATACTGAAGGCACTTTCCGACCTCAAAGATTGCTATCTATTGGTCAACGATACGGACTTAGTGGAGAAGATGCTCTTGATAATGTGGCGTATGCCCGTGCCTATAATGCAGATCATCAATTACAGCTACTCAATCAAGCGGCCTCTATGATGGCTGAGTCCCGCTTTTCTTTATTGATTGTCGACTCTATTATGGCTCTCTACCGAACAGATTTTTCCGGTCGTGGTGAATTGTCAGCACGTCAAACTCACGTTGCTAAGTATATGAGAACCTTACAACGCCTTGCAGATGAGTTTGGTATCGCTGTTGTAATAACCAACCAAGTTGTAGCTCAAGTAGATGGTTCTGCTTCTATGTTTAATCCCGACCCTAAGAAGCCAATTGGGGGCAATATTATAGCTCATTCATCTACTACCCGTCTTTCTCTTAAAAAGGGCCGTGGTGAGCAACGTATTTGTAAAATTTACGATTCACCCTGTCTACCTGAATCTGACTGTGTCTTTGCCATTTATGAGGATGGTATTGGTGACCCTAAGGAAGATGATTAAAAAGAGCGTGTACTATTTCTAACTTGCATTTGTTTCATTTACAAGAAAGAATAAAAGTGCCTTTTATCTCTATTTGTCCCCTTTTACTATTAATGTTTATTATATCATTTTAACGTATTTTTTTGTTACGTATATGCTTATATGTATTAATCCCATTCAAGTTTTTTTGGAGTAGTACCGAGTTTTTCATTCATGTTATGTCCATTCCTAAAAGATTAGCATAGCTCGCAACAAAAAATTACGCATCAAAATCTGCTTCGTGTTTCGACGCGTCGGGTTAGGTTTACGCGTATCATAATGTACTGAACTTCATTTTTGATCATTCAGGAAAAACCAAGTTTCACACAACACCACTTTTGGGTACTTTATTATATAATTCTAGCCGTTATATTAGGCTGCTGTTTAGAAATTAAAAGTGATTTTTCTAACAGGTCGAATTTTGCGACTTGCGCCGTCTCAGTTGCGCATAATATATCATCCTTACGGTTTATCATCATACCATTGTAAACAACTGACTCATATAATGGGTCAACAAACATTAGGAAAGTTCTTCTCGACATCGTCTAACCGTAAAATTCAACAGAAACTGTCTTTTAGTACCAAAGCTAGTGAATTACTCAAAGAAGTCAATAAGGCGAATGGATCAGTAGACGATCATTCAGTCAGCGTCAGCAATGATAGCAAGAGTCATACAAAAGAAGATATTATAGATTCCGCTTCTAAACTATCTTCAACAGTAAAAGTGGGATCCAAGCGTATGATTATAGCTTCTGACGATGAGGATGAATTGGATAACTCCACTTCATCATCACCGAAAACTTTTAAAAGCTCATCTAAAAGCTCACGCAAAAATTCACCAAAGAGAATCGCGAAAGTAGAGCCCCCGGTACCTTCGTTACAGTTATCTACTTCTACTTCTAAGAGACCAAGCGAAGATATAATCAATAGTAAAGACATTGAAGACTCTTCAACTCTTTCTGAAGATATTAGTGACCAGATTCCTGAAGGATATCGTGATAGCGATTCTGAGCCAGATGTTTCGGTATCAGAAATTGCTGAAATAGCCAAGCTTCCTCATGAATTAGCCAACAAATGTCCATTTGGGCCGACGTGGAAGAAAGGACAACCAATTCCTTATTCTTCGTTGACAAATGTCTTTGAAACCATTGAAGGAACAACTAAACGTTTAGAGATTATCAGTTACTGTGCTGATTTCTTCTTGTCTGTTTTGCGAGGTAACCCTCAAGCGTTAACCAAGGTAACCTATTTATTTATAAACAGGTTAGGGCCAGATTATGAAGGTATCGAATTAGGACTAGGCGAATCAATTATTCTTAAGGCTATCGCTGAATCGACAGGTAGAACGTTAGCACAGTTGAAATTAAGTTATAAAGAAGAAGGAGATTTAGGCACTGTCGCACAGATTTCACGGTCGACACAATCCACCATGTTCAAGCCTCAGGCCCTAAGTGTGGATAATGTCTTCAATGATTTGAAAGCAATTGCGACTTCTACAGGTTCGGCCAGCCAAACCAAAAAGGCTAATATTATCCAGCGAATGTTAACATCCTGCCAAGGTAATGAGGCAAAGTTTCTTATTCGTTCCTTAGAAGGAAAACTACGTATTGGACTGGCCGAAAAGACTGTTCTTATTGCCCTCTCGCAAGCTTTTGTTTCCTGGGAATCAGAAAATAGTGGTAAAAAGTTTCCTTCTGTTTCTATTGTTAAGGGAGAAGAACTGATTCGAGATGCTTTTTGTCAAGTACCTAATTACGGTGTCATTATAGACACTATGATCAAATATGGTATTTTCGGGCTGCCTGACCATTGTACAGTCAGTACAGGTGTGCCTTTGAAGCCAATGCTAGCTAAGCCGACCCATGCCATCAGTGAGATATTGGATAGATTTCAGGGTGAAGAGTTTACTTGTGAATATAAGTACGATGGTGAAAGAGCCCAAATCCATATGTTGGAAAATGGTGAAATTCATGTATATTCTCGAAACACCGAAAATATGTCTCAAAAGTACCCAGATATTGTGGAGGCAGTCAAAGTTTTTAACAAACCTGACACCAAGTCTTTTATTATAGATTGTGAGGCCGTTGCCTGGGACCAAGAAACCAAGAAGATCTTACCCTTTCAAGTTCTCTCAACTAGAAAACGAAAGGATGTAGAAACTGGTAACATCAAAATCCGAGTATGTGTTTTCGGTTTTGACATTCTATACTTTAATGGTCGAAGTTTGCTACGTAGTTCATTGAAAGAACGACGTGAGGTTCTTAAATCTGCCTTTCAGGAAGTTGAGGGTATTTTTTCCTTTGCCAAGTATGTCGATTCTAGTTTCCTGGAAGACATCCAGGTCTTTTTAGATAAAAGTGTCGAGGATAGTTGCGAAGGTCTAATGGTCAAAATGCTGAATGGTGTGGAATCTGGTTATGAACCTAGTAAGCGAAGTCGTAATTGGTTGAAATTGAAGAAGGATTATATTGAAGGTGGGGTTGGTGATTCCATAGACTTAGTTGTGCTAGGTGCTTATCATGGTAAAGGTAAGCGTACTAGCGTATATGGTGGTTATCTTTTGGGCTGTTATAATCCTGAAACTGAGGAATATGAGACGGCATGCAAAGTAGGTACTGGCTTTTCGGATGCTGATTTAGAGTCGCTCTATGCCAAATTACACCCTACTGAAATCGATAGACCCAGGTCATATTTTGTCTATAATTCTGCTTCTAACACGCAGCCTGATGTCTGGTTTGATCCTACTATGGTATGGGAAGTCAAGACTGCTGATTTATCAATTTCACCAATCTACACGGCTGCTGCTTCGTTTGTGGGTAAAAACGGTAAGGGTGTCTCACTGAGGTTTCCTCGGTTCATTCGAATCAGAGACGATAAAGATGTCACGGATTCGACATCATCTGAACAAATTGCTGAATTCTATTCGAGTCAAGTCAATATTTAGTTTTCTCATTACAACTCTTTATTTGTGTATTATTAGTATATTATATATAGTTGTGTCTTCCTTGAGAACCAGTATGACTACATAGACTTTACTATATAAAAAAAGATTGATTCAATGGTGAAACCTGCCTGCCAGTAAATATTCTAGAGCCATTAAATACACGAGTCAAATTTTATTTTTAAAAAATGAAACAGGATAAGCCTAACGTTATACTTAATGACCTTGTTCCTTTCCGAAGCAATCTGGTCATTTCCCCTGTTTGAAATCTCCCAACTGTTTCGAAGCCAACATTTTCGTTTCATTCCGCGTCAGTCTCCTTCTGTATCGCTAACCACCAACACCTTCTCTTCAAACTATCTCAATCTTAATTAATAAAATGTCCAATCCCCAAGAAATTAATGGTAAGTTTTTATTTGGAAACTTATTTCAAGTTTAGTGATATTGATACTGCTTGTCGTGTATTTCATCAGAGCTTAATCAATTGATGGTGTGCCTACTTTTTGGTTTTTGCCACTTGGTTATCATTTACTTCTGTGCTTGAAATGCAATTATTATTGGCAATTGAGCTTGCCCCTATATTATCTATATTCGGTTTCATATTCATTAAGAAAATTATTAACTTATTGGGGCTTGTCTCTTTTCCTTTGCATATTTTGGATAGGTGGTGCTGCTGTTGCTATGGTTGGCAAGGACTGTGTCGCCATTGCCTGTGATTTAAGAATGGGTAGCTCAGCTTTAGGTGTTTCTAATGACTTTGAAAAGATTTTCAATTATGGCAATGTCTACCTCGGGCTTACTGGTTTAGCTACAGACGTTTTGACATTATCTGACGTATTCAAATTTAAGACCAACCTTTACAAAATGAGAGAAGAACGGGCCATAGAACCCCAGACTTTTGCCAATTTAGTTTCTTCAACGCTATATGAAAAACGTTTCGGTCCCTACTTTGTGGGACCTATAGTAGCTGGTATCAATTCAGTCGATAACAAACCTTTTATTTGTGGGTTTGATTTAATTGGCTGCATTGATTTTGCTAAAGACTTCATTGTTTCCGGTACTGCCTCTGATCAATTATATGGTATGTGTGAATCGCTTTGGGAACCTGGTCTCGAAGCCGATGATCTTTTTGAAACGATATCGCAAGCTTTGCTCAATGGCTTGGATAGAGATGCCCTTAGTGGTTGGGGTGCAGTTGTGTATATAATAACTAAGGAGAAAGTTGTTAAGCGTTTACTAAAGACACGCCAAGATTGAAAAAAGTTTAGAATTTTTAAACTGTTTGGTTTTTCTATGTATACATTTTCATATAAACTGCAATCTCTGTATATCTACTACAGCATCATAAATATATTAAATGCTTATGAGAACCTGCATTTTTTTGCCCAATTTCGCTTCTTGCTTTTTGTTTAGTTTGTCTAAAAGTTATCTTTATTAATTTCAAATTATCAAGATGCTGCATTGGTAAACTATAAACGTAAAATATATAAATAGTAGGAGTGTTAATTCTTAGGAGCAGGTAAGCCCAAAGGAGTAGGGGGTGAAGGTAAAGCTTTGGTGAAGTCTCTGACAATGATACTGCACTCAACTTCGCGGCAAAGATCTTTTTTCTTATTATCAGATAGCTTTGTAAAAAACTCCAAACCAGACGATCTTTCAAGCGCTTCAATGGGTACTTGAAAATCAGTAAGCTTGGTAGTATTATTAATCTTATCATTAGGCATAACAAAAGCGGCAATGGCAACTGAATCACTATAATCCCGCTCACCAACCACAAGCTTATAAAAATGAGTAGGTACAGCCACATTCGGGGGGTTACCAATAACTTCGTAAGACACACGGTACTTACCATCAGCGCCACGTTTAGGTAAATACAACGGGCCCGTGACAATTCTAACTGAGTCATACTTCTTAGTCAGTCTACGACAAAAGTCTTCAAAGTGGGCCCAGTAATCACGGTTAAAACCTTCACCGACTTGAGGAGCCATATTAGTCAAATAGAAAGTTTCGTCCATGGCACTTTGAGAAAACTTGGCATCAGCAGCGGGGGCTTGATGGCCTCTATCAAATCCACTTCTAAAGTAATCGGCTAATCTAGCTCTGAACTTTTTGGGAACTTGTTCATCTTCCATGAAGGTAGAGTTCTTTCTGTCAGGGGTTTGACCAGGTTGTTTTCGAATTGAATCAGCAGTAATATGTTCTACAACCCAAGCCGGGTTACGAGTACGGCGGTCATAACTACTTATAAATTCTTGACGGTAAGCCACATCGTAAATTGGGCCGGGATAACCGTACTTGAAAAACCCCTGTGGTTCAATCTTAGTAGTACCGCCAATTGCTCCGTTACCACCATTTGTGAGACCAGGATTAGCAACAACAGGCGAAACTGTTTGAGTAGGGGTTGTGTTACCACCCCATAGAAATGAAACCCCAGTACCAGCTAAGGCACCCACAGCAAAGGAACCTAAAAGCGCAGACATAATGTAGAGAAACTACTATGGGAAGAACTAATCTAGTGTTTTTTGATCTAAGATTTCTTCCCTTTTATGTATAAAACATCTTGATCCTTGCATACTAAATCTATAATTCAACCCTAAACCTGACACCTTACTATGTATTACAATATGTCAAATAAACAAGAACAAAAACAAAATAGAGAGAAGATTAAATATAATATAGATTAATTATTTTCTATTTCTAAGTAGAACTTTTTAAAAATATAAAGTATTATCAGAACATTTTAAGTTGAATATGCGAAGCTTGTACACCTTCATCAATTACTTTTTCCTCGTCACCTTCCGGTCTTCCCGCTTTCAAAGCATCCTGTAAGATGGCCTTTTGTGAGGCTGATAGGTTGGTTTGGACAACCGTCTTAAAAGCACTACTATCAAACGAAGCTAACTGAAGTAACTTTTGACTAGTGTATTTTTGTCTTGGTATCTGGGGAAATATGCTCTTGTCATCACTAGCAAACCAAATTAAAACTGGAAGAGTAATAGATAAACCCGAAACTATTTGTGTTTCCCCAGAAAGCGACAGAGTGAAACCTACCAAAATTTCCAAAATAGCCTTGGTAGCCTCAGGCATATTTTTGGCTCCTGCTTTATCAGATATGCTTTTAGCCAACAACGGTATTAGTCTTTTAATGAAAGCCTTACCAATATTGAAATTTTGAGAGAGTCCAATCAGGGTCTTAATACATTGAGATGAGATCGGAAGCAACTCAATATTAGCAAGACCAGATACTAGCACATCACAGAGAATAGGAACAAAATCAGCGGAAGGGTCCAAAGCCGGCGCACATGATGATACCACTACTATGGCGGCCAGGATACAATTTTTCTTGGTAGCGGCAGCCTTTGAGGCTTGCATAAAAGAGACGATGCGACTAATGATTAAGCGAATCTCGGATCTAATAGAGTCAGCATACTCGTTGTTAGATTTGGCAAAAACTACCAGATCTTCCAAAAGCTTCTTAAATGGGGCTAGAGAGACTTGACATATCGCGTCTTGGCATACAGGGTTCTCAAAAATTCTTTCAAAAATATGAAGTACGCACGAAGATAAATCAACCCTTATCATAATTGGAAACTTAGAAATAATTTGAACTAAATAACTCAGTATGGATCTGCATAATTGAACATATTGAGGTTTTGAAATATTAGCCGAAATGGGATGATCGGAGTCAGCTAAAAAAGGTAAATGGCGACTTAAAGTTAGAATGATAACCCGGGTAAGCTCGAATAGTTGATCAACACTTTCCGATAATTGAGTTTCAGACATTAACGATGATGATCCTACTGCTTCGTAATAATTCATACACATGTCATGTGCTATCTCCACGATTAACTGTTGTTCGGATACCTTACTGGTAAGGGCAAGTCTGTCAAGAAGATCAATTATTTCAGCAAACAACTCCCCCTTATAGATTGTAGCTCCCGTAATAGTAGGGTGAAGGAGTTTCTTGAGAACCTTCAAAATAGAATATGTTTGTTCAGTTTCGCAAAGAGCGCCATTAATGCCAGGAGGTGTGATTAAAGCCTCAAAACAGATACCAAAAAGAACAAAGAAAAACGAAGCTGCCTCCTTTTCTCCATTACTCTCTGTATTTTTTTGAACAATAGTTTCATGTAGGGCATTAAAAACACGTGTTTTGTCTGTTTCCAGTATAGATGAAATTGCTTCTACTAATTTAAGCCATGATTTTTGATGATAAATAAGTTGATTGGATTTGTTCATAGAAGAAAAAATATTATCCATAGAGTGTTCCGAAAGCCCTGACGACTCTTCGGGTTCAAATCTTAACTGAGCGAACTCTTTCAAATTAGAAAGCCACAAGGGTACCAGCAATTCAATGTAAGGCTCGATAACATTGATAAGATAAACTTGGTTTGAACTCAAAACTTGCAATTCTGCCCAAGCGGATAAAATAGACATGCGTAGCATAGCTTGGCCATTTGGACTATCAGTCTTCAAGTCTCCAATTGTAACTCTACCATTTGAGCAACTTTCAAGTGAGTTTACAAGTAATCGTAAGATACGCCCCATACGGTCCACATTCTTTTCAATACCACTGCCAACAAACGCGGCACACACTTTTATCGCTTCAGAAGCAAGCTTAGGCGAGCCATCTGCTGAAAAAGCTGGCATAAGTGCCGAACCCATTTGAGCCTGGAATTGTTCTAGTAGTAGTACTTCTTCAAAGTCCGGATCTTTAATCCCAGAAAAATTCTCTAAAACGTCTTCAATAAGCTTAACTCCAAGCAAACGAATTTCTAACACATGATCGGTGGATGCTGTAAATGCGATTTTAATGATCTCACCCACATGAGATATTAAGGGGCTTTGATAAATTTCATCTTGTGTTCTCCCTTTCAGTAAAACAAAAAGAAGTTCTCGTAACATATCAATAGCTAGTGCTCGTGTTTGCCATTTGAGAGGCTCTGACGAGTTGTCAGAATTCTCCGAATTACCACCACTGGTAAATCCTTCAACTTCTTCGTCGGCCTCTAAGTCAGGTTCATTCGAAACAACGGTGGCATTTTTAGAATCCTTAAATCCTATTTTAGAGTTTCTTAACAAAGCCTGGATACGATAGACCCATTCATTCGCTTCGGTGGATGCAGTCTGAGTCAGCCAACTGCTAATTAGCCCTCTAATTTCTTTGTTTGTAGGAGTTTCATTATAGGCCATCCATATGTCCTGAGCTAGTTCGTATCCCGTGTGGGAAAAAACACGTGACGAGTATGTCTTCATTAATTGATACAAGCCATTGATTGCAGCCTGGCGGAGATATGGATTAGAACTTGCTAAACACTTGTATAAAAACATTGAATAGAGCTTGATATCAATAATCCCCGGCGCATAAACAATTATCTCCTGAGCTGCCTTCGATGCCTCCGAAACTACTTGTTCATCATCCTCACTCATCAAACGATTGATTAAAACAGAGATAGCATCCCTGGTTTTACTTGGCTCGCGTAAATCAGGGCCAAGGATATTGATGATACCGCGTACACATCGGCTAAGCACCCTAATTGTTGGCATCTTGATTTCCATATTAGACATCACCGCACTAGAAACTTCATCATCATGAGATTCGGAAAGATAAATTTCGGAAAGAAGTTCGGTTGTACTTCCAATGAATGGATTAAAAACAAGGGGGGTAGATTGCATGGTAATTGAAATAGCTTCTAAGGCCCAGAAATGAACTTCCGGATGAGGGTCTTTGGCAAGAAAAAGTAGAGTATTAAGAATAGAGTTCACATGAGCTTTGAACAGCATACTACCACCAAACGATTTACTAATATACCCAAGAGAGAGGGAGAGGCCGGCACGAGCATCAGAATCACGGTTTGCCACAATTTCATCAAGTAAGTAATTAATTTGTTGCGAAATAAAGCTGGTATCAGAAATAGTGCATAGCAGTCCCAAAGCTTGCGCAGCGATATTACGAACATAAACATCTGGATTAATGATAATCTTCTTTAGAATTTCAACATAAGAAGAAAGCACTCTATGGTCTTTCCAGGATTCGTTCATATCGTCCGATGTGATGCAATAGTTAAGACAGCCATGGATAGCTGTTACCGTATTGATAACTACAACTTGATTTCTTAAGAAATCCTTACCTGAACAGCTAGCTAAGTAAGCATTTATTTGTTCCAAAATTGTCTCTTGAACCTTAGAAATCTGCACAGGCATCATAATGGTGAATAATTCAATAGATAAATCTATGATTGAGGTTGCGGGCGATACAGGCATCTCACCAGTGTGGTTATGCAGTAGAGGTGCCATATCGTGATCAGAAGAATCAACAATAGGACTTTTAAGCAAGTCTGCTACCTCGCTATCCCAAGTTTCATCAGAAAGCCAATGCTTCTCTTGAACTTCAACGGCACCCATATTTGTCTTTAATGAGTTTTTCATTTCAAGTATATCAAATCCATTAATTTTACTAGTCAAACCTTCGGCGTAGTTATCAGATGCTTCCCAAATCAACTTGACACTAGGAAGCAATGAGTCAGAACTTCTAGCTTTAGGGGGGTTTGCGAATGTCTTTAAAGCAGAAGTGAGTAAGTTAGCGTGAAAAACTTCTGTGTGTGTGAAGCGAGACAATTCGAGATAGCATTGTAAAATCCGTCGACGAGTCAAAACTTCAAGATCAAATATTGTCAAAGCTGAATTATCAGAGGATCTATTTGAGCTCGAAAGTTTACCTTCAGGTAGTGAGTTTAAAAATAGCAAAGTGTTTTGAAGCATAATCCCAATCCTTTTAGATATATCAGGTGTAACTAATGTGTAGTTTGATTTCAGAAAAGAGAATATTGAGCCCAATGCAGCTTTCTTACCACATAAAAGATAACTTAATTCTGTGGTACCTTTCATGCAGATCAAATCCTTTTGTGAGAATTTGGGTAGCGCATTCTTCCACAGGAGTAAAAGATGAGACAAATGCACTTTAACAAAGGATGGCCCTAATGACATTACACCACTAACGAGAACCCAAGCCATTTCTATGTTAACGGTTGCTGTATATAAAGGCTGATGAACAGACTTCTTTAAAAGCGAGGAAGCAGTAACTAATACCCTCGAACTCAAGTCTAATGAGGAGTATTCAGGCATAATATTGGTGATACTAATTAATGTAGCTAGCGCGTATACAAACCCCGTATGTTTGGTTGAAATCCCTTCACTTTTGTCGGTTCGTGAAATTTCTTTATTGATATGATTAATGCAGGTGGATGTTACCGGAATAATCTCGCTTGGAACATTAATGACAAGGGTTTTTAAGCAGTAGCAAGCAGCTATGATGACTCCCTTATCATCGTATTGTAGTAGTCTTAATAGACAGGCATTAATCAAGTCTTTTATAGACGAAACTGATGAACCTAGATAAGAGATTAAACCAGAAATAACATCTAGTGCGGATTTCAATGTAAATTGCGATATATCGGGGCTATTAACGGCCAATATGTTATCTATCAGCCACTTCAACGACGTGATCTGGTCGTGTTCACTAAAAAGTTTTTCGGCAATAATACTATTTAGAAGAAACTTAACATGCTTCTGGCAAACAAGTAAACTGTATCTGTTATTAGCTATGTTCTTCCGATTCAGTAGATTAATTAAAAGCGAACTGGCAACCACTGAATAATTGCGTTTTACAACGTCAACATTCATTAAGAAAAATGTAGCCAAGGTCCTAATAATACCATTTTTTACCCTTGTAGTGGTAGGATTTTTACTATATGAGGAGACGCTAATTTCCATTACTTCTTCGAAAGTCAGGTGGTAATTATTCTTTTTGTTTGAATTTATTGAAGACGCAGGTGAAGCAACTCTTGAAGTCTCTTCCGAATTATCTTCAAAAGTTTGTCTCTTATTGATAAGAACTTTAGTGTCAATGGGTGTAGAAGTCTTGCATAAGTGAAAGTAAGCCTGTGAAATACAACTGGCTGCCGAGCGCCCGACAAGATCAAAAGAGTTTTCAAATGATTTCTGAACGAGGGTTTTAAATGATTCGAAATCCGATGCCGATTTAAATAGGACAAGGTCATATTTAATTAAATTTTCCAAGATATTGAAAGCAGCAGAAGCTACTTTATTACCTTTGTCATTTGTAGCGTTTTTGGCAAGTTTCCAAACATCCTTAATCAGCGAGTCATCGAAGGTGAATCCAGTAGAATCAACAATATAAGATAAAGATAATAATGCAGATCCTTTAAATCCACTATGACTGAGGGAAGATTTACATATTTTAGCTAGGGAAGCCGCAGTCAGAGGTGCGAGTGAAATGACACTTCCACCAGAGGTTAAAAAAATCGAGCCCAATGCTATAATCGCGGCGTGCTTTAGCCTCGAATACTTGTCAGCCTTACCATTATTCATGATGGTAATAAGTTTGTTAACAGCCTCATAGAGCTCTCTTTTTTCGTCAAAAGAATACAAAATCTGGTAGAGTTTACCAATTGAAGCCCTAATAGATCGATTAGGCTGAGCTTGTTTTTCGGGATCAGCTTCAATCTCAAAAAAGTCTAGCAAATCATCAAGAGATCTTTTTACAAATAGCTGGTTTTGCGAATCTATCAGCTTCAATTTAGTGAGTGTAGTACATGATGTAACTATCCAAACTAGAATTTGATGTTGTTGTTCTAGAACTGCTTGTTGTTTTAGCTTGTCCAAGTCTAGCATTTCAAATAGGGGATCTGGGTCGCTTGGTGATTGTCCGCTCATTACAAAAATCTCGGACTATTTCAGTAGTCAACGTTCGGGCACTTTTTTTAATATTTATCAGCAGTTTTTCGGTCCTTAAAAGTTCTTGGCTACCCCTTTCAAAAAACTGCTCATTGATTATACAGTAAACTCTTAAAGTCGTAACGCCGCGGCAGTGATGATATGTAACTATTTAATTACCCGGAGGAGTCGCGACTGAACGACAAAAGGTGGTAGTCAAACTAATATTAAATAAGAATTATAAATTATACACTAAGTAATTAGTATAGAGAAAATGCTATGTACAAGAAATAAAAAACAATCAAAATTAATGGGTAAAAGTAATTAAAAAAAGGCTTCAACGTCTTAAAAATTTAAGTTAAGTTCCAATCCATCCACCCTAAGAAGTCATCGCCTTGGCCATCAACCCAATCAATACCTTTTATTAATGAATCCAGATCTTCAGAAGGCATTTTTGCTGTTTCGCCTTCTTTAATATCATTTTTTAGTCTATGGTTAACCCCAAAGCTATTGATATTGCTTTCATCACTAATCCCCGATAAATTAGCCATCGGTAGTTTGGCCACGTCTATAGGTATGTCGGTATTGGATAAATTTTGAACTGAGTTGGCCACCCCAGAACTCACTGAGTACATATTGGATATCCGCTTCAAATTATTATTTCCTCGATTGTCAATAGAATCCGACTCTTCCTCTAAGGCTCTCTTTAGGGGCATCCTTTGTAATTCTGTGCCATCATTTCCATTAGTCACATGTAAAGAGTTTGAATTACCGGCCGAAATAGGAATGTTGTATTCGTTAAAACCAACCACATTACCATGGTTACTGTGAGGACCTGTCGGAACCAAGGTTGTTATAGTAGTGCCATTTGGGGTAGTAGTAACTGTTGTAGTGTAATCATCTTTTGTAATCCTACTATAAAACGGCAGAGGTAAGATACGAGAATCTAAATCACTTTTACATTCTCCCTCGTCTTGATCCGGTAAAACGGAGCCAATTGAAGAAACAGTTGAATTCCTTGCTTCGTCAGATCGTCTTCTGGCTTCGTGGATTGCCCAAACAAGTTCATAAAACATTGACGCAGTAAGATGACTTCTCATTCGCGTAATAATTGCTGGGGCGTTCGTGAATAGTTTTGGATGTGTGACAATAACGTAATTTAATTTTTCCAAAACTTGGGCAGTTCGTGATATATCGTTATCTACATTTTTCCAAGCTGTCAACATATTTCTGAATAGCCTGTGGACAGTAACGATTGATTGCCTTGCTGATTCTACGTATTGTTTCAAAAGAAAGGGTGATAGGTGTAAGCGAAACAATGTCAACACCGACAATGATACCATTTGACGAACCCAAATCGGTAATTCAATTAGTCGACGTTCAGATGCAAGTTTGCTGATCATGGTTATGATCTTTGTGGCCGTATGGTAAGCTATGATAATATATTTTGCTTGGTCTTCGTTAGGAACAGGGGGGAGGAAAGCAAAACAACAGATCATCAGACGGGCCCCAAGATAAAATATTTCAACTATATGTTCGCTTAAATCAATTTTCTTGCCCAGTCTTTCCAGCTCCTGTTCCATCACAGTAAGAATATTGATTCTGTTTTTTGACTCTATAAGTCCATCTTCGGTTGTTAAACAAACCCCAACCGTTGTTACTAATTTAGATAAAAATATTGAAATAGCCAGCAAGGCTCTAAAGTTAGACGGTAATGAACAGTCGTCTCTGGCCTCCTCAATCAAGTAATCAATAGGAGTAGTAGGGGGTAATCCAAGACTGGCACTCCACACTTGATCCATGATAAACACTGAAAGCCAAGTACGTGATCTCCATTTCACCGCGTCAGGTAAGCAAACCTGAGTACGAGAAAATTCACTAATAAATCTACCACGATGTAATCCTAGCTGCATTCCCAGGCTCTTGGCTAAGCCTACAAATCTATAGCTGCAATCATCCAAAACTTTCTGGTTAGGGAGTGGCCAAGTGCCAATAATGAGTAAAGCCTGAACAATATGAGTAGATCGTGGTGTATGAATCCAACATGTTTCGATAGCAAGTTGCTTGATTAGAGGGCATAACGAGTTATAAAGGGTTGGGTCAGGGTGTGATAGGCAAGCTGTAAGGCATACTGTCCAAAAAAGGAGTCTTGACTGTGTGTATAACTCTGGTGCACTGGTAGATTGAATGATCGGTAAATGGGGTAAATAATTAGTCATAAATTCACTGTGCAAATCATCGGCTTGCTCCATTGTTATGGTCACATCACCGATCCTAAACACAGAGAATACGCCATTTGACTGTAACCTCGAACCCGGAACCCCTTCTGATACCCCAGCCAAACCGGGCTGCGAGGGTACAACTGTTTGATCTGAAGAGACTTGACTGTTGATATTTCCTTCAGATGTTAGCATGGTGGCAATTGGAATTGTGTTACTGGATCTGGAATTCAATAAGTGATGTGATTTTTGATGAACTGGGTTTGGACTTGTTACCCCAGCAGCATCAGCATTATGGGATGAGGGTGATGGAGTTACAGTAGGCGGATTAACAAACGTTGTCGAATCGATTTGGTCCGAAATTGATGGTGAACTTTTAACGCTATAATTTTGAGTGAAATTGCTTTTATGCCTCGGTGATGGACCAGATACAGTTGAATTTGTTGATACAGGTGATGTTTTGACGGCTTCGTTACCAGGGGTATTATTAGCAGTAGAAATAACATCACTCCCATCATTGCGTAACTTATTAAGTCGCGCTTGCTCATCTTTTTGGGCAATAACGCTTTCAAGATAATTTTCTCTCTTTTGCAACGTTTCAACCTGTTCTCTTAAAATCTTAAACTCATCACGGAGTATTTGCACTTGGCCGCCTTTTTGAGGCTTAAAAAAAGGATCAATTTCACAAACACGACCAATTTTTTGGCAGCGGGTGCATTTTTCGGGATAAGTTTCGTATGCATTACATTTGATTTTTTGTTGGCGGCAATGGGTGCATGATCTAACCGGCCGGGTTCGGTAGGTTTGAAGTTGTCGGTCGCGAGCTTTTTGTCCGCCTTCATCGAATCTTAAAGAATTGCCAGGTTCAGCAGCTATTTCTTGGCTGTGGGCATCATACGGCAAATCTTCAACACAACCTTCATAGTGATTTTTCTGGGTGGAATTTGAATTCTTGTTAAATCGTGATACCGACCTTCCGGAGTGCGATGATGGCTGGGACGACGACGCGCTATAAGGGTTATAACTAGTCGAATCAGACTCGTCTTTAATAAGTACGCGATTATCCATTTCAAAAGGCTCGCATGAAATTCGGCTAAAAAGTAAAAAGAAAGAAAACTAATCAACAAACAAGTTAAAGAATCATGGATCTATGAAAAAATTCCTTCTTTGGAGTGGGCTGCTGCTGGTAATGAACTGAGTAAGACGGCTGCTCCGATTGAAAAGTGTACGGAAGATTTATTTCTATACCAATACATAAACAGAAGATAAAAATAAAAGCTGGTTCCTTGTTTGTAGTCAAGTTTTAATTATTGTTCCTGACGTTCAGGCGATGGGATAATCATCACATCTTTGATTGATGAGAAAATTAAGCACGTGATGATATTAGTCAAATATACTTCGAAGGCTTATAGACTGGTCTAAATAATCTCGAAATAGTTTGTGCTTTTCTACCTAATTATTCCATATTCTTCTTAATAAAAGAGGTTTTAGTCGATTTCTAAATACATTTGATTTATTAGGTATTTTTTGTAGTTTATCAATGATTCATATCATGGTGACCAAGTTTGTCAAAAAACAGACAAACCTGGTCTTCCGTTAAAAAAATTCAATTAGAGAAAAAAGTGAAAATAGTATTTATCCAAAACAATTGTCTGAAAAAAGATTAGCTTACAAAATTTTGGTTTTAGAAGTACTTAAAAAACATTTCTAATTGCTAACAACTCAGCAGTCTAAGTAAATGGCCTATTTTTTTTATTAATCCCTTTTCTCGTTAATAGCTATGGGCTTTGGGCAATTTTGTAAATTCGGAAACTGAATTAGAATCAGGAGAAAATTTTGAAGACCGAAAGAGGGCTAGTCCCAAACTTCAGTTAGATACGACGTAGTTGAGCGTGTTTGACAAAATTTCTCTGTAATCTCCGACAGAGCGTTCTTGGCCAATAATGCTGTTAATCTCTACTTTTTTTTTTCATCTTCAGTTTTTTACTTTTATAGATTTGATGAAGAAAACTTAGAAATTAAGAATATTTCCCAATAAAATAATGTAACAGAAGCCCAGTTATTCTAATTCTATGACATTATGATTATTCGAGTCTGGTTTTCTCTCATTTATCCTTTTTGTTTAATTTACTTGATATCCAATGAATGCCTGTGTTTTGAGAGTTTAGCCAGGGCTGTAATTAAGATTCTGTTTGTCCCTGAAAGGCCTTTCAGATATCTTTTTCCTAGTACCAAAGTAAATTCTTTCTTTATTCAAGACAAAAATATTGTAAAGCTCTCTAGTTTAGTTGAGCAGGACGCCAGTCTCAAAAGACAAAATGATAAAGTGTCGTTTAAACTTCATCAAATATTAATATCCGATATAGTGTAATGGCTAGCACGGTCCGCTTTCACCGGGCAAATCGGGGTTCGATTCCCCGTATCGGAGAGTTTTTCTCTCATTATCACATTTCTTGAGCTTAAGAATGTTAAAATTTTTATTGGCGCAAGTTCCAAATCAATATATTCCTTGAACAGAACAATATACCAAGAAATTATCCAAATAGAAAGACCAAAAGAGGTTCCCTAGCTTTATAGTTCCTGCTGTAGATTTTGAAAGATCATCTTCAAATGTTATCCCTGGGTTTTCAACGTACCAGTAAGCATTGAGGGGTACTTGTGTCTCTACATATCTGTGAGATGAAAGAAACCATATGCCAAAATTATTCGACATGGGCAAGTCCACCAGCAATATATGAACCTGGTTTTGACTATCAAATCTAAGTGGTCCATTAAACGTTTTTGAAAAACGTCTAGATTTTGAGGATGCGGACCTTTTTGAGCGTTTTAAATCATAGCAGGGGGTTTTTCAGCTACTTTTGCGATAACCGTCTGATACCAAGACAAGGGGTGGCAAAACCGTTAACTAAAAGCCGGTTACTCATGTTGCACAAAAGATTACGGTACCACCTTGCCTATCGTTTTTGACAAATTGATTTCGTATTTTTCTGTTCATTTAAAGCTACAAAAAGTTTAGACCGAGATCAGCATATAATGCATACAATCCTATAGGTATAGATGGGCTGGGAGATTGGATCTACGGCATGATGAGCCATGCTTGCTGATCTGCTCACGTTATTTATTTGGTGTTTTGAACCGGAATTGATATTAATTGCTTGCGACCCGACAAAAAGAGCGACCAAAGACGATCAAAATGAAACTAGGCCACAAAAATATCGATAAATCACGATGTGGTAGCGTTACTATAAGTTTAGAAAATGATGACGACAAGTGGTACTTCTACAATCTGGTGCAAGTCGGCGACGAATTAAAGACCAAATCTATGCGTAAGGTGGCCAAAATGGGAAAGGACGGCTTGCCCATCAAAGGCGCCACTTCTCGTAAATTACTGTTGTTGAAGATAAAGATTGAAAAGATCGAATATAGTAATACCCTGGTCGATTTGCGGTTCAGTGGTAGAGTCAGTGAAGCCGTAGATGAAGTGCCTAATGGGACATATCACTCGTTTGAAATCGAAATGAACAAGCCTGTCACGCTTTTCAAGGACGAATGGGATTCGCACGATGTTGATCTTATTGAAAAAGCCTGCGATCCTAATAATCAAAGTGAAGTGGGTGCTGTAGTTCTCGAAGAGGGTTTTGCTAACATTTGTTTAGTCACTGAAGTTTCGACCCTGTTAAGACAACGAGTTGATGTATCACTTCCGCGCAAGAAGCGTGGCGATAACTCAGGCTACGAAAAGGCAGTAACCAAGTTTTATTCCACAGTTTGGGAGACGATGAAGCGAAATTTACAATTTGACAAATTGAAGGTTATCTTAATTGCGTCACCTGGATTTACCGCCAAGGGGTTATGGAACTTTATCTTTGACTTAGCCATTCGCGAGAATGATTTAGAGACATTGAAACTAAAGCCCAAGTTTGTTATTGCTCATTCCTCTACAGGCCATGTTCATGCGCTTAATGAAATTCTTAAGGATACTAATATTCAGAAGCAATTGGCCGATACACGCTATGCTAAAGACACTGCTGTGTTAGATGAGTTTTTCAAATTATTAAACCTGGATGATGGTCGTGCCTGGTATGGGTTAAAACACATGACAGAAGCTGTCGAAAAGGGTGCAGTAGACAAGCTGTTGTTATCCAGCAATTTATTCCGCAACTCCGTGCCTGCTTTAAGGAAACAATACATCAAACTTACCGAAGACGTTGAGGCTTCTAACGGGACGGTTTATATTTTGAGTAGTGCCCATGAATCAGGACAACAATTGGACGGTATTACAGGTATTGCCGGTATTTTAAGATTTCCTATGGAAATGATGGATAGTGAAGATGAAGAAGATAGCGAAGATGAAAGTGAAGATGATGATTAAACTAGAAGATTATGTATACATATATTTTAAACTGTTTTTAATGAATTAGTTTTGCTGATTTACTCAAATTCTGTCGTATGTGGAGCCTTGATCTTATAGATCCACTCTTTCAGTTTATTAAGATACCATACCTCATGGCCATACGACCATCGGGCAGCATCCTGAGTCAAGCCCCAAAATAGACCCAATACTAGGCATCCCTTAACATTTTTGGTGGCTTGAACACGATCAAAAAGATAGTACCGGGAATACACTATACCACAGATTCCAGCAGCTACCGTTGTAGACAAGAAATCGATTCGCTGCCGCACATAATCAAAATTAGCTTCTAATCCAAATAAGATGGAAGTGTAAAGCACGGACCGCATGGACCGAATAAGGGCATTGTTAAATCCTGCCTTTAGTCGAGACTTCCCCAAGCCACTATAAAACGGAATCATCCATTTGGCGTTAACGTATTTGCTTGGCGTGAAATGGTGCTGATAATGTTGACTCTTACGACCAGGATCGCGAGGCAATAAGTGAGCATGCTCAGCCAAGTAACGTAGCCCGGCCAATTGATAGCCATTAAAGAAACCCAGACAGTACGAATGTATACCAATAGTTGAAACCGCTAAAAATAACCTTGTTCCTGGTGACACGCCTAGTCTATTTCCCTGATCCCCAAAATAGGGGGGTAGCAATTGAGCTAATTTAGTATAGTGATTCCCTTGAAACTGGTCGTTGTCACCTGTGGTTGCTTCGCCACCACCTACCGGTAAGGCATGGTCGGGTATTATCGTAGGAGCCTCAAGTATCGAGGGGTCGGAGTAATGGCGAAATGATTGATGGATACACTTAGCTGTCCGCGCTCCAGTAGATGTTGTGTTATCGTTCATGATTCTGGTTTATTTGAAATTCTTCAAAGGGCTGAAGTCCGTTATGCTACTTGTTGATTGTGACTTACAGCATATGAGCCAATGTGTTATTTTTAATTTATGATTTACGAATTCTTTTACGGTTTACGCGAACCGAAAACGGATCTTTCTGGATTTGTAGGCTTTAATGCTTTGGATAGCATAAGAATCAGATTGAAATATAAAAGATCTGAACTGGTTCTGTTTTGAACCTCACACTTTAGGCAGCTCTTCTGGCAAATGAAGTCTATATGGTTCCATCGTATCACGACAATTTCCTCTTTACCCATGGCAACAATAAAAAAAAACAAGTTTTAGATATTTATCAAATTATCTGTTTTATTATAAAAAGAGACGAAAATAGTTCAAAATGAGAAAATTCGTCTTTCAGGGCGGGCCGATTTCAGTCTGCAGGCTCGCCGTAGTGGGATATTTATCTTTTTCATACACTTTTGATCGCCCTCACTTGGTATGTTTGAATCTTTTTCTCAACAACCTCGCTATTCAAAGATGAGTTCACCAACTACCACATGGTCGGTAGAATCGGTCATGCCTGCTTCGCTTCTATCGCTTATTGAGAAGGCTAAGACCTCACCTCGTATCTCGCAGTTGCTGTTTCTTAATATTATTGAACTACTCAAGACAACTAAGCGTACCGGATGGCTTAACTTTGACATTGTGCAGCCCGAATCTATCAGTGACCATATGTATCGTATGTCGATTTGTTGTATGCTTTTAAAGTCTACAGGTATTAATAAAGATCACTGCGTTAAAGTGGCCCTGGTTCATGACATGGCCGAAGCCCTGGTCGGAGATATTACCCCTGTTGATCCGATGAGTAAAGAAGAAAAACATGCTAGAGAATTAGCGGCAATTGAATATTTGACTCAGGTTTTGATTAAACCCTTTAACCCCATCGCTGCTGATGAAATCCTGGAATTATGGAATGAATACGAGAATTTAACTTCTGTTGAAGCCCGATTCGTCAAAGATATTGATAAGTACGAATTACTTGTTCAGTGTTTCGAATATGAGAAAAAACACGACGGTCAAAAGGATTTATCTCAATTTTTGAGTGTGGTTAAGAGTATTAAGACCGATGAAGTTATAGGCTGGGCTAACGATGTCTTGGTGGAACGTAAAGAAATGTGGGAAACTATGTTCAAGTCAACCCCTGAAGCCTACGGTTTATAGTTATTCTAACACCACGGAAAGCCGTGTACTGTACGATAGTAGCATTTTATTCATTACCCAGTCGGCCTGTCATAAATTTTATTCCGGCTATCTTCATGCCGACCTAATTTTAAATAAATTGGCCAACACCCATAGTCATATTTCAATTAGATATATACATAATAGATGATCTTAACCGAAAAGCCCCGTCAAAAAGTACACCGTGAGAACACTGTCCAAAACCCAGAAAGAATTTTGTTGATCTCTTTGCAGCACACGTTGACGAACTGGAGACATATGATCCCTATGATTCGTACGTGAAATATGTAGATAAAGATCACCACCATCTTTACCCAACCCATCTGTAGTTATATCTCTAGCAAGCTCAACCAAGCGATTTAATCCAGTTTTGATAATACTGAATGCGTTCTTCTGATTAAGTTCTTGCTGGATTCGTGCGATTTTTTCCCGACGCAACATTTGTCTCCGTTGACGATCCAGTTTTGACTGCCTAAAATGCTGCGAGATTAGTTGTTGACGCCATCTTCCTCGACTAGAGGACCGGTAACTATTACCAGTAGTACCTGAGCCATATATAGTGTGACCTTTTTCATCATCCTTATTCCACTGTTGCTCGATATTGCGGGGCTGAAAAAAGAGCATACCGTTTTCTGAGTCGTCTGAAAGGCCTTCCTCTTCTTCTTCGTCACAATCGCTGTATTCATCTGAACTAGTTATTAGGATTTCATCTTCACCATCTTCATAGCCGTTGCCTATACCTTCTTCTGGGGTCATATAACTATGCTGACGTCCTCGCTGAGCTATAAGCTGTTGACCTTTTTTAAACGTGTTGATTTGTGTTGAAGTATTTGCACCATAATCATTTTGCTTATTACTATTACTACAATCGTTGAAAAATGACCTGTTTTCATCAGGGAATAGCGAAGACTGTTGCCAAAGACTCAGCCCATCGCCACCGCTCTGTTCACCCCGAGCTGCCCGCGATAAACGAGATCCAAATTTGGCCAGATTAGTTAAACTCTGGCGTGAAACAGGTCTAGAGGTCGAGCTTTCACTATTATGATTAGCTGAAGTGCTATTTTGGTTCTTATCTACCCCGATATGGCTGGATATGAGGTCGCCACTGGTAGTGCCTGGTTTGATTGCTGTGCCATGACGAGAGGTGACCTCTACATGAATTCGTGGAGCCGACTTGATACCACCGACTTGACCGAAATCAGTATGAATATTTCCTGTTTCATTGGCATTTTCTATATTTTCGTTCTCGTTATACTGGTCTTCCTTGCTAGTCATCGTGTAGATATTTTTTATCTTAAGGTTACTACTACTTTATGTCAATGGGACGCATACCGATAAGCTTCTTAAATGCATTATATCGCCCATTAGGCTACTACCTCGGCAACTAAAAAAAAGCAGCTCAGGAATCGAGGAAAACAATTGAAAAAATAATGAGGAAATTTTATATATATATGCCTTATATCTATAAAATAAGTTACCAGTCTATCTATAGTTTGGAAACTAATGTGTAAAAGAAATTTGAGTTTGAGCCAACATAAAACGTGTCTCATAGTTGCCCAAACAAAGAATAAATAAATGAACATAACAATAATATGGGTCATTAAATCAACTCACAAATTATCGGGATTAGCCACTCGTAATATCTTACGACTGTAGTCGCGATCGTCAGCTAAACTGTTCCCGCTCAATCTTCTTTCGCCTAACATTATGGGATTCAATCTTTGATCAATGGCCAAAAAGGTTTCACCGTTACTATAATCAAGACCTGATTCCTTATCATCGTCCAGAGACTTCAAATTTGCAAGGCCAGCGCCCACACCAACACCATTGACAACGTTTCCACCGCCGCCACCTGGTGGTCGAGGACCGGAGCCAAAGTTATCAGTACTAGTGTTTACGGGCATGCCAAAATCTATAAAGTCACGCGACGAGAGTGGGTTAGCATAGCTATCTTGACTATTTTGCTTTTTATGACGTCTAAAGAGAAAAACAACTAAACCAAGTAGGGCTAAACCTGCGATGACACCAATAACGATACCAGCAATAGCTCCACCTTTTACTCTGGAACCACCTTCCTTTCCTGAAACAACAGTTGATCCAGATTCTGAGGATGATGGTGACGACAACGTAGGATTCAAAGTAGGTGTTTCAGTTACTGTTTGGGTAACAACAACCTGGGATGTGCCGCCGAAGAGTGTTGTAACGGCAGTGGTTCTAATGATGGGGCCAGCTGATAAGGCTTCAGCAGAAGACACAGGTGATGAAATAGAAGATTTAGTAGAAGGAATTGAAGAGGAAGAGGAGGAAGAAGATGATGAAGAGGTTAACGAGGATGATAAAGGGGAAGGGGAGGGGGAAGAGGTTGGTGACTGTGAGTCGCTGCTGGAACTCGATATGTAGCTAGAGCTAGAGGTACTATCATCTGAAGTCGACGAAGAGCTTTGAGTACTAAAGATTCTAGAGGAGGTACTAGAGGAAGTGGAGGAGGTGCCACCTGAAGGTATACTCAAATTTTCTGTATAACCAGAGTCACCTACTAGGTAAACGCTCCAAGAACTTTTACCACCACACATCTCTTGAGGATAACCTACACAGGGCATACTACAACTGGAGGAATCGATTTTATTTGATGACGAAGGAGAAGAAGCACCACACCAGCACTGGTTACCGTTATTCAATGCCATGTAAGCGTAGCCACCATCTTTACATACACTGTAGCAATATTGCCCGGACTGTAAATAATAAGTGGCTGAAAGTGTTAGCGATCCACCAGTACTATAACAGCCTAATAGAGCATACGCCTTAGTACTTGGTAAGATTGCCAGGAAAAACAAGGCTAGGTAAGTTAACGAAACTATCAAAGACACCATCGTTGACTCTCAATTTTTGTTCTTACTGTCACAGGGATACAGGGAGTGTCTCGAGGGAAGATGATAATGACAGGTTGAAGATCAAACGCTGACTAAGCACAGGTTGGACTGACGAAACCGCTTTAGCCGGACCGTCCTCATTAATGGATATCATCCCTTTGAATTACTAAATCATATTTTATATTTTTTTAGTTATTATTTTATAGTTATATTTAGCCCTGAATATGTCTTCACAACCCATCAAGGCCGTTGACACCACCGTGCCAGTCAATGAAGAACCTATTTTACAATCTTTATTAGCGTTGCGTGCCCAGTTATCGTCGTTGAAGCGTGATAGGTCGTCGTACCTGAAATCGGCCGACGTCAATGAAGTCTATGAGCGTGTGATTGATCAGATTCGTCTTATCAATGCTATCCGATCCTTGCCAGAACGCAGTAATGAGCAGAATCGACTGGATGTCATTTTGGATGACTTATTCCAGATGCTCTCCTTGTCTTTCCTCACAGTGGGCTTGACAAAGGCCGCACCGGCGTCATATGCTTCACTGTCGACAGTGCGCCGTCTTCTAGAACACCTGAAGGAGTCTGGAATCTATACCGAGGGTGATATCCGACCTATTCGTGAACGTTTGATTGAAATTAGTACTAATTTAAAGCAGGCCTCTGAAGAGGATTCCGAATCTGCCGAGGTGCTTCAGTTGGTAGAACGCAAATTGGAGCGTTGCCAACAAACTTTTGACCAAGTCGAAAAATCTCTAGTAACCACTTCACCTGACTTGGCTCCCGTAATCAATAAGTTAATCGGTATCAAGCGCCGTATTTTGGCTGTGCGTTCTAAACCCAAATTTGATCCTACTGAGCTTAAGCCCCTCCGGGATCAAATACGGGAATTTGAGAATTCAAGAGTTAATGGTTACTTTATTATGCCGGATGGTTCCATTCCTGAGGGTCAAAATGTGGCAAGGACTCTTCTAGAAGATTGTCACTGTTTGATTAATGATTTTATGGCCCATGGTGATCAAGTCGACCCATCCCTTCATGGAATCTATAAACAACTTATTGGTATTAAAGCCACTTTGGAAAATCTTCTTGTAACCCATCGTTGGACCCTGAGAGAGACTGATTTATACTATTATCAAAAGCAGTTAAGAGCCTTGGATGATTTACGAGTCAACGGCATTTTCTTGCCAGCTAATAAGGACAATACTGTCACAAATATCCCTAACGATGGACGTCCGCCTAGTGGACAATCAATTTTGCTCTATCTTCTTCGACGCTGTTATGCAGTTATGTATAAGTTACTCGAATCCTCTGAACCTGTTTCAGAAGCCCTTATTCCTATTCACAATCAGTTGACCACCGTTCGTCGTTGTTTACTCGAAGTCAAGCGCATGGGCGGCCTTTCATCTACGAGAGAACTATACCCCTATCAAATGAAATTAGCTTCTATAGATAATCTTAGAGTCGATGGTAAATTTATGGTAGGTGATTCTATCCCAGAAGGCCAAGGTATGTTAAATGCCTTATTAGCGGAGTGCTTTGATATTTGTCATGAATTAAAAGTAGAAATGGTTGAAAATGAAGCTACTGGGAATACTGGCGAAGATGAAATTGACGACCAAGATGATGAAGACGACGATGGAGATGACGATGACGATGACGATGATGATGATGACGAAGAGGAAGAAGAAGAAGAAGAAGAAGAGGAAGAAGAAGAAGAAGAAGAAGAAGAAGAAGAAGAAGAATATGATGATGATGAAAATATTGATATCGGAAACAATTGATTCTGGTGCTTTTGGTTAGTTTCTGTTAAAATTTTTGTTAAAGTCCTACCATCTAAGTTCAACCAATTAGTAGTTTAGTTATTTGGTTATTTTTATTTCTATGTAATATCGAGTGGCAATTTTGTATTGTTGATTTCTTCTGTCAGCTCCTATATTTTTACTTAAGAGAATTAGAGCCTATTTTTGATTATATTTTTAAGTCAAATTAACACAAAAATAAGCTATTAATAAACACGATATAAATGACAGAAAAAAGCATATAATTAAACATCAGGAGGTACACTATAAATCCAAAATAGGGGAAGGAAAATTTGAATATCTACTAAATATCAACCATAATTTATTAATATTCATAAAACATTGGATTTTAAGCCCCAAGAAACCATTTACAAATATCTGCTACCACCCTCAGAAATAATCTGCCCAGCTTGAGAATTTGTACAACACCCCATATGGACCAGATTGAAAGACGTAGAAACCAATCTAGCATGCAATACATGAATTTCCAGCGCCCTGAACCAATCTGCCCTTGGGGATAAATACTACTTCCACTTGTGGCAAAACTGAAATTACTGATATATCTACATTCCAGGCGATCGAGCGACTCGCATACACGTTTTGCCTCCAGATTGAGTGAGGTAGATATTTCTGTAACAACACGATCTGACGTGAATAAGGCCGAATCGAGCATGGCTGATTTCTGGTACTCCAATTCAGTTTTAATTAGCTTTAAGTGAGCAGTCGACAAGTGGGCTTCAACGTTATTGAAATTGCTATCAGTGCTACAATCATCGGCTATGGCCACTGAGGCAACATACTTGCTTAATTCCTGGAGCTTCTCGGATACCTCCTGAGTAGTAGAAGCCAATTCTGATCGGTAGTCATGCTGAGAGCGTCGAAAGAAATGCATCCAGCTGAGCTTCAGCACAGTTTCACAGTATTCTAGTTCGTTCACCAGTCGGTTAATCTGCCGGCGCGAAACAGTGGCAGTTTTTAGGCGGTCAGTGTTACTACGTATTCCTTGGATGCAAGAAGTTACTATAGGAGTGTTACGTTGCTTACGCTGTAGTAGTTTCCGAGTCTGTGGCGCGGGTGTTGGCGTGGTTGGTACTATATGATGAGATGCAGAAGTCGATGTTAACTCGGAAGTAGAATAAGAATGAAGCATGGATTCAGGGCCACTATGCAATGGGCTGCTCCGCTGTAAAGCGAGAGGCTTACGCCCTGGTGAACCCGTATTACCTGCAAGAGAAGTAGTATGCAGTTCGGGCTCACTAGCCGAAATTTGTGGGTTGGTTAACTTAGATAACAACCCAATTTTATAAGGATACATATGTTGATGGTAGTTAGCTAGTTGATGATGGTAGAAATCGTCGATATCACTGGAATCAGATACAGGTAATGAATTAGTGGGGTCAGATAAAATGGTCTTCGCCCTTTCCTTGTTATTATCGGTTTCGCTGCTAGATTTTCCCAAAAGTGATAATTGGGCAGAAGAGGCTGACCGTCTAACAGAACCGTTTATTGCTGATTTACTCGGTTCGATCACAGAGGAGATGGCTTCAGGGGGGCTATCACTTATCACACTTGATACGCTAGTGATACCAGGAGGACTGACCATACGAGATTCTGAGCCAGACACCCCAGATGAGACTCGCTTGGCTCGCTTGGCTCGCTTGGAATTAGCATCTACACCCTTTTGGTTGTTGAACGATGGGTCAGTATCACCACTTTCCTTATATATATATTCACCTTTACGGTTTTTCATCAAGCGTCGGTTACCACTTCGCCATGAGATATCACCCAATAACTCAAATACAGGGATCTCCCAAATTAATTTTCGATTTCGCTTGGAAGAAAATAGTGAAGAAGCATTCAAGGATGGATCTATCTCGATAGGTTCAACAAAATGGAAGCTTTGTCGCGACCTGATTTTTCGATTACGAATAATTTGAAGTGGATTATATACGCCCATTATCTCTATATTATTGCCATGATTGTTGTGGTTATAATCAGGGGGGGGTATCTGATGGCGCGATAGCGAATGATAATACAGCTCAAAGAAGGCGCGCGTTTTTACGGCACGATTCCAGGTCATAGGCGAGATATTATGGCGCCTTAAAGATGCAATCTCGGCATCTTGGATGTTATTATAGGTGTTATCATTTAAAGTATCATTAAGGTCGTTACCAGCGTCGGGCGTTCCGTCGGTATCTTCAACGGGTTGAAACGAGAAAATGTTAGCGGTAGGCGATATGGGTGAGAGGGGTTCATTTTCAATCATCGCTTTCTTGATAGATCGATGATCTATTAGGCCGGGATCACCACGAATTTCATGATCCTGAACCTGTTTGAGCTTTAAAATCAAAGAGGTCAAGAGTTTGATGTCTTTTTTTGTTTCGGGGTCTCTTTGTGTCAAATTTAGCACTTTGGAATCAATACGATGGGTATGAAATTGATCCGAATTAGATCTAGAATGAACTTTAGTATTGTTATCTGGGCCAGACAGTTTTGAGCTCGAAGATACAGGTAGCGATTGAGATGGAACCCGAGATTGGGGTAACGAAACTGATCCCTCGGAATAATGCTGTTTTTTCTCGAGAGAACTAATCTTTGATGAACTGAGGGGCTCACGCTTATAATCTCCAGAAGAAGATCTAGTTTCTCGTGTCACATTATTAATTTTACGGGTTGATTGCAAGAAAAAGCCGCCGCCTGTACGCGCAGACTTACTTCGAGGGATGGTCACCTTGGGCTTAGAATCGATATTCTCCGAGTGAGAGCCGGTTGGGGGCTTAGCGGGCTGACTAGTAATATCAAAAACATTATCGTGCTCGTCAATTAGCTTAGAATGATAAAATGGCTTATTACTAGGATCCAGGGCGGCCATGTAGGATCAATGAGACTGGCGCTATCTCAGTACCTCACTGTCTTTTTTTAAGGGGAAAACAACAGAATGTGTGCTCAAACGAAACTTCACTAAGGTTTTGTCAATATAGAAATACTCTACTCGGCGGTTATAAGAAGTAGATAGCCAAAATAGGGGTGTTGTAGGCTTTTGGAATAATATTTGTAATTAAGAATTGCCTGAAACGAGAATGGCTACAATCTGGTTTCTCCACGATCCGCATATACGTACGCCAACGTTGTCCCAGCAACAAGGCGTCTGGTTAACCCCGCTGCGAAATGGTTTAATCAGTACTTCGCGCGATGGAGTCCAATGGATTACACTCAAACCAATTGCTTAAGCGATAGACTGGCCCGAGCAAATTTACTAGTTTAAAATGTCGTTTTATCTGGCAATAATAGGTACTAGGGATAATCCGGTTTACGAATTAGCATTTGGTACTCACCGTCAAGGAGGTGATGGCCAACCCAAGGTCCGTATCTGTTAGTTTCGATCGTGGTTGAGTGTTTATCTCTATATATTTTGACATGGTAATATATATACTACAAACACTAACTATATACAGTTTTCTGTTCAAATGAAAGAGTTAAATCCGTTCATCGTTCACGCTGCTCTCGATATTGTCGAAGATGTGCAGTGGACCACCAATACTATGTATCTTAAGGTGGTGGACAATTTCTACAATTACATGATCTCAGCCTTTGTCACTGCTGGCAGTAAGTATTCAACACCGTTGAGCCAATTTAAATCTTAGCCAAATATACTAATACTTCTTTCTTTAGATATCAAGTTCCTATTGCTTCATGAAACCAAAGTTGAGGATTCTATACGGCAATTCTTTGTCGACATCTACGACCAATATATCAAGACGGTTCTTAACCCTTTTTATGCCGTGAACCAGACAATATCAAGTCCGGTTTTTGACCAGAAAATCCGTAATCTAGCCAAAAAGTATCTCTAGTTTATAATACTTGCCCTTTATATTTGTATATAGATATATATATATATATGCCATTAATTGTCTAGCCTTTTTATTGCCATGACAACGTTGTTTTCACGTGATTATATTATATAATCAATGGGTTTTTCTTCGATTGACCAAACCAATTTTTTTCCAGGTTTTTCTGCGTATTAGATTTTACTTTTGATTTTTGGTTTTCCATTCTTTTCAACCGTTTTTCGAGATAATACAAAATGGCTGTCGGTAAGAATAAGCGTTTGTCTAAGAACAAGAAGTCCACAAAGAAGAGAGCTGTTGATCCTTTTACAAAGAAGGACTGGTACTCCATCAAGGCTCCCTCTACATTCGAAAACCGTGATGTTGGTAAGACGTTAGTTAACCGTTCCACCGGCCTCAAGAACGCCAATGACTCCCTTAAAGGTCGTATCGTCGAAGTCTGTCTTGCTGATCTTCAAGGTCAAGAAGATCACTCCTTCCGTACTATCAGACTTAAGATTGAAGAAGTTCAAGGTAAGTCTCTTCTGACCAACTTCAATGGTTTAGACTTTACCTCCGATAAGCTTAGATCCCTTGTTAGAAAGTGGCAAACTCTTATTGAAGCTAATGTTACCGTCAAGACCACCGATGATTACTATCTTCGTCTTTTTGCTATTGGTTTCACCAAGAAGGCTCCTAATCAAGTTAAGAAGACAACCTATGCTCAATCTTCTCAAATTCGTTCCATTAGAAAGAAGATGATTGAAATCATTGCTCGTGAATCTGCCAACGTTTCACTTGCCCAACTTACCTCCAAGCTTATTCCCGAAGTTATGGGTCGTGAAATCGAAAAGGCCACCCAATCCATCTACCCTCTCCAAAACGTCCATATTAGAAAGGTTAAAGTACTTAAAGAGCCCAAGTTCGACCTTGGTTCTCTCTTAGCTCTTCATGGTGAAGCCTCTGCTTCCTCCGAAGATGCTGGTAAAAAGGTCCACAGAGAATTCAAGGAAACTACTCTTGAATCTGTCTAATTTATTAAATATAAAACGAATAATATATGTAACTATTAATTCAAAACAAATCAGAAAAAAAAATGCAAAAAAGTGTTAGAATGATATAGGATCAATCAATTGCTGTTATACTAAGCTATCCACGTGTTTATAATGTAAATAAAGATATATCTTATCATATATATAGTATTTATAATGCCAATTTCTGATGTACCTCGCGAAACTTGATGTCTGTCTACTCTATGCATTTCTTGTAATTTCTTATATTACAACAAAAAGAGGGCTTTTCCAAATTCTCAATCTCCTGGCTAACTTCACCTTGGTAAGTTCATCGGATCAGCACAGTTAGAAACACAAACAATGAGTACTAAATGTATATTCATAGGATTTATTAAGGGCTATACATTTGAAAAAGGATGCCTCAACTGCTTTTTGACTTAATAATCCAAACTTCTGTTCTGTATCTAACCGTTAAAAACCTGAAAATAGTAACCTCATGATTTTCAAATGGGCGTCATTATTGAACAAATTTCCAAATACTTTATAAGAAAAATACTTTTATTAGGAGGTTCATTATCCAATTTGACAATCCATTTATTTAACGAGTTTAAGTGAAAAATAAAATACTAGATGGCCTTCAAAGATATTAATATATGCAAAATGAATAAGGCAAAGAGTTTTAAAAATTATTCTTGGGTATTTCTTTCAGATATCAAAAGAAAAATAAAAAACGACATTCTCAAATCGTGATGAAAGAAATGAGCTTTTTCAATGGTTTTTGTCTTTTTGACTCCAGAGCTAATCAAAAACAAAGGCGAGGGACATAAGCACAAATGAATTTCCATTTTTAATTAAAGCACCCATTTTAAGTTCGTTATTAGAAGATATGTATGTCCTTAACTTTTTGTTTTCCTATGTTTCTACCAAGAAAAATAATATAATCAAACTTTACCTTCTATATCTGACTTTTTTTAATTTCTTTTGCTAGAATTTACTTTTTAAATAGCATATTATGTATGAAATATCTTCCAGATGTTGTTTTGTGACAAAGTTGGCCTATGGGAGTAAAATTCCTATAGTAAAGGACAATACCAAATTCACTAAATTGGAAAGTTAATTATTTTTATTATACTTAGTGTTTATTTACACACTTTCAAATGGAGTATCAGCTTTGAAATTAACAACTCTTGAGGATGAATAAAAAGTCTTTGACGGGAAGAAAACAATTCTTTATTTGAAGGATAATAAGTTAACAGAAAAAAGTGTTTTAAAAATAATTTAAAAAATTTGTATTGATTCAGTAATTTTTTATTTCCCGAAAAAAGGAAAACCAATTAAAACAAAAAATAGCCACCTTAATATGAACCAAATGCCTAATGTTGAGACTAAAAGCTGTTGTTTTATACAATAGGAATTTTGAATCTTGAACAAACGAGTTGTGTAAGGTTTAAGTCTCGATGAGAATTGAAATAAAAGTAATTATCGGCAATTAGCATTATGTTAAAAGAACAAAAAACAAATCAACTATCGGAATTTTTCCCTTTGGAGCTGAAAGAATTTTTACAAAAAACATAATAATATATTTCATATATATAAGAACATATTCTGACCAAAAATAAAAACGCAAAATTAAATGAGTCTCGTGCTTTTTGAGGAACTGCCGTACTGGATTCTATAATAGCAAAGCAGATAAATTATGTTTGATTATTCTGTAGTTTTTGAGTTTTAAAACCTCGATAAGAATAGTAAAAGGAGTCGGAGATAAGGAGAGCGATTAATGGATAACCTGCAATAAACATCTACAAAAATATGTATATATTCTCATAGAGCTGAAGAATATTAGATTCATGCATCTCACAAAAAAAAAGCTATAAAAATAATGAGTTAGATTTGATTTGATTCAAATTAAAAAATAATTCAAATTAATAACGTAATAGTGAATTATATGCGAAGAAAAAAAAGCAAGTATTTTTCGCTTTGTAGCCTTTAAGCACTACATGCTGAGCCAAGTAAAAATCTCTTATTGATGATAGAAAACAATATGAAGCCAACCTTAAGTTTGCGGCGCACAGAATTATATCAAGCCAGGAACAACTAAAAAGTATGATTTAGGGTAAATTCACTTCTAACATTATACCTTAATACCAGAATTACTTCATAAGATTCTAAATCGGTTAAAAAGAACAGGTGAACGGAGAGTGTATATATATAATGTATTTGAACCCCCCGGAAAAAATGACAGCTGAATACTTTTGAACACCTAAAATAGAACTGCTTTAAAGTTGAGTCATTAATACTATTATTAACCAATGTCAACTTTATGAAGTGTTGAAGATTTCTTAAACTGTCGCAAGTTGTTTTCCGAAAATTGAACTTGAGAGCA
This sequence comes from Nadsonia fulvescens var. elongata DSM 6958, assembly GCA_001661315.1. Lineage (NCBI taxonomy): Eukaryota > Fungi > Ascomycota > Dipodascomycetes > Dipodascales > Nadsonia > Nadsonia fulvescens. The sequence goes on along the minus strand of KV454407.1, from coordinate 314,024 downwards.
AAGATTTTTTTCCCAAATTTATTTCCTTGAATAGATTATTCCTAGACTTACAGGCAGTCTTATCCTAATAGCAAGAATCTGTTCAGTATCTTTGCAGAGGGTTACGTGCTTTTAACAATATATAACCAACGAAAGAATAATCGCAGTATATTTTTTACTTGTGCTTTATAAGTACGTCAGCAAGCGCGATCATGGAATGTAAGGGAGATGTAAATTTCGAAATGTGATATATAGAACTTTATATATATATCTTACAGGACAGAGAGTATTTTCTCTAGTCCATTGGAGTCATTTTTGATAATCGAAGGGAACTAGAGGTTTTAGTGTTTCCAATACATAATACCAAGCTGAAAATATTTCTGTTATACTTCACCATCCGGATCCCTAGAGCTTCGCTCATATTGTTACGTTCACAGTTCCTCTCGGGCCTCGTTAGTATCATTCACTCTCTCATATAAATATGTATATTAAATAATTATAAACAGTTTTAGTATCTCCGTATAGCGTTTTTTATATCTCTTAATCATCGCTTTTGGTGTTTTTCAAAGCGAGTTCTCAATCTACTAATTCAGTTTTTCACCCCAATCCAAATTGTTTGAAATAAAAAATAAATCAACATTGAGAACACAGCAGAGCAAGCAAGGAAAATTATCATAACTTCAGAAAAAGAGATATATAAAGGGGAGCTTCGGAGATAAAAAAAAGGAAGCTATCAGCCATATATATATATATATCTCAAAAAAACTAGGGAGAAAACAAACCAATTTTTGATGTCTTACGCACCTTATATTTTATTTTTCTTTGTCAAATCAAATGTTGTACAAATAAAATAAATGGGATATGAAATATATCATACATTTACCCTCGAATTAACACAAAAAAAGGGAGTCAAAGCTATTAAATCTAATCTTCAGTTTTCAGCTACAATAAGATTTAGTAACGAAATATAAAAATTCCGATAATTCAGACGACAGAAGTACAAAAAAACTGGAACTTTAAAACTCAGTTAAAGACAGGATTTGTTTAGTTAACAAAAGCCAACATCTTAAAGCATTGACTACCCTATCTTGAGTTTACGGATTACAGAGATACAGAAAGAAATAATTCAGATGCTTCGAACCAGAAAAAATAAAATTGAGTTAGCGTTTTTAGAACACATTAACGTACGTATACTGTAAGTTTTGAAAATTTTGGCTGCCTCAGGTAAGGGGGGGTGGGGGGGGGGGGGGGGAAGGAGAGGGTACATAAGTATTGTGGTGTTGGTTTGCACCATATAAATAAAGTTTTGAATAGTCACCTAATAAGTTAATGACAACCAAGAAAACCAGCCATGTCACTTCCTTTGATGTTATTACGTGTGAATTCTCTAAACCCAGTCAATTTGATTTCATCAAAAATTCATTCACAAGTTTATATTAGCCCATAGTATAGGAACTAGGAGCTCGAAAAACACATGCTAGCCGGTTTTATTATGCTTAGCTATCCACACCCCCCCCCACCACCTTAAATACTAGTAATATTGTATTAATTTGTCAAAAAGGCGAACTTCATACATAGAATGGATAAACATTAAAAATAGGAAAAATGGAGCTTCTTCGGCAGGAAGGATTGAGTAGGGGAGGGAGTATAGTGACGAAATTGAGAGAAAACCTCGATTATACATTTCAGTTGTCTAGCTAGCGATAAAAAATGGAGCCCGTTTGGATGTCAACTGATTAAACTATATAACAAAAGCGAGGAAAACAGAAAAAAAGACTTAGAAAATGGTGTTGCGCACAAAGTGTAAAAGCTTCCTTCCAGACAAGGACTATTTGGGCCCCCTTCGCCACACACAACAGCTGCAACTGGAAAAATAAAAGTTTGAAGTTCGAGAGAAAAATAATAATAAATGTCGTAAGTTCTTGGTAATGAAATGGACAAACCAAAAGAAAGAGCGACTGTAATGGGCCTTGTCAATATTCCCTCTGATCTAAATACCAAGAAGGAAATCGTGAGAAGGCAAGGGAGGGGATTGCATAAACCAAGCAATCCCCTCCCTTGATAGACGAAAATCCTTGAAACCTTAGATATCAGTTAGACATCTTAGAACGTAATATACAATAAACCTCTAATGATATGCTAACGCTTCGTCTTTCCGGGTATTAGCAGAGAAAAAATTATGGAAGGAGTGTAAGTGGGGGGGAGGAAACACATATATATTGTAGCGTAAAATGTGATCAAAAAATAATATATGAACAGCTTAAATTTCCACGCGTTAACTGAAGATTAAAAACAATATCATGTGGTATACCAGAGGCTAAGCCAAGAATCCTTCCCATGGATATGTCTGTGAGATCAGAAGACCTTCTTTAAATTAAAATATGAATTCTTACACATACGCCCTACATAACGTAGCCAATATATAAAATAAACAAGTTTAAAGAAGAAACGAAAATTAAGATCAGAAAAGAAATATAACCCAGTAACAGCAGCAAGTGACAAAGAAAAATGTATAATAAGCGCCAATATGTCCGTGATGTTTCTAGATGATTTGAAACTAATCTAACTAACCAAGATATAATAGCAATTGAAGACAGAATAAGTCCACGATACATAACTCCTGAACCCAAGACTGAAGGGTTTTCAGCTCAATTGTTCATAATTAATAGAAAAAATTATATAAACATATATTCATCCACATGAACGGAATAAATTGAACAAAGCGAATTACTCAATATCAAAGTAACAAAAGCTTACTTATAATTTAAAAAAAGCAGATCAGGAAGCCTCTGCACATCTAGACAGACCTTTTAACTTTATAGAAAGAGACGAGCGGCCAGTGCTTCTTACGGATTGTGTATTACTTATATAATTAATACAGACACTAGGTGATTTGAAGTAGTCAAAGACAAGACCAACGAAAATAGTATATGCTATACATAGTATAAAATACTGAGGCTACTTTAGTCAACTTACATATTACTATAATCCTAAATTTACTCGCAACATTTGTGCGAATTATAAAAATTTTAGTGGAAACACACCCCATATGAAACAATATTATAACATTAGGGCTTTTATGTCGACGTATAAATGTTATACGAGTATTAGAACAGATTGGTGAAATATTGCGAAAGAAGAAATTAAGTGGTGTCGGTAAGAGATATACTTTTAAATAAATGATTTCAACACCTTTGAATTATGAAAGGTGGTATAATGCAACAACAATAGACAATATCAGAAAGAATTATTACTAGAGAAGCTAAAGATTTAAAAGTGGACCGAGGGGAGAAGCTTCTGTTCTAACGATTAACATAACCATCCTAGACAATCAATATAAGTATTTTATATTGGAAGGTGAACGTGGGAGAAACGGCTCCCCCTAAAATCCGGGAGAGGTGAATGTGCGCCATATACACCATCTAAAGGGAAGAATTCCACGGCTCGCAAACACGAGAGGGAAAGCATAATTCGGTGTCTCTGGTGTGCACGATCGACTAAACTAATTAATATGATGAGGATTAAGCGTGGGCCTTGAAAGTTTTCGGTTCAAGTAAGCAACTTGATAATCCTCAACTACGCGTAAGGAGACCCTATATCCATCACCAACCCGAAAGTTTAATAGATAGCACAGCACAGCACAACAAACGAAAAGGAATAGCTTGGTTAAAAATAATCTCCGCGGCAAACGAAAAGATATTGGCACAACATGATCTTACGAGAGATTTGGAGAGTATCTAACTAAAGAACAACTTCGAGGGCCTTTGAAATTGACTGGTAATAAATTAAGACGCAAGTAATGAGGAACACAATACAATTATGCCACTGAATAATTTTAACGCTAGATGATCGGCGAAATAGAAAAGTGATAGCCCCCATCTCACATAGACAGATACTATAAGTTTATTTTTCATCTGATATGTTCTTAACAATTAATTCTAATTCTAAAACAACCAAGCTAAGCCCCAATGAAGACCACAAAATTCAACTATTCCCCCATTTTTCACATCTTAATAAGGTTCTGTAACCAAATTTTTGCCCTTCATATTTAAATGTCTAATGATCGGATAATAAGTCCGCATTTCCCTGATGCTATGTAAATCCATCATTGCTCAAGTCAATCAATTTTCTGTACCCACAGAAGCTAGCTATATAGAGGTTGGGGAAAGAATCAAGCTAAAAGACGAGGAGATAAGGAAGTGAAGTATATCTATTTAGACATTTTCGAGTTTCATGAAGCTCACATTCTCGTGACAGATTGATTAACATAAGGGCATTTTTTTAATTAAATACACATATATCTTAACAGTAATCATTTAGTATTACAGTGTTTCCTCTCAGTTGCTAACAAGAATAGCAATAACCCACTACCCATTTAGGAACAAAAATAAAGTTGTCAGATAGTTCAGTGTAGGAAAGGGAAAAATATAGAAAACATATAATTTACTCCGGAGCTGATATAGTGCATATCGTTTTCATTTCTAACATGCGATCCCTGCCTCTTTTTTGCTGTCTCTGTCGCCTATGGATAAGGATTAAAGGTATATTTTCGCTTTCTTAGCTTGTCTGAAGTAAACATACAATGCCCGAGTATAATATACATGTCTAATTTTCACCATTGAGTTATATAATTAATCTATATTATAGATTTTTCTTATTCCCATATTTTTAGTTTTTAACCTTCGAATATAAACCTTTTTCGGAACTTGGCATATAAAGAATACATACATGTCTTCTGAATGCAAAAGTTATCACGAAAAAACATTTCCATTCCTTATATTACAAATGAAATTGAAACGTAAACCCTCTATAATCAAATATATGAAAACAAATTTTCATGAGTGCCACGTGAATAAATACATCTCACATAACCCTGCTTGCTCACCGGAAGAGTTGTTGAGGTTTTTAATTCCTTATCATTTTTCCAGTGTAAGTGTATGATGCGTGAATTGAATTTCTAATAATAGGCGGAGATTTGCTACTTATCTAATATTTATAATTATGTTTAGCTTTTGAGAATCTCTTTGGTGCCTTTTTTTACTAAATTACCGTTATCCATTATTATAGCGGTATCAGTATGTTTCTTACTCCCAAGCCTTTAACCTTTTTGTCAACTTTTGTTATCCATGATTGTCTTGGGAACAGACCATCACAGTCTTTTCAAGAGCGGGGGGAGTTAACTCCTTATTATGTCAATGTACAACATACACAATAACTTTGTCATTTTTATGAAGCTATTAAACTAGGCCTGAACTCGTTTTGCAGCTTCCCAATTAACAATTTTTCCTGTATGATTGAATGGCGTTGCGGGAAAGCGTTTATAGAACTTACTTTATAGGCTCTATTTTGTTTATTTTCTGATTGGGTAGTATTTGTTGATTTTGCTTAATATGCCTGCTATAGGTATATTAAATATGCTTTTTCCACTTTAGATTTTTTTTTTTAGTCAATGACAAACACTTATTGGATTTGTTCATCATCTTAACATTTCTAATGTTTGGTTATATCATCCGTTTTTTTTGTGAGCAAAATTTTTCAATTATTCTTTAATGTTTAGTTTTTTCCAATTTTATCAGTTTTTCAAGGATGGATACACTTTTAATTAGTGAATAACTTGAATCACGGCAATCGAAATCATATAGGTTGGTTGTTGAGTTTCAAAAGCGCTAATTAAAAAAGCTGTTACTGTACAATATATATATCATATCAATTATATCATCCGTAAGATAAGGGTTGTCCCACCTCTAAGAAATTCTGCTCAGATCTTTATCAAATTTAAGGACAAAAATTGCAACAATATAGTAAGCTTACAAAAAAAGTGACTTTTGAGTTCGCTACATAGACTGAAAATGGATAAATTTCCACTTTGTTCCGGCAGGGGGGATAGAGCTATCAATAAGGTTTATTTCATATATCGCTTGGCAGCATATAATTTTATAACTTCGCCGCTCCAATATTCAGACCTGTCGGGATTATAATTGAGGGGCATAGGATAAACATTTGCGATCAATTTAACCCGGTGCCTTTATACACCTTTCTAGGTATTAAAGGAGATTTAATGGGTTTTCTCATGTAAACTACTGGTAAGTCGAACTTTTATTAGGGTTTAGGAATTAGTTGTCATAATTTTCTCTCGGATGCCCTTTACTTTTAGCTTAGCTGTTGAGTGTGTTAAGTAGAGTAAAAGAATACTTATATTAATGGTCACAAGCTGGTGTTATAACTATTTGATATGTTTTTGATATATGTATCTCAGAATTCGAGAATTTATAAGCTGAAGATTCTATTTGTGTTAATGGGGGGGAGGGGGGTTACTTTGCTCATCAGACATTTTTGGTGTCGGTTCTTTCAAATTTATTATCACTCTCTCAGAATTGAGGTATGTTAAAAGAGTTTTTTTTCTTCATGATTTCTAATAGAGCTTACCTTACTTTACTTACTTACTACCCAATGTTTCACGTTTTATTTTCTAGGATTATTTCCAAATATTTCTGTCCAAAATCTCTTTATGTTGCCATTTGTCTCTTTTGTTGTAGTTAGTTAAACTTTTTCTGATTTTCTCTTAATTCGGTTTCCTGATCTTGCATTCCAGCTTTTTAAGAACCGGAAATTTTGGGTTAGAATCTTTCATTTTTGTAGGTAGTTAGAAAACATATATCGGCAATATCTCGCACGAGCCGCTTCTATTGGGTAAGGCTTTTTCTGGTCGACATTTCTTACTCATGTCTAATTAGATCCCTGAGTTAATTTTCCTCCAAAAACGCTTCATGTATTGTAAATTTGTAGATGCTTATCATTAGTGTGTTATTGTTTCCCAATTTCGAACATGGGAGAGCTGTTAGGCTTATTAATCAATCTATTATCCATTATCTTGAAATAATAAAACAGCTTATATGTGTCGCATTCCACATGCGTCAACTTTTTTTCCTCTCATATTGGGGTGGGGTTTGTCGATCATTTTAGTTTGATATCAAGTTGTAGCATAGGTATCTGGCAGGAGTTTTTGTAGAGAATTATAATTGGCTTAGGGTGTTAAAGAATTATATTTTCCATAAACCATGTAGCTTGCTATGAGTATCTGAATTTTATTGAGGTACATACTGGGCTTACTCAAAGAATTAATTAAAGGTTTGTCTCTACAACCTATTTATTAATCCTATTTTCTTCAAGATATACCCAATGACCCGTTAATGTCTGTTCTGTGATCTTTCTGAAAAATCTAAATGCTAACTTTGGGTTTAATAGATTGGTGAATAGCAGCAGCATATTATTGGGGGATATGACTCTTTTCTTAGCTTATGTTACGTGATCTGTGCGTGCTCTACAATATATATTATATACAGTAAGCTCACGAATTCCACTTGTGATCAAGAGGGGCTATGAGAATTTTATAAGGGATTGTTTTAGTTTGGGTCCCTTTTAGGCTCTGGTGTATATACATATTTATATATACATACTTTTCAGTTATCTTTTTGCTAATAAATGATGATATTTGAAAAACGATATTTGAGGATTTTTACAGTATTTTTCAAATTTGTTTGGCCAGATGGCTAACTTGATCTTCTGAGGTTTCGAAAGCTTGCAATCGGAATCTAGGTTTTGTGAGTCAATTCAAATTTCTTTTTTTTCTTGCAAACCTAAAGGGATTAAACTCGAATATAGGTATTTAACACTATATTAGTGATTAATTTTTTTGAAAGGGAATTCCCACTATATTTTGAAGCAATAAGTTGCAATAGTATTCTTAACTCTGACTATTAATTTTTTTACAAACGCTTAAAAACTTTCTTACTGTCTGTTATATTTATTTGACCAACTACATATGTACGGTGCATTCTTAGCTAGGGTTGTTTTAAGTAGGCATTATTAGCTAATAATAGTGCTCTCCGAAGTTTGCCGGGTTTTTTAGCGTTGAAATTTTCATCTAAGATAAGCTGAAAATATCTATATTTTGTTGATTTCTTTGATGAGATACCTCAGCTGACTGATTAGTTTTGTTTAGAACTCAAATAAATCTTCACAAAACGCATACGGACAATGATCATCGGTCAAGGGGCTAATCATTTCCGAAATTACTCTAACTAAATTTTTCTTTTCTTCTATAATGACAATGTATAAATTGATTTGAACTTAATGATCCTGAATATTTTCCTTACCAATACTGCTTAAAATTTGCATATAAAACTTACTGGGGGGAGGGGGTGTTGGTTTTTGATGAAATGTCTTCTTTTGTGCTCGGAGATGAAAAAACAATAATTATAGTCGAATTTGAAGCTCACTGAAGCTTCTATTTGATTATATATCTAATTTAAAAATCATAATATATGTTTAGAAGTAATTTGGATGGCCTAAAAAATATAAATTTAGTTTTGATACAAAGGGAGTCATCTTCGCAAATGTTCAGAATGCAGTTTATGGGTGGTATTGCCGCAACTACGGCATACCAACAATCTTTTTAAACAGCTAAAGAGATATATTTGATACAAACGCGTGATGATGCTTAATCACTAATAGGGATCTCCAAATGAATCTTTTGGACTATATAGCATACACAGTAATAATTTAAAAGCTTCAGAGGCAGTCATGTTCAGTCAATCAGATTTTTTACGCCAAATATAGTATGTAATATGAAACTTTAAGCTCAAATAAGATGCAGAATTATCATTTGATCCATAAAAAAAATATACTAGTGCCTTAATCTAGAACTGAAAAATAATATAGAAGATTTTTGAGGCATCTGAGGGATTTGCTAGCATTTATTTTATAATTTTTTTATCAAATAGTTGACAAAAGGGAAAGGTTTTATTTTGAAAAATCAAAACCTTTTCTTCCAACATTTTTACTACTTTTTCCTTCAACTCTTTTTGCCGTATTCTTTTTGCTAGGTGAAAATAGATAGTCAGAATTGAGTATAGGATGCCTTAATATACACCGCAATATATATATCAAAATCTCTAATGAAGTATTGAAGCTTTGCTAGAAATTCTACCTTGATAAATGATTTTTGATTTTTGTAGGTATGGTTGGATTGAACTCATTTCTCTATGATTAGGGGATCTACCTAGCTCTATATATCCTAAAATCGCTTTTTTCTTAGACTGCTTTAACTTTTAGTAAGAAAGTTCTTGACAGAAGAAAAAAATAGAGAGAAAAAGAAGGGCAATTGTTTTGGTGATGTGTTTTTAACTTTATAAACTTCAAACTGCCGACAATTTCAAGACTGCGGGCATGTAGTGTAGTTGGCTATCGCGTCTCCTTCGCAAGGGGAAGGTCTCCGGTTCGATTCCGGGCTTGTCCAATATTTTTTTACTTCTTGCAGTTTATAGCTCTTTATTCTTTTTGATATTTACGAATAAAAATTAGAAACGCCATTGTGATATCTTCGCAAAAATATTAAATTCAAATAAACCTGTAATAACAATCTGATTTCCGGTGTATTTACTACTACCCTTTTATTACTTAATTTTTTGAAGCTTTGGTCAGATATTGGCCGCTTGTTTCGCAGCATTACGCTGCTAATAATATTTTAAGTTGGTTTTGCAATTTCTACTTATATACTACGCAGAAGCATATCCCAACAGACTTTTATTGAACTTTTCTATTTTTTATCTTGGATAAGGTATCTTCTCTATCGTTCTTTTTAACACCAACTAGAATATGGCATACCGTTTTTGCAATAGTTACAATTCACCGATTGTATGCCTGGGTTTTTACATGCTCATGAACTTTAAAAAGGATTTTGCACATAATCACGGCATTCTAACTATTTTTTTCAATGACTATTATATATAGTTTATTATTTGTTTTTTCAGTAGTATTATAAACATCTTATCAAATATAAAGAAATCTTAAAAAGGTCACTCTATCTTGGTGTCTTTAGTGGTGTATTTTAAGTTTTAAGTAGCTATTGGTTATGATTTTCGAGTCATGTATTTAATGTTTGACTTATTCACATAACTAACATAAGCATTGCATGTTGATTCGTTAGTTTCTCCGAAAACCACTGTATTATTTAAAGATATTGGCTTTAAAAGTCTGCAGAAATCAACCGTAGGAATAACTGGGAAAAATTATTGCAGATCTTTCATACTACATATTAGACTACTTTTTAGAGAAATCTTTGGTATTTCATGTCAGAAAGTTAAAATGTATTTATCCAGCGGGTTTTCCAAAAATGGGCTGCGCGAAAAAAGGAAACTAATGAAATTAAGTCTTTATTGAAAAATAAATTTATTTTTGGAGCCATACAAAACCATTCAAAAAATGTTTTATTTATGCTTTGCTTATCTTTATAAGTAAAATAATTTTTAGGCATAAGGGATAGCTAAAAAAATTGAATGAGAGATAAAGAATGAACATTAAAGCTGTCGGTGGGGAAGTTCTGTGACTATTTATTAAAATAGGGGATGCTGAGGTGAGATAGTAAGGCATGCGCACAAAAGAAAAATATTCAGTATTCAAAACCTTTAACCTGAAAAAAATCTTCATCATATTTTTAGTGGTACTATATATGAAAATAAATCTTTCATGGAGATATAGAGTAAAAAAGTTGTCATAAGTAAACAAACTATGACAGTGGTGTTAAACAAGCAGAATGTGTAATGATGCAGTTTTTAGAAAAACTGTACTAATAAAAAGATATTATGTGAAAAAGTAAAAGAAAAGAATAGTCAAATAACCTCGTCAATATAGAAAGCGATTCTGTTCTATAAGCTTCACGATAAAATCAAAAGTCTACAAGTATAAACCTTCTATTGTAGGTACTTTACTTTCTTGCCCGTAAAGGTAATACGATTAAATAATTTAGTGAATCATCAGTTTTATATTTGATCTTTAGTTTTTCTAGACTGGGCCCCTTAAAGTGTTGCTTCGACGAATAAACGAGGATCAATCAAACTCAGGGGTGGTATCTTGGGGTTTTTTCTTCCAAAAATATTTTGTGTAAATATGAGAAAGGTTCTTAAAATGTGTAAAACTATATTTAAAATTATCACTCCAGGAAATATTATTAGGGAGAAACTTGTGTGCTTAAGTCTCTGTTTGATCTAATAATTTTATAATTTTTAATTTGAGCTTTTGGTTGTGAGGGTCAATACTAATACAAAAGCTTTCTTCTGGCCGGGAAAAAATTAATATTGATTATATGTTTTATTGTTTCAGCACTTTTGAGCAACTGAAATAATTTTTTATTATTATTAAGGAGTATTCATTATAAAAATCAAACGACCTACAAGCATCTGTGCGGAAAGAATGAAAAAGATTTAGAAGGTTAGTTCATAATAATTTGTTAGTTTAAAGGAAAAAAAACAAGTAGTAGATTTGTACCAAAAAATAAATATTATAGCAAACCCATAGAAAGAACAAAAGAAATTAACCCGCCATGGTTTGTTCTTCCTATCAGTATAGCTATTTCGTAAATCTCAGGAGCCATAGATAAAAAAATACGACCTCGGAGAGGGTTGAACTCTCGATCTTGCGATTAACAGTCGCACGCCTTAACCAACTTGGCCACGAAGTCTNTAGGTCTTACCCGGATTCGAACCGGGGTTAACGGAATCAAAATCCGTGGTGATAACCAACTACACTATAAAACCTGTTTCTTATTTGTGGCAAAAAATAATGAATCCATATGAAAAAAAAAGACTTAGATGAGCCCTATCGATTTTTTTAGACAGATAATTCTGAAATCGCTTTTCGCGAAATTTTTGGTAACTTATTTCGGCCTTCAAATATTTTTTAAAACCTCAAAAGCCTTCTTTGAATTTTTAAAAAAGTTTTCTTTCTTTTCCAAGAGATAGTTAATACAACAGGTTAATGGCATAGTTAATGGCTATTTTTACACTGTAAAATCTAACGAATATACAGTACAGTGATAAAGAAAAAATAAAGACAAGTCCACCGGGGGAAATTTTTAATATTAAATATAGATAGAATATAAATATCAGTAAAGACTAATTTTTGAAGACAAAAGTAATGTCAAAACTTTTAATTAATCAAGCAATAGCATGATAGTTTAACACATATTCCTTCTTCACCTTAGACCATGACTTGGGGTCAAAGAAAATATACACGCCGACTTCGGCTTGAGGATTTTGTTGAATGGGTTCACTCATAGGATCTTTAGTCAACCAAAGTTGTAGCTCTTTGTGGTAACGCCAGTTTCTATTTGTCAGTTCTACAGCTGCCAACTCCTGCATTTGGTCGCGAGATAGCGTATAGAACAGGTAAAACAGAGTTTCATCATCGAAGGCAACAAGACGCTGTTCCTGTAATGGTAAAGAGTTTACTAGATAACACGACGGCAGTTTAAAATCAGGTACTGGTGGAGGTGTTAACTCAGTTTCACTCCATGGAGAGGCAAATGCTTTGGACAGGGGCTCTTCGGAAGGGTTCATATCTAAACCCATATTTGTTAAATCATTACCAATAGCAGTGGCCATTTGTGAACTGTTCTCTTGTCTAATAACACTTAACAAGCCGGTTAATCCATAGTTATCGCTTAGTTTCGTAGGCTCCCGTTTAGACTTGCTAATAGGTTTTTCAGCTTTTAATTGCGTGCTCTTCTCACTTACTGAAACAGCACTATTGACAGTATTAGCATTTGAAAACCCATTAGCTAGCGCCGAACTTGATGAGTTGATTGAAGAAGAGTTAGGCAAAGCAGCACTATTAACGATAGTACTTTTAGAAACTGGACTGGCGCTATTATTGGCTTTTATGCTATCCGACACATTTTTGGATGCGGCGCCAGGTAAAGCTGGAAAATCCTCAGAGGATGAAGCAATAGAGCCAACCGGGTTAATAGAATTGGCCATATTGACCCCACTACTTCCTACAATTTGAGCTACCGTTCGGTTACCATTGTTTCCAGCGAGACCAGGAGGTTTACCGGGGCCAGGTGAAGATGCAGACAATCGGGGTGAACCAAAATTTCCACTGGCTGCAATAGCTGCAAATCCAGATGGGACATGCGATTGTGAGTGATTGGATGAAGATAATGGTATGGCGGCGCCGAGAGCAGGGAATTCATTGATGTTAGTTGTACTATGGCTGGAAGAACTTGCCGATCGTAAACCAGATTGTTGAGTAAACCCGCCGGTACCCCATAATTGCGTGTTACCTGTAACAAAGATATTAGTACCAAAAATTGGGTAAACATACAAATATAAAAAAGTATCACACGCCTAGTCTCCAACACGCGGCTGAAGCTAAAGCGGAAATCTAAGCAAGGATTAGGAGACCAGATGTATTAAACATGAACAGCAAAACCTGGGAAATAGATATAATTCAACCAAATATCAATTAAAAACTGCTTTTTCAAAACAAAATCAAGAATTCTAAGAGAGTGATATTCCAGCCAAACGAAACCTAATCCAAAAAGCTTTTATGCAAATTCTATTTTTATCAGTGTTTTCGCGAGTAGTAAACGCCTAATAGCGTTATTCCATACCATAGCTATTTTTCTTCAGAGTTCTTTTTCTTTGAAACCATACAGAATTACCCGATCTAATTGCGAAAATCTATGTCTTCTGGCCACCCATAATCATCACGTTGCAAAGCTTCCCCTCTCTCCTCAACCAACATTACTAGGCAAGTAATAGCAAACCAACGTACCTTGTCTATTCATCGTCCTTTACAATAATGGGCGTATAAAGTAATATTCTCAGGTTATATTGTCAGTTGATTTAGGAATCACTGGCAGCTTAAAATTGTTTCGAAATTTCTTGATGACTGCGTCATTTGAGAACCTAAACCGGGAAATTTGCGAAAACCGCGACTTGACTTAACCCTAACCCAAAAGGACTGATTTGAAAAAGATTATCGGCAATTGGCGTTTCTCATTAACGCCTTGGGTTCATCAGAGCTATATATTTTTATACAATGTCGAGAAATTTACCCAATATTATTATTACTGGTACTCCGGTAAGTGCTGTTGTAGTTGAGCTATGGCTCACGTTTTGCTGGGTGGGGCTAGGTTTGAATGATGGTTTACTAACAATACATCAACCAAGCGAACCAAAATATGATTCAATCTGGATTGTGTTTTGATAGCTCTTGGTTATGTTTATGCTTATTGATATAGGGTACCGGTAAATCAACCCTTTCCGAGCAAGTTGCTGAAAGGTTATCTGATATGAATTTATTCAGTGTCAGTGACTACGCAAAGAAAAACAAGGATTCGCATGGTTTCGATGACGAGCGTAAAGCTATTATTGTCGATGATGAAAAACTAGTCGACGAAATCGAACCTCAGCTAGAAGTGGGCGGTATGATTATCGATTGGCATGTATGTGACGTTTTCCCGGAAGAACTGATCGATCTCGTTGTCGTCTTACGGGCTGATAACCAACAATTATTTGATAGATTAAACAAGAGAGGCTATGCGGAAGACAAGCTACAAGAAAATATGGATGCTGAAATCATGGATATCATTCTACAGGATGCTCAAAGTGCCTATGCACCTGAAATCATCGTCGAACTGCATAGTGATACAGTGGAAGATATGGAGTCCAATTTGGATCGTATCGAGGCCTGGAAAGAGCAATGGTGCAAGGACCAAGAATAATTCGGGGGCTCATTACTTGTCCGGTACTTTCTTTGGGTGATATAGTTTTAACCGTGCTTAGCTATTCCGAATGGCAATCTTTTAATGTACAAATTTAATAAATATAATAAACAAGTAGAGATAAGAGGCGGTAGGACAAAAAATTATAATTCAAATAAGAGAAATTTATAAGTCTAAACGGGCAAAGAAAACAAAGGAGAAAAAACAAGACCTCAAATGGTGCAAAAATCCAAACTGTATTCTAGGATGATATGATTCCCACCCACTGGAATATTGAAGGTATCTGGCATTTCAGTTTCTCGGAGACAAACCCGCCTTTCATTCCCGACAAACAATGTCCTTACGGTTTGGGTATTGGCACCTATTTCCAGCTCTCAATGGCGGGTTCCAATCAACACTTATATATCAGATTTCTGCCCCAGAAGAAACTTCTGAAACAGGATTTTTGCAGCTTTTCTACTCTCCAGTTTAGAATATTGAACTACAAGCCCAACTTGAGAAGGCCAGCTTTAGGTCCGATTGGCAGATCTCCCACGGCCTCTGGCGAAAAAAACCATCCTCCTGTAAAAATATGAGCAAAGGCATAGAGATAAACTCCAGAAAAAGGTCGTAAAATTATAATTTTTCTAATAAAAAATCATTATATATAGTCCAGCGGGTGTTTTTCTGCCTTTATACCCTTCTAGCTTTATCAATAGCTTTAAACATTTGCCGCCCAGATCTTCAGATGTTTGTTCCCTCTCCCTTCCTTTCTATCGCTGCACAGTGAGTAACTCTGTGCGGCTAAAAATTCTGGCGGCTGATTTTAACTCCTGATAAGGCTACGTACGGATCTTATCTCGACTTCGGAGATGTCGGCTATAAATTAACGGGTTTTTGCTACTGTGTTTCCTTATTTATTAATTTTTTGTATAGCTATTCAAGCACTTAGCTTTATTTCTACCGCTCTAACTCCTCCATCGCTCTACAAACTCACTGAATAAAACACATATATTTGATCCGCAGACTCGACTCCAGAAACCAAGTCCCCATAAGAATGCCCGCTCTTGAAAATATCTTTGTGTAAGCCACCAAATACGATGCCCGTAAAAGACCCATTATAGCTCAATCCGCTGATGCCCAAACTGAAATCTACCAAGGTCTCATTGCAGCCCCCAAATTTGACCCCAGAAAGCACCTCAACTTTGACCCCTCCGCCAATATTGACACCATGAAATCCCTTGGTTTCCCGGTCGATCAAGGCATCTGCTCCTTTGCTGCCTCTAGCCCCTTTCTCTTATTCACCAAAAAAGCCATTAAAATCATGCGAGCTGAATCCCTTAATGAACGGGTAATGGAAAAGTACCTCATTTCGTCTTCCATCTCGGCCTGCCAAGTGCATGGGTTTGCATCGAATGACTCACCCTTCACATACGGGGCTTGGACCCTTCCTGAAACTGCACGTTGTCTATCCCGATTAATTGCTATCCCCGTCAAGATTGGTATGGACTATGAAACCTGCCATGTAAACAACTGTGCCGGATCTACTGGTGGTGTTGAAAGCGAGAACTCCAGCGAAGCCAACAACGCCGTGGTGTGCTGGCTCAGGGACTCTTTTCAATTCGCCATTGTAGTCCTGTTATCCGATGCTGCTAGTTTGGAAGGTGTTGAAACAGCTATCCGTACCGCATCTGGTAATGTGGTCAAGGTCAAGGACCCCGCCAGAGTTATGCAATAGTTATCCACAGTCGTTACCTGGACCACATTGCTCTTAAACCTACTAGTATGAAAGGGCGTATCACTACGGCTTCTTCTTTGTTGTTGACCCATACTACGTGATGATAGCGCCTTGCCTATTCTTAAGCCTATTTCTGAGAACAATGAACTCTTTACTCAATGGGTCAACTCCCGGATGGAAAAGATACAAGCCAGAGCGAAATACCTACAAGAAAAGGTTAATAAATCCCAAGTTAAAGGTCAAAAATTCCCCTTGTATGATGTTGTGAAGTTCTGTGAGGAACAAGAACTCTTCTGGAAGAGAACTTACGACGAGATGCTTACTAGTATCCCCCAGTCCTGTGAGGTGGTTGTAGAAGTACAGTGAGTTACTTTTATTTATTTTGTGACACTCTAATGGTTTTATGTTTAGTATAGTTTTGATATAATATTTAAATAATATACCTATAAAAAATTACAACTGCCATTCAAGTAAATCAACCATATGTATAATATATATATGCAGATATTGCGAAACTTTTGGTAGTTCACAGCGGCTTTAGATGCGTTAAGTATTATCGAAAGAAGATTATGTAAAATACTGAGATTCATTTGAATATTGTGCACTTTCCTTATTCTTATAGGGTTCTTAACAGCTAAAACGTGTCAAATTTTAACTCGATCGTGAAATTTTACACCCATAAATGTCAATGGCGAAATCTCCATGATTTAGAGTTGAGAGTAAACTTTCTACCCAATTAATCGCCCTTCTAGAACAAATTTGTTAATTAATTCTGCCCTATTGATTTCGCACATTTCTCAAGGATATTATTAATTCGGATAGATGTTCATTATGCGATTCAAAAATCTCCATAAAAGGTAACGCGCTCAGGTTAACGGGGTAGAATTTTATTTTGGAATACAAAAATATTTTATTTCAAATCAGCGCACAATAGGGCGTCTGGTGTAGTTGGTTATCACATGCGCTTAGCATGCGCGAGGTCCCCGGTTCGATTCCGGTGTCGTCCATTTTTGTTTATTGGAAATATAGTATTGTATAACATCGAATTATAAATCAGAGTTGGTTAAAGGTTACCGAAATTAGTTTTTCCGGACACTTCTAATTTATCTAGACCAAATTATTTCTATGCGATACAATGTATATTAAATGCTTTCGTTTTTCGTGTTTTGATTTTTCAAAAGGGTCGTGCTTTGAAATCTTATTTTTTTCACACCAGAGAAAGAGAAAAAAGAGCAAAAAACTAAAAAAAAATAACCCTTTTCTTTTCAAAATATGGGAATGGTATAAAAAAATTGCTACGAAAGAAAAATACAGACTCCAACATAATTTGTTATTTTTTTTTTCATCTAAGGGCCTTCTTTCGAGTTTTGATGTGTTTTGGAACAAAATTTATTTACATAATCTGCTTGGTAAATATTACACAAAGCAGGGATTAATTAAATGATAAGAAGAATATCTATTTATATACATGTGTGAAATATTAAGTTATAAGAATAGAAAAGAAATGAAGGATATAAATATACCTGCAATACTAGTCATGAAAAAATTAAGTTCTTTGATATACAAGTTTTAATCATTATTATCATAAATTAGTACCTTTCAAAAAATCCGATATAGTGTAATGGCTAGCACGGTCCGCTTTCACCGGGCAAATCGGGGTTCGATTCCCCGTATCGGAGAGTTTTTTTGCCCTCGAAGGAGCACAACCAACCTATCCTATCACTTATCTCTCAGCTGAGTAGAAATCTTTGCTTGTTTTTTGATGGACTGTAGCTATATTAAAAAAGAATTCAAAAATCTGGGCTAATTAAGTTTGATAAAGGTCTAAATATATTAGAAGCCACAAAAATAAATACAATAATTAAAACTAAAATTGGAGCTTTTTCAAGCCCTGTTCTAATTGAGGAGACAGTATCTTATAAAATTGGAGTGTGACAATGAGTTTTATCAGATTCTTCCTTAATAGCCCGGCTTTGAAGGTTTATTAAACTGAAGCCATACAAAGGATAGAAGGCGATATTCTAGATTAGTATTTTCCTACTTTTAGTAACTATTATAAAATCAATTTAAAACGTGTTTTGAAAATATGGTTTTATAGTGTAGTTGGTTATCACCACGGATTTTGATTCCGTTAACCCCGGTTCGAATCCGGGTAAGACCTTTCTGATAATTTAGCTGACCGTTTTTTTTTACAAATATCACGATTTAAAAGAATGCAATCTATTTGGATTAGCCCCGAGACAGGCTGAAATTACGATTAATAACTAGAAAACTTTCCAGCTTAGTAAGCCGATCCAATTAAACTAAATAAAAGTCAATATAGAGGGATTGTTATTCATTCGAGACCGTGATTTAGCTATCTGCCTTACCACTAGTGAGAAACCATATATTCCTGAGATAACCTGAGTCCATGGTATTTGAATTGAGTTATTTTTTGATATTACTAATAGGGTGGATTAATACTAGATTGATAAAGAAAAATAAATAGTTTATTAGTTAGACAACTACAATAGACTAACCTATTCGAACTTAGTTCTTAGGTTGAGCAGTGAATCTAAGGTAAGGCTTCAATTCTTTGAAGTCCCCAAACTTCTCCTTAGCTGTTTCGTTGGAGACGGAAGGAGGAATGATGACATCCTTACCCTGAGACCAATCAGCAGGAGTAACTAGACCAGTCTTGTCGGTCAATTGAAGAGCTTCAAGAACACGAAGAACCTCAGCAGTATTTCTACCAGTAGAAGCAGGGTAGGTAAAGAATAATCTGACATTCTTGGCAGGGTCGATGATAAAAACGGAGCGAATAGTGTAAATGGGAGACTTGGTGGCGAGGTCCTTGAATCCTTGCTCGTCAACCATATCGTAAAGGTAAGCGACTTCGCGCTTGACGTCGGCAATAATAGGGAACTCAAAGGTCTTACCATTAAGAGCAACCTCTTCAATATCCTTAATCCAGGCTTGATGGCTTTCGACTGGTTCAGCCGAGAGGCCAATCAACTTTGTGTTTCTGGCATCGAATTCAGGCTTTAAAGCGGCAAAAGCACCTAATTCAGTAGTACAAACGGGGGTAAAATCAGCAGGGTGGGAAAACAAAATAGCCCAAGACTTGCCAATATACTCATGGAAGTCAATGTCACCGTGTGTAGTTGCAGCCTTGAAATTAGGGGCTTTAGAACCAATTCTGATACGGGGTTGGTTGGCAGCTTCGAAAGAGTATTGACGAACCGAGCGAGCAATGGGTGTAGAAGCACGGACAAGAGGAGAGGAAATAAGAAGACGAGTGAAGGACATTTTGTGATATTCTTATTTGATTGATAATAAAAAGCAAAAAGTATATAAGTTAAGCTAAAAAACAATTGGGAACCAAAAACACAGGTTTCTTGGTATTTCCCCAGCACTCGATAGAACTGATTAATTCGGGACCAATGACGTCATAATCACTCCAAATGACGTGCTTATGGACTATTTTAGTCAGGTATCACGGGTATCACAATCTTGAACAAATATTTGAACATGAAGCTTCATTTATTACACTAAAGGTACTATTGGGAGCCATATCTCAATATTAAGAATTGTAGTTCCTGTTCCAGGCATAGTTGTAGAGAGAAATACCTACAAAACCAACAGTCAAAGCATGAAGATTGGAAACCAATTGAAATAATTCTGCTAGATTAGTAACTTAGTGTAGACTATGAATTATAACCATTTGTATTCTGTTGGACTGACCGAAAACCGTTCCTCGTACTAAAAATCTATTCAACTGCCAAGTTCTCATCATAAATATCGTCGCTATGTGTAGAGTCCTCGTCTCGGACCCTTTTAGCATTATCATTAGGTAGACCACATTCATTATGATCAGAGTCAAAGCCATCCTCTGCCATAATAACTTCGTCATTGTTTTGAACTCTAGGTTTATAATTATCTACAGCTTCATTTCGATCCTTCTCATGGTCAGAGTCCGAGGGAAGATCAAGATAAAGGTTAGCTTCATTAACATTTGTAGCATTGTTCGAAACATCTTTAATCAAATTATTGACATTGTCATCATTAATGTCCATACCACCAAGGGTGGGGTTTTCCGTGGTATATAAACTGGAGGTAATCTTATCAGTGACATGCAAGTCAGAAGCCATCTCGCCTGTGGATATCTCAAGAGATGTTACGTTATCTGAAGGAAGCTCTTCAGCTACAAACGCACCAGGAGAATCTAAATCAGAGATATTCTCATCAGAAGCTATCTCGTTGGTAGATGTCCTATGAGAGACAATATTATCTGGATTAGTTTCTTCGGCTACAACATCATCAGAAGTGCCCAGATCAGAAACATTATCAGAATCGAGCCTATTCGAAGAAACTATATCAGAAGAACATGGAGGGTGCTTTTCATTACTATCAGTCTTATCTGAAACGTTATGATTTAAAGTAGGCTCATCAAAAGTAATCTTGGAAGTACTTTCCTCAGAAGCTGCTACGTCAGCGTCAGATGAATTACATATAGCTTCGCCAGAAGAAATCCCTTCTGAGGCAATTTCATTCGACGTAAGTTCATTCGACGTAAGTTCATTCGATGTAAATTCATTCGATGTAAATTCATTTGATGTAAGTTCATCAGTTGTAATTCTCTCAGGTATAATTTCGCTAAAAGCAAGCTTTTCAGTAGCAATTTCATCAGTAGCGATTTCATCACCAGTTTCACCAGGAAAAATATCAAAAACAAGTTTAGAAGAATCGCTAGATGGAATTTCATGAGTTGAATATGAAAGAGAACTAGTTTCATCAATAGTATGTGAGCCGAAAGCACTCTCACTAGACAAGCTTATATTAGTATTGGAATGGGAAACTGGGGGCACTAAAGAAGTGGAGTCAAGCCCAGACTCTGTATCAACTCCGGTGGAACTTTCAAGTTTAGGTACTACCTTGTTAGAATTATTTTCTTCACAGTGTGGCTCAACGGAAGAATTATTCAAAGAAGAAATGCTAGGCGAATAATCTGTCTCCCTGGGTTCACAATCTACTACAATTGGTATATTGTAAGAATTATTTGATTTGCAGTTATTCGACTGGATATCATCACCGTGTGTAATTTCTGAATATTGATTATTGGATTCAGGATGGTCATTATTGCCCATATCAGTTTCGCTATAAAAGCTAGAAACCCCATCACTACCTCCAACTGATGCAGGGTCAAGGTAAGCTGAATAGTTGGCCGTTGAGCTACTGTTTGAATCTGACCTGGTATTGTTAGTATGGCCGATTACTTCCACAACTGAACTTGCCCCTATATCTTCACTAGTATTGGACCGAATATGTTGCGTGAAGTCTACGTTATCAAATACTCCCCTCAATTCTTCTACCGGATCCAGCTTCCTCAGGCTCTGCTCTTGTTCCTTTTCCTTAATTATACACGAATTTTTTTCAGCATCAGCTCGAGCCTCAGCTTCAAGCATGGCCTTATCTTTGAGTCTTTCTGGCATCAATAGGTGGCTATCAGTATCCCAGTACCCTGGAGCCACTTTCTTGCGGGCTACGACCACAGCCTGATCCCACGCTCGGAATTGGCTCAGGGTTTTTTTTCGAGCCTCAGACAAATTTTTCAAGGAA
Organism: Nadsonia fulvescens var. elongata DSM 6958; assembly: GCA_001661315.1. Lineage (NCBI taxonomy): Eukaryota > Fungi > Ascomycota > Dipodascomycetes > Dipodascales > Nadsonia > Nadsonia fulvescens. Next base: position 292,164 of record KV454407.1, on the reverse strand, counting down.
ACATCAATATTATCAACCAGGACCCGTATATCAGCTTCTCGGGGCGTAAGTTCTTTTTGTTTGTCACCTTTGGTCGGCTTGGTAATCTTGGTACCAGTCAGCGAAACGTAGTTAAACGGTAGTGTGACAGCCACAGGAATGGATACAAAGGGCGAAATGACCAATGGTACTTGTGATAGAATAGGATGTACGCGACAATGGTCCATTATCTATGAATGAATAAATGAACGGAATAATGTAAAATATATATATATATATATATAATAAATGTACAGGTCTACAAACCAAAGGGCAGAAACGACTCTGTACATCACCAGTACCAAGGTTAGGGTAAGATGCCCCTGATTGCGTCGAAACGAAACCTGTGATTACACCAATTACATTATCACCATCAACTTGATTCTATCACCAATCAACAACTTTATATCATCGTTCGTAAATCATGGGTGGTTACAACTATATGATTCTATTCGCTGCCGCTGTGGTCGGTAGTTGTAAGTAATGTGATCTTTTTTCTTTTGCTCTTTTGTCCCGGGGCGCGCTCCCCTTATCTCGGTGGACAGTTAGGGCTGACGCTGGCTATTAGTGGTCTTTAACTCAATGCACATCACTAACTGAACTCCAATTCTATTTGGATTATTCGATATGGTCTAGATATGCTATTTACCGGCGCCGGTGAGTCGTTCAACGTGGGAGAATTCCTGGAATCCGTCTCTCCTTACATGTGGGCTAACATGGGTATTGCCCTGTGTATTGGTCTGTCAGTAGTGGGTGCTGCCTGGTATGTATTAAGAACTTCTTGAGCTTTGAAATAATTTCATTAAAAGCTTTTTTAATCCGCATTCGTATTAACCAAGATTTTCATTCATTCGTTTTTTGATGTGCTTATTTGATGCTTTAATTAGGGGTATTTTCATCACTGGTTCAACCATTTTGGGTGCTGGTGTCCGTGCACCCCGTATCATCACCAAGAACCTGATTTCTATTATTTTTTGTGAAGTTGTGGCTATTTACGGTTTAATTATGGCGATTGTTTTTTCATCTAAGCTGACTTCTGTTGGGTCTGATGCGCTCTTCACTAAGGAAAATATGTATACCGGGTACTCGCTCTTTTGGGCTGGATTGACCGTTGGGTTGTGTAATTTAATCTGTGGTCTTGCTGTGGGTGTCACTGGTGCCACTGCTGCTGTTGCTGATGCCGCTGACGCCACCCTTTTTGTTAAGATTCTGGTTATTGAAATTTTCGGCAGTGTCTTGGGTTTGTTTGGTCTCATTGTAGGTCTGTTAATGGCAGGAAAGGCCGCAGAATTCTCCTAAAGAACAAGATTCTCTTAAAAAACTGAATACTCGAAGAAAAAACGATATACTATAAATTATTAACCATTATTAAGTAATGGACATTGATTACATTGACGGTGAGAAAGCTTGTAAAAACATCCTTCCTTCATTATGATGATATTGCATCATATTTTTATATAGAGAGATAATACACTGTCTACGTTTTTCTCAATTCTGGTTATTGCTATGATTGTTATTATTATTAAAATACAGGGACATGGTTGGCTTTATGCCAGAAAAAATATATATGCTCGTTTTAATTTTCGGGATAAAGCCAACTAATATAGACACTAACTTGACTTTCTAACGTCTGATCAAGAGGTAAACATTTTCTTGTTTCAAGTTGGATAACTTTCTATAGTTTCCTTCTAAACACATTAACAATCCGCCGAATGAAACGTAGACGGAAACTTTATCGTTACCGGATTCTTCAAATTTGTAAACGGTACCGTACGTGACATAGTCGTAATCATCAGCCAAACTTTTTTCACCGGCACGAGTTTCTCTCCAGCTGCCGGAAGTAGAGGATCCATTACCGTCATCATCTTGTCCTAAAGATAAGGACTTGGCTACCACAACGGTCACCGAGTCGTTCTTTGCAACAGGGAATAACTCAGAGTTGACGTCCAGTGTTAACTGAATATCGTTGGAAGATACCGAGTTGGCCGTTATACGACTCACACGATCGTAACGGGCCGAATCGACCGAGGTAATTTTGAAATGGTCATCAAATAATTGAGCAGACATGGTAAATAAGAGAAATTTAGCGGAAACTGGCTATTTTTGAAGCAGAACAGAGATTCAACTATTCAGGCGTTTGAGCGAAAACTCAGAAAAAAAACCGCCGTGGGAAATCAAATTTGGAATCCGTAATTTACCCGGTCGCCAAAATATTCCTTAACTATGGGTAGTCTTTTGTTCAACCTCTGAAATTATACTATGAAAGGTAAAATCACCTGATAGATCTCTCAAGATGAGAGTATTACACAAAAGGGTTCTAGATCATTATCTTATTTATCGTTTTCTTCAAAAAAATAATAATCATGAAATTGGCACGCGGTTGTGGTGGTTTGTGGTCGTGCCCAGACAATTGGCTATGCACCACCCAAAGCGGTAGTGAACAGCCAGTTTGGCATTAGTCTCTGGTATCAATCATAATTTATATATTTTACGCCGTCAATTAGCGAATGATCGGTCTAAAAGTTTCCCTGATATTCTGATACTGAATATAATTGAACACTATTTGACCAGAGTGACTTTGACTGGTTTTGCGTTCACACAATGGATGAAGCGGGAATTCCACTGGTAGAGCTGAACACTGGCAAAGGTCCAGCGCGCCAGCTCTTCAGTGACCACCCTAATGATTATAATTTTGATCTCAATGATATAGAAGATGCCAGTGATATTTACTCTTACTCACCACGGTCTTCAGAGGATTCGGCCATTCTAGAAAACATAAACCATATGGCTGCGTTGATGATGAAAAAGACCCATTATGGGCATGATGCCGAATCACAAAAAAAAGTTAACCGCCGTGGTGCCATTGATAAAAATGGCGATTGCGAAAATAATAATCATACAACAGAGTCTAAACCGCGCAGTCTCGTGAAATATATGGCTGGCTCAATAGGCCTAATACTATTTGGTTTTGTGGTTTTTGTGACTTTTCATCTTTTGAAAAATACTAGACAGTCCAAAGTTGTATACCCATCTGGTGTATTTGCGTCTCCGGGCCATCAGCTATTGAAAATAAAAGATGTACTAGATGGAAAGTTTTACTCGAGTTATGCGCATTTTGAGTGGATTGGAGCGTCTTCAGTCGGTATGAACACGGCGGCTGGAATCGATATTCTTACGCCAACAGATTCTTATTTGACGCGCCACCCCTTGTACGGCTATTATGAAATAAAGTCAATCACTGATGAATCTTTTAATCTCAACTTGACACAATCCCATTCTTTTGTTTATAATCATACCCAATACCCCATTAGCTCATTCTTACCTCGCCCGGGACCTAATCTCACCCATGCAATATTGACAACCAACTCTACTCCACTTTGGAGACACTCATCATTAGCGCAATATTGGCTACTGGATCTTAACACTGGGTTAACAGAACCGCTAACTCAGCCCGAAAATAGGGCCTATTTGGCTGAATGGTCGCATGGGGGGGAGAAAGTAGCTATGGTAATCGATAACAACGTTTTTGTATACTCACTTGACTCAAAAGTCAAAACCCAAATTACACCAGACGGAAGTCGTGATAATAATGATCTACTTTATGGTAGACCAAACTGGGTATACGAAGAAGAAATCCTACAAACTAACAAGGCGCTATGGTGGTCCCCTGATGACACTCATTTAGCATTACTAAAAACGAATGATTCTCAGGTTTTCAGCTATCCTTTAACATTTTATGTACCATCGTCTGATGGTACTAATGCTTATGATCCCGCGTACCCGTCTGTGATTGATCTCAAGTACCCAAAGCCTGGCTTTTTTAATCCGGTAGTTGATGTTATGATGTATTCCTTTGAAGAAAATGAATTATTTTTGCTAAAACCAAGCGAAGAAACTAATCATGAGAATGACTTGGTAATGGAAATCAAGTGGATGGGGAGTGATAACTTACTGATCAAATACACCGATCGGTACAGTGACCTACTATATGTGGACTTGGGTCATATTTCTTCACGATCCCGAAATAATGTGCGATCATTCAATGTTAAGGATTTAGACGGTGGCTATGTTGAAGTCACTCGTGATACGCTATATGTAGCCCCCACGGATTCCACTGAAGAAGGCTACATTGATACTATTATTGTGGATGGCTATAATCATCTAGCGTACTTTTCTCCTCTTAGCGCCTTAGAACCTTCTCAAATATTGACACACGGTGAATGGGAGGTTGTAAGCAAAGTGGGCGTAGACACCGAAACGCGATTAGTGTATTTTGTTTCAACCAAGAAGTCTTCCCTAGAGCGTCATTTATACTCAGTATCAATTGATTCATCAGCTACTACAACACGTAACCTCACGAATATCAGCCTCGAAGGATTTTACGAGAATATCAAATTGGATTCCTCTTATAAACACGCACTAATCACCTACGCCGGACCTGATATTCCTTATCAAATGGTTATTAAGTTGGAATCAGGTAATGTTTTACGTAAATTTGACACTATGAATCAACCACCGATTTCATTGACACAATACGATATGCCTTTAAAGATTTACCAAACTATCCCTCTGACAGATGATTTTATGGCCAATGCCCTGGAAATCCGACCGCCCAATTTTGACACTAATCGAAAATACCCAGTTTTATTCTATGTATACGGAGGACCCCAGAGTCAAAAAGTTAATAAACGATTTGAAGTTGACTTTCAATCCGTAGTTGCTGGGTCGCTTGATACAATTGTAGTAATTGTTGATGGTCGCGGCACGGGATTTCGGGGACGATCCTATCGTACTGCGATCCGAGATAAATTAGGGGGTTTAGAAGCCAGTGATCAAATAACGGCAGCAAAAATATGGGCGAAGAAACCTTATGTAGACTCCTCTCGAATTTCCATTTGGGGATGGTCTTTTGGCGGATTCGTGACCCTCAAAGTATTAGAGACTGACGGTGGCGCTACTTTTCAGTATGGAATGGCAGTAGCGCCCGTAACTGATTGGCGATTCTATGATTCTATATTTACTGAGCGATATATGCATGATCCTACAACTAACCGCGAAGGATATGATCGAGCACGCATCTCGAATGTGGCTTCTTTAGCTAATAACACCAGGTTTTTGATTATGCATGGGACTGGTGATGATAATGTTCATATACAGAATACACTTTCTCTTCTGGACAAGCTCAACATGGGCAAGGTGGAAAACTATGATTTGATGATTTTTCCTGATTCAGATCATAATATTTATCATCATAATGCAAACTATATCGTTTATGATAAATTATTTTCATGGATAAAGTCGTCATTCGACAAGAAAACAGACAGAAAATAGTTAGGTAAATCATTGTCAATAACCAGGCCATATATTGATTTTTTTTATTACGCTTAATTTAGAGAAACCGTTATAGATGTATGAATGTCCCTATAGCATCTATTCCTACGATCAAACCGCTATGTTTCTTGTGCTTGAATTTATAATTCCATTTTCATATAGCAGATTCAAGTAATATAGTTCAAATCCACACGGTCGATATCACTACCGAAAAAGTATGCTTGACTTTAAGCAATTAAAAAACTCTGAGCCACTTGAGCAAAAATACGGAAATGTCAAAAAATTAAATTCTCTAATCTTTATAATCTACAAACCTAGATGTGTACCAAGCTGTAATCACACGATATCCTTATTATGAGTCTGTTTTACTCATTACCCGGTTGCACATCAAATTTCAACTAATTGATGGGATCTATATCACATCCGTTGATTTCTTGATCTTCAGATTTACTCATCTACTACAACCCACTAAACATGTCTTCTCCTTCCTTAACGGTTCCTCTTGCCACTAACTCGTTTGCGGAATCGTCTAACCTAAAGGTTATTTTAGCTAGCTTGGTATTTTCCGAAAAGAAGATCAAGGCTGAGCTTGATGACTCTATAAAGTCTGTTCAGTTAATTTTCAAGAAAGATGATGTTACTCTCATTGAAGCTAACGCTATTGGGAAGTACCTTGCTGGCAGCTGCTTAACGGTCTCCAAGGCTATTGCCTTTGAGGAGACAGTACTTAATAAGGCCTTAACTACACCTACCACTAATGAATCAATCCTTGAAGTTCCCGAATTTTTTACCGAAGCTGCTCTTACTGCCGAACAAATCATCGTTTTTGCATCCCTCTACACCCTCAAGGTTAACTCTTCTACTTGGTTTAAGAATTTTAATGAGTTGGCTGAAGTTAAGGATGCTATTAAGGCCGCTGCTGCTTTTACTCAGAAGGCACCCATACCTTTGCCTGTTCGTGATGGCGCAATTAAGGTCAACACAGAAAACATTGAATTAAGAAAGCACACTGGTGCTATTTTGCCTAAAGATGGTGAAAGGAATATTCTTGTTACTTCTGCACTTCCTTATGTAAACAACGTTCCTCATTTAGGTAATATTGTAGGCTCTGTTTTATCAGCGGATATCTATGCTCGTTACTCCAAAAACAGAAATTATAACACTTTATTCGTTTGCGGTACTGATGAATATGGTACTGCTACTGAAACGAAGGCCTTAGAAGAGAACTGCACCCCTTACGAATTGTGCTCCAAGTATCATAAGATCCATAAGGAAGTTTACGATTGGTTCCAAATCGGTTTTGATTACTTCGGTCGTACTACAACTGAGAAGCAAACCGAAATTGCTCAAGATATCTTCATGAAGCTTTATGATAATGGATATCTTGAAGAACAAAGTATGACCCAACTTTATTGTGATGTTCATAACGGCTTCTTAGCTGACCGTTTCGTTGAAGGTACTTGTCCTAAGTGTGGTTACGAAGATGCTCGTGGTGATCAATGTGATGGTTGCGGTGTTTTATTGAACCCGCTAGAACTTATCAATCCTCGTTGTAAGCTGGATAATGCCACACCTGTTCAAAAAGATACTAACCACATATTCCTTTCTCTTGATAAATTAGAAAAGGAGGTTGCTGCTTGGAATGAAAAGTCTTTCAATGAAGGTAAATGGTCTAAAAATGGTAAATCAATCACTGATAACTGGCTTAAAGAGGGTCTGCATCCTCGTTGTATTACACGTGATCTTAAATGGGGTACCCCCGTTCCCTTGAAAAAATTCGCCGATAAGGTGCTTTACGTTTGGTTTGACGCTTGTATTGGTTACATTTCCATTACTGCCAACTATACTGAAAACTGGGAAAAATGGTGGAAGGATCCCGAAAACGTTGATCTTTATCAATTTATGGGTAAGGACAATGTTCCTTTTCACACTGTTGTTTTCCCTGCTACTCAAATTGGTACTAGGGAAAAGTGGACTCAACTTCACCATTTGAGTACCACAGAATATTTACAATACGAAGGAGGTAAGTTCTCCAAGTCTAGAAATATAGGCGTTTTCGGAAATAATGCTAAAGAAACTGGTATCTCCCCCTCTGTTTGGAGATATTACTTAGCTTCCTCCAGACCTGAAACTTCTGATACTGCTTTTTCATGGCAAGATTTTGTAAACAAAAATAATGGTGAATTATTGGCTAACCTAGGTAACTTCGTTAATCGTGTCATCAAATTTGTTAATGCTAAGTACAACGGTGTTGCTCCCGAGTTCAATCCCAATGCAATTAACTACTCTAATCTTAACGAAGATATTAACAAGTTGCTTGTCAATTACAACACCGCCATGGAATCTGTTTCATTACGTTATGGCCTTGAAGTTTCTATGCAATTTTCTGCTCGTGGTAATCAATTCTTACAAGATAATAAAATTGATAACACTCTTTTCAGCGAACAACCTGAAAAGTGCGCTGCTGTTGTTGGTGTTGCTCTCAACTTGATTTACCTAGTTTCTACTGTTATTAGCCCCTTCATGCCTGAAACTACCACCGGTATCTGTGAACAATTAAACGTTCCCGAACGTTCTATTCCCGACCAGTTCGACCTGCCAATTGCTGCAGGCCATAATATTAATAAGGCCCAGTATTTATTCTCTAGAATTGACCCTAAGAAAATTGAAGAATGGAGATCCAAGTTTGGTGGTAAAAAGAACTAAGAAATGCATGTTAAATCAAGTAGGCGATTTTTGTCATATATTTCAAGCGACTAATGTATTTTTAGTGTGAATTTTACGAATAGAAAAATAAAATATATCCTAATTTTTGTGGTGTATTATGTATATTATTTGCAAATATTATATTATTTTCTTCAAATTAAATCAAATTAGCTAACTCAGTATCAATCATATCGTCAATACTACTTATCTTTTCATTATCAAACTGAATTGCTAGTTTTTCTTCAATCTGAAGTCTCACATGTCGCTTCGTAACTGTATCTAAATCTGAAGTACGCAAAATTTCTCTAATTGTATTAGAGATTAGTTGTTGACGTTCTTTGATAAGGACATCTTGATATCCTGCATTCGCTCCAACATTATTTCCGAAGTCACCGAGATTGCTCATGGATGAAACGGAACGACTTTTATTCAGCATGAGTTTGGAATCAATAGAGTCTGACCTGAAATGTCGGGAACTACTTGAAATTTGTCTTGGCTTGTTATCTGAAGCTGATCTAATGCCTGGCTTTTTGGAAATCATACTTTTAGCCGCCCCAGGATTATAGTACCAACCACCATGGGAGTTACTGGCATATATGGACTGAGAAACTACTCGAGATTTTGGTATCTCTGATAATGAGATATTTGACATAGTCCGGCTATGACCATGACCAGGGCCAAAATCACCAACGGCTAATAAGTTTTGTGATGACACAGAATTTGCTCGCGATGACAAGTTGTTTCCATCCAGAACATCGCGTGCAAGAAGTTGATTATTAGAAGGGGAGCGAACAATGCCATTATTAACTTTATCAAGCGTACCAAACTGAGATGCAGATTGTCGGTCATTTTGCAGGCCATTACTAGGGCCCTGATCACTCATTAAGTGGCTTTGTAAAGAGTTGAGAGAGTAATTACGCTCATTCGCTCGTTTGAGGTTACCTCGGTCTTGCTTAGATGACAGATCATTAAGTTGGTAGGTCTCAAAACCATTAAAATTATCTGTATAAGATCTTTCAGCCATGGTGTTGGTATCAAATATGCGCTTTGAATCCTGATCATACTGGTCAACGAGAACAATTTCTCTAGCAGCACCAGACAGTTTATTTCTCATGGCATAATCAGACCAGTATTCTAATGGAATACTTTTTTCATCGAAATTACCACCACTCAATGCCACCAACTGCTTACCATGTCGCTCACCAACAACAATACGTGTATTACCCCAGGTGAAATTATCTTGGTTCCAGAAAGAGTATATTGGTAGCAGAAAACTGTGGAAAGGATATGCAATTAAGTAGATAATCATCCACACAACATGTTGCCATTGTCGTTTGATAATAAAAATGATAGCCTGTAAGCCATAAACGACAGCAATCATAATTAAAGAAATCAACGGTAATGGCTGATTTTTAGATGAAACCACATAAATCAAATAACCAAGGTAAACGACAACTGATGGCAAGAGAATTGTACCAATAAGATCAATAAAAACAACAAATCTCATTCCAACAAAACAGAAACCGCACATATCTTCCAGTTTGAGTAACTCGAATAAATTGTGAATGGTTGAGTTAATCCAACGACGACGTTGTGAAAGTAAAACAGACATTTCTTCAGGAGCCGCTGTCTTACACTGGGCATCTGGAACGAATGTGAATCTCATACGAGGAAAATACTTCGACATTAACGTCGTAAGATATCTATCTTCACCTAAGGAGAAAAGGTTCTTTAAATGTAAGGTATTAACAGCGCCTTGAGAATAATCACCAATTACTTCATTAGAAATCAGCAACGGCCGGTTTTTCTCTCCATACCTCAGTTTATATAATGAAAAACATCCTGGTAAACAAGTAACACTACCAAATAAGCTTTCAAAAGCTTTGGCTAAATGATGCGAAATGTAATACTCATAGACCTGGATCATAGTCCACCATGAGCGTTCTTCATTTTGCAAACTTGTCTCTCCGCAAACGGCAGCTATCCTACTATCATAGACGCAAGCTGCCACTAGTCTGTTCAGAGAATCAGGCTCAACAGCTGTATCAGCATCGACCATAAACACATATTCATATACTTCAGGATCAATGCCAATGATATTATTAATCTGATGAAATAATTCCAATTCCATAGGGCTCATAGGGGATTGGTAGTGGACCTTATTTAGAAAATTCATAAGCAAAAGTTGAGAATCACGTTTACCACGATTACCAGGCTTTGATGTCTCGTTCGGCGCTCCTACTTTAACGACAACAATATAAGGAACAATATCACCTTCATATTCATATAGACCACTGTAAACTTTAGCATAGTTAAGCTGCTTAGCATCATCACCAATACTACGGAATGGCAAAGATGGTGGCTCAATTTTGGGGTCGACACCGAAAATATCCAAAACAATTCGAGGCGTTGGCCTATCATTACCGGCTCCTACAATCATACCATCACAAATAACAAATAAAAGTTTTCTTCTATTGTCATATATGGTAGAAGTTAAGGAATCAATAGCCAATCTAAGAGAGTCTTCATCCTCAGTATATACTGGAATTTGACAAATTACAAACTTCTCCTGCTGAGATGGCCTTTGCTTGTTACCAAAACGAAGAGCTGAAACAAACTTAATTAAAGTTACAGATGACAGTAAACATGCCAAGCCAAGAAGAATATAATTTGCAGCCTGACACTTGGCAGATTTCCTAAAATCAACTTTTCCAGCATAAAACATGTTCTTGATACATTGCATATTTATTTCACGCGTAGAATCATCAATATTCGCAGTTTGCAACTTTTCAGTGATATCTTCCCCAGGATAATTAGAAACTAGATCTGTAATCGTGGAGTCTAAAAAGTCATATTGAGCATAATAATCAGAATTGCTGGGGGGAAATAAACTGATCGTGTAGAAATAGTTGGTAAAATCATAAATGAGTCCGTTGATAATGACCCAGTTATTATAGCCAGATGAGCCAGCTTTAGCGACATCACTACGTGTAACTACCAATTCGCCCTTATAGTATTGCTTTAGCCTAGGCTTCAAGCTATTATAGTACCAAGTATCATTATGTAGTTTCGTTGTTGTAGAGGCAACCTTATAATCACCACTGTAGTGAACTGAGGAAGAATCATAAATAGTCGAATTTGGTGTAAGCCAGATTGATGTATCAGTGACCAAACCAGGACAAGCGATAGTTAAAGGAGGAGGGAAATAATTAGTTAGATCCATACCAGCAAATTGCATCATAGTTGAGGAAGTAGTTTTAATACCGTTATCCGAATGTTGCAGCTTATAGAATTTAGTAAAGTCATAAACCTTTCCCTGGATAGAAGCATAGTAATCAGTAGTGCCTTGATGATAGCTAACTTCTCTTGCATCCCAAACCTTGTTGGCATCAGGACAAATAAACAGCTGCAAAAACATCATGTAGAAAATCATACCACCATTAAGCAACAAAATAAAAAAACACAAAACAAATTTTTCTCTCCATGCCATTCTGATTTCAGATCGTTGCATTCGTCCAATATATTTCAAAAAGGGACTTGGAATCCACCAAGTAAAAGCCCACACTGTAGTTGACCAGAACTTACGACTCCTGGTCAATTGAACTACTTCAACAGGCTTATCACCAATATTTACTTCAGGATCAATCTCAATACCATAATTTTTTGCAATATTTTTAACTTCTTCATCCTGAAACAGTTTTTCATTATCGTTCTCGTAATCATCAGAATAAGGCAAACCATACTCTTCACCATAGTACAAGGGCTGTGATACATCTTCAATATAGCTATCCATCGGTTGAAGTTGGTTGGCAGGCCTAGAAGCAAATGTATTTCCCTTATAGTCATATATACTTGATGGGGTCTGAATCAAATTGTTCTTACTATCGAATGGATTACTAGCGGGCTCCGGCTCGTAGTATCTTTGACTGTATTGATTGGAAGAATTGAATGTATCGTAACCGTCTCCACTAAGTTCTTGTTCCAGATCTACCCAGGCCTGTTCGGAAAGCCAGAGGCGATCGTTTCCAATACAGATGTCTGAATCAGACCAGCGCTTCATATTTTTCTTCGACTTGATCCAATCGGCCACATTAAAAACCGTTGTCGAAGCAGGAAGAATATTAGCGTAATGGTCGACAAATTCATAGTAATCAAAGTCTACCGTATAGTCGGCAATTTTCTTTTTTCTTATCCATTCCACTAGATACCAGGATCTAAGTTGTTGAGAAACCACAGATGAGGTCCAAGTAAAGTGATGACTAGAAAGCGTATTGTTCACAATTGCAAGATTTAACTGATTCCAGATTCTAGTGGAAGATATGATTTTGGAAAATTCCAATATGTCGTCGTTATCTTCAATTTCATTTTGTTCACAATTACTGGAATCATCATTATTAGAATTATCAGCTTCAAAAGCAGGTGCTGACGGGTCCGATCCAGCTAAATTATTTGTACTTATGTTGAGCTTTTTCATAATTTCATTTGGCGTTTTAGATAACCTACCACCATCGTCTAATAATTCTTTATTGATACCAGCTGAGTTATCAAAGATATTTTTCAATATTAGATTCTTGTGGCAGGGGCTGCATTCTATGATATTGACTACAGAAAGAACATCGTTATCATCACCAATGGAAGCCGTATGAACAGGAATATCAAAAGTTGACAAAAATTCATTGAGTTGATGAACAATACTAAGAACCAGAGTCGAGTAGACGGAAATGATCACATCGGCTGAAGAGCGATTTTCCATTGATTCAGGACTAATGCCCAATAATGAAGCACCTTCCAAAAAATCGTCTTTGTTGTCATCATTACCCAAAAGAAGAATACCAGATAGAATCGATAAGAGCTCTCTTAAAGTCTCACCCTTGATACCGCATCTTTTGAGGGAATCACGCCAGTCTTGAGCTAAAGCATAATCATCAGCTGATTGAACCCAAACTGGCAAATCGTAAGTACCGGAATTAGACAAAAGCCTATACTGATCTGGTGACACTTTCAGGGATAAATGAGTTCTTTCATGATCGTTATCTGTCAATAGAAGATAATAGAATACGTCAAAAACTCGGTTCTGAGAATCACTGGGAAGCTCCACCAATTGGGAAAGACTTGAAAATGGTTCAGAATTAATCTTAATTCTAGTAGTGTTAATCTTGTTATCTGAAGATATATTCAAGCAAACACCTACACCCTCATGGAACCGGGTTGAAATATTATGTGGAGTTAGTGCGGTAAAGAAAGGCAGCAAAACATTAAAAGCATCTAAAACCGCAGAATTGATATTAGGAAAGGAAGCAACAGTGGGAATAAATGAAGAAAAAGCAGCTGGATTCGTTGGAATTACGAGAATTGTTTGATCTTCGGATCGTAACTGAGCGTGGTTCCAAATACGACTTATAAATGCCTGGTCAACTGAGGGCGATAAGAGAATTACTGAAGATGAATCCAGACCAACCGAGCTGGAGCTAGATCCCGAACCATTTCCAGCCTGCAAGAAAGTTTCATGAAGAGTCCCTAATAAGGAAGTGGCCGAGATAGGTACGTTGACTTTGGATAATGGCAAAGAACTCATCGTGTGATAAGTCCTGTTTGAAACTAAGGTAGTTTTTTGCCTAATTGCAATTCAAGATCACACCAATTATTATTAACACAAATCTGGTAAAGACAAGCTTAAATTAATGTGTCAAAATGTGGTTCTCCTCGTTTTTCTGTACCAATCGTGAGACGAAATATTAGGTAGATCTCTGTATGGTTCTTTGGGGTAAGCCGATCTACTAGGAGGTTTTAATAATGAGTGTCTATAAATAGATTATCACCATGACAACAAAATTAAATATCCCATTAGATAAACCTGTCATACCAACATAAGCCATTAGACGACTCAAATTCTATTTGTTGTTTTTTAGACTTGATAAAAAACAAGTACAGTTGGTTGTTGGTTTTTACAAATAGGCTTTGGGTTTGAGTAGTCAGACTAGCTAATAATCAGGTAAAAATGCCACCATATCTTTCACCTGATTTATCCTCGATTCCTACTGCTGGGCTCAGCGATAATGGGATTACATCTCATTTGGCATCTCGGTTCCACCAAGATTCACCTTTTGTTACTATATCCTCAGGTACACTAATTGCTCTCAATACTTTCGATCCTAATGTATCAGACTCCAATGATCACCAATATACTGCTAATGAGCCTCCTTCAGGAGGGCTAAACCTAGCTTTTCGTGATTTGGCTGCAAGGGTATGCAATCGCCTAGCGAAAAGTGGAGAAAACCAGTCAGTGTTGCTTTTAGGAGAATCTGGTAGTGGAAAATCCGAGTTTCGTAAATCTATAGTTCAGCATTTCATGGCATTGTCCAATAACCCCCTTTCGTCCAAGATAAAACATGCCAGTCGAATCTTCGATGCATTTACGACAACTAAAACTCTTAACAGTCTTCATGCCTCAAAGGCTGGTAACCTCTTGGAACTTCAATACAATCCAGAATCCATTCTTATTGGCGCTTCTTTTTTGGACTATCGTCTTGAAAGATCCCGGGTTACTAAGGTTCCTACGTCTGAAAGAAATTACCATATTTTTTATTATCTGTTATCTGGAATTACACAGTCTGAGCGTGATTTTCTTCAATTAGATTTTCCCAGCCGTCATTCAAACTCGACCTATAAGTACCTTGGTCATTCTAGTCAGCTTAATATTGGCACTGACGATACCAAACAGTTCCAAGACTTAAAATCCTCTTTCAAATCTTTGGGCTTTTCACGTACTGATATTGCCAACATCTGCCAAGTATTAGCTGCTGTAATCCATATTGGCCAATTACAATTTAAGGATACGCTTAGTAGTGCTGAAACTACCAACGGTGGGTCTTCGGTTCAAGTTGAGAATAGAGACACCCTTGAAATGATCGCATCATTCTTGGGAGTTCAATCTCATGTTTTAGAAACCTCTTTGAGTTACAGATCAGTTTACATCAAAAAAGATAGAGTTACTCTTGTTTTGGATAAAAATGGCGCCAGGGAAAATGCAGATGAACTAGCCAGATGTATTTACACACTATTATTTTCTTGGGTTATTAGTCAAATCAACAATAAGTTATCATATGACAAGCGATTTATTAATAGTGGAAGTTATTATAATGCTATTCAGGAAGAAGAAGATGAGCTAGAGGCAGAAATGGAAAATTCTGGCTCTGAAAATCAGATTGAAAACACCATCTCTATTGTTGACTTCCCTGGATTTAATGTGTTTTCATCGGCTCCCACTCTTGATAAGCTTTTGCACAATTCAGCCAATGAAAGATTCTATAATTTTTTTTTATCAAGTTACTTTGATAGACTCAATGAACGACTTGAGTCGGAAGAAATTGAAACGCCTTCAGCTGAATATTTTGATAACTCCGAGACAGTTCGCACTTTGTTTCGAACAAATCTTGGTGTTTTATCAATCATTGATGACTATTCAAAGAGAAACAAATCAGACACAGCATTAATGGAAACTTTTAAGCGAAGATTTGACAAAAACCCGGTTATTGACTGTACATCGTCACGCGGTTCATTTACAATCAATCATTTTGCTGGTGAGGTTGAATACGATAAAGACCATCTTTTGGCTCAAAATACAGAATCTATCTCTGGTGATATTATTTCTATATTTACAGCATCCTCGTCTTCTAGTTTCATCAAGACGATTTTTAAATCAAGTGCATTAATTGAAACTAGCAGGGGGGCATCCTTACAGAATCCGGTTGTCCAAGCCCAGTTATCTTCTATGCCTTTGAGAAATCCTTCGATTTCCAGAAAAAGTACAAGACGAAAAAATAGTACCATCAGCAACAAGAATAATAGAATTGGTAATCGAAAGTTAACGAAACAAAATCAGCAGTCAAATGCTAAACAACACTTTCAACAAGTAAAATACCACGCGTCAGGTCAATTTATGATGGCCATTGATAACCTCATGGATTTACTTGAAGATACGCATCCCTACTTTGTTCTTTGTTTAAAGATTAATGATAGAAAGTCTTTTGGAAATTTTGATCCAAGATGTATCCGTCAACAAGTACGAGCCTTTGGTATTTCAGAAATTGCCCTTAGATCCAAATCCATGGATGTTGATATATTTTTGCCTCATAACAGATTCATTAAATTAGCAGCCGTAGATGATAAAGATGTTGAAGGAGGTGACCTATTGAACAATCAAGAGCATGAAATGGAGATGAATATTTCACAGAAAATTGTCTCAAAGCGTGGGATCACTGAACGCGACGCAAAGGTTGGTATATCTGGCGTATTCTTATCTGAAACATTATGGCTGAAATTACTTGATCCAGATACATCTTTTACTGAGAATGCGAACGACCTATATAATAAGGTCGCAGTGCCCAGTGGAGAAAGTGAAAGACAATACGCTGATAATGATGCATTTTACTATGATCCTACCAACAAGACAACGTCTCTCAAATCAGGAGTTGCAGGAGATATGTTCAAGTTTACTGATACAAATTCGGTCTATACCACTAAAGGGGCACCATCTATAATTCATGCTAAAGAGTTCGGAGATGGTGACGATGATGACATTGATGAAATACCTTTAACCGGAATGAGAAAAGCATGGCTAAGAATAACTTATTTTCTTACATGGTGGATTCCAGATTTTTTTATCAAAGTGTTTGGACGTATGAAGCGAATGGATATTCGTGTAGCCTGGCGTGAAAAACTAGCTTTAAATTTGCTAATTTGGCTTTTTTGTCTACTGGTGGTTTTCTTCCTTATGGGCTTTCCTATCCTCGTATGCCCTACTCAGGATGTCTTATCTTCCCAGGAACTGTCTCAATACAGCAATAATCTCAATCCAAATAAGGTTTACGGTTCTGTAAGGGGTGTCATCTTTGATTTGAGTAAATTTGCTCCCGGACATTACCCGTCAATTATTCCCACTGATGATATTCTCGATTATGGAGGAAAAGACATGACTGATCTTTTCCCTATTCAAATTAGTGCCCTTTGTAAAGGTATGAATGGTAACATTGATCCTTCAGTTATTATGGGTACTGCTACCAATTATACTGATAATAACGCGAAATATCACGACTTCCGTTATTTTACAAATGATTATCGGCCACTGTGGTATTCCCAAAGAATGAGATTTTTGAAATCAAATTATAAAAAAGGTTATATTGGTATTACACCAAAAGATATGAAAAAAATGGTTGCAAAAAAACAATTAACAATGGCTAGTATCAATGGTAAGGTGTATGATCTCAGTACATATGTCTCGGGCTACTTGTCTACTCGTGGAACTAATGGGGAAACCGTTACAGGTGTAGAGACCCAATTCTTGTCGAATGACCTCGTTGGTCTCTTTCAATCTTACACTGGTCAAGATATTACCAGTGCCTTTATGAAATTGGATATGGATTTGAATGCCAGGGCTGATATAGTTGAATGTTTGGATAACGTTTTTTTAGTTGGTAAAGTCGATACAAGAGATTCAGTTAGATGTGTATTTGCAAGGTACTTTTTATTAGCTATTGCGTTGTTCTTAGTTATTATTATTCTGTTCAAGTTTCTTGCTGCTTTGCAATTTAGTAAGTCCAACCGACCAGAAGAAATTGACCGATTTATTATTTGTCAAGTACCAGCATATACTGAAGATGAAGAATCTCTACGTCGCGCTATTGACTCGCTTGCAAGAACTAAGTATGACGATAAAAGAAAGCTTTTATTTATCATTTGTGATGGTATGATTGTGGGTGCAGGTAATGATCGACCAACCCCTCGAATTGTTTTAGATATATTAGGTGTTCCCCCGGAAGTTGAAGTTGAAGCCTTTAGCTTCGAGAGCTTGGGTGATGGTAGTCAACAACACAATTTAGGTAAGGTTTATTCTGGGATTTATGAAGTTCAAGGTCATATTGTGCCTTTTGTTGTTATTGTTAAAATTGGTAAACCTACCGAAATAAATCGTCCTGGTAATAGAGGTAAACGTGATTCTCAAATGATTCTAATGCGTTTTTTGAATAGGGTTCATTATAACTTACCAATGAGTCCAATGGAATTAGAACTTTACCACCAAATTCAAAATGTTATAGGTGTGAATCCTGCTTATTATGAATACTTATTACAAGTTGATGCTGATACCGTCGTGGCAAAAGACTCTATTAGCAGAATGTTAAGTGCCATGATTCATGATACAAAGATTATAGCTCTTTGTGGTGAAACTGCTATTTCCAATGCAAAAAGTTCAATTGTGACTATGATGCAAGTTTATGAATATTATATTTCCCATAACTTGGCTAAAGCCTTTGAAAGTTTATTCGGTAGCGTTACTTGTTTACCGGGTTGTTTCAGTGTCTATCGTATCTTTACGGAAGATTCTGGTAAGCCGCTATTTGTTTCACAAGCGATTATTCAAGGATATCAAGAAAATAAGGTTGATACACTTCATATGAAAAATCTTTTACATTTAGGAGAAGATAGATATTTAACTACATTGCTATTAAAGCACCACCCTAAGTCAAAGACAAAATTCATTCGGGACGCTAAAGCTTATACAGTAGCACCAGATAACTGGAAGGTTTTCCTGTCACAGCGTAGACGATGGATTAATTCAACTGTCCATAATTTGATGGAACTAGTGCCTCTGGGTCAGCTATGTGGGTTTTGCTGTTTTGGTATGAGGTTCATCGTTATCATGGATCTGGTTTCGACTGTTATTCAACCGGTTACTGTTTTCTACTTAGGTTACTTGTTTTATCTTATTGCTAAAGATTCTAATAATGTTCCTTTAACATCTATTATTATGTTGGCAGCCGTTTATGGTCTTCAAGCTTTAGTATTTCTACTGAGAAGAAGATGGGAAATGATTGGTTGGATGATTATTTATATTCTTTGTATTCCGATTTTTTCATTCGCACTACCGCTTTACTCCTTCTGGAATATGGATGATTTTTCCTGGGGTAATACACGTGTTGTATTGGGTGAAAAAGGCAAGAAAATTGTTGTTTCCAGTGAAGGAAAATTTGACCCTAAGGAAATTCCTTTACAGACATGGCATGACTATCAAACTGAAACATGGGAAAGTCAACAAACTTATGACAATAGCGGTGACTATGGGCTCGAAGCTGATGAATACTATGAGCATGAAACTATGATGGAAAGCGTTAAGAACGATAGTTATCCCAAGTCTAATAATACGTTGAGTATTGTTGACCCCTTCCAAGAAGTGACATCCAACTTTGGTGAGGCTTATTCCCAATATGAGGCGAATAGTGTAGATACAACAAATCGGAGGCTTTCATCTTCATCCTTACTAGGCTCGGAATTAAGAGAAGTTGACAACGGTATTGAGATGGCCCACTTGAATCGAATCCCTCCAACTGATGAAGAAATCACTGAAGCGATAAAACAAATTCTGTCTACTGCTGACTTGATGTTGGTTACTAAAAAGAGTATTCGTGCTGAGCTTACCCAGTTTTTTGGCGTCAACATGGATAGTAGAAAAGCATATATAAACTATGTTACTGAAGCCGTCTTGATCGGCGATTTGTAGTTCATATCCGTAAAAATAATCTTATTTAGTAGAAAATAATGGCGATAACTCGGAAATAAATTCTCATAGTATTGGCTTTCAAATAAAAAATAATTGAAGTGACCAATAAAAAAAATTCTGTAAAGGACAAACGTATTATCACATTTTCTTAATGGTGTTATGGTTCGTAACCGGTGCTTTGTGAGTGATTTTTTGCGATTTTTTTGGATACTAGAATTTAAATTACCTGTGTGGTGTCAGTTTTCTTTAATTTTTAATTAATATTTTCATCCTTAAAATATAAAAAGAATAAAGATCTAAACACTGCTGTAAAGAGGAACGCCAAAAAAACAGATTTCCTGAGAAGAAAGTAGGAGATTTTTAGACTTTACCGTAAGACTTGGCAAAACAAATTAAGAAGCCAAGAAAAAGCCTAGCAGTTCAAGACCAAAGAATCTTTACTGTGCAAGTGAAATCACAAGGCTTTAGCCATATTTACAGGTGGGTGTGACTGGGAATATGTCCTGGGCGTTCAATATAGGTTAACACACTATTCATGGATACAGCAGCACAATATATATGAAGATCTAGTAAAACTGTTTTTTGCTTCATATTAGACGCTAGGCTTGGTTTCATATTAATAGGGAAGAAGTATTTATAAGGGAAATAAAAAGAACTAAATAATGTAATTATTTTAGCCGATGAATCTATTACTTTAGCTTATTCTAAAAGGTTTCTAAATAGGCTATCTAGACCACTTTTGCGTCTAATCTAAGTTTTTGATATGTTTCTTATATTATTTTGTTTTTTATATTTGCTTTTGCGTTGCACCTCAAGGCGCTTTAGACTCGCAACATTTCGTTCTTCGCTCCTCCGCAACCGTCATTTTCCCCTGTGTTTTTGTAATTTCAGAAAATTAAACGTTAACATACTGTATAAACTGTAGACAGTGATTGAATAATACACACTTAAAGTTTCTTCATCGTGCATTTTGAACCCTACCTTAATAGTTTGGGGCTTAAACATGTGTTCAATAGCCATGCAGTGCCGTTATAAAAATATAGGTAATAGAACATTATGTAATATTAGCAATGGAACAATATCAATTATCAGTAAATTATAAATCCATCATATTAACTAATGTTATCTCAACAATATATTTTTCTTGAACTTAGCTTGATAGAATCATTGGGGGACGAGTTTTTCAAGCTTTCACTGAGTTTTAACTAGACAAGTTATTCGTAGTTTGAAGTTGGGCACCATGTGCTGCCGTCGTTATCAACTTCAAGAAAAAACAACAAGTTAAACTCAAAAATACTCTCCGTGAGGGAAAACATAATTGTGGGTTGATAGAATCTAGTCAGACTGTGATCAGGTACAATATAACACTTTGATGTACTAGAGAGTAGTGTTTTCCGAAAGCTCTAGAAAAAATATCCCATCAGGATTATTGCTAGTAATGAGATTAAAATTGATTTGTTCTGGAATAAATCTTTTTTGTCGTTCTTATCATAAAGTGGTACAGCCTCTTTAGCTGGCTTACAATATCCGAATTTTTTTATCTCAATAGAAATAATTAATCGGGCTTCAAGCCTTACCATTTTTTACAACTCTGCATCTCTTTCTTTATCTTTACAGTTTTCAGGCTTTATATTTTCAGTTTTCTTTCAACTCAACTCTTTACTCCTCTTAAGATTCCATTTTTTTAAAAAAGACGCTATTAAAGAGAAAAAAGAAAGCAAAAACCTAGAAAAACAAAGCTGATAACACAACCCCTTGGCATTTGGTTCGTGTGAGACTCAAACACAATCTGAGCCGCACAATAACTAACAGAACATACCCCTCAAAAAGCCGAAAAGAAAACCAACCCATTACAAAAACATCTATATGTATATACATATCTTTAATTGATTGCGGTTTCAGATATATGGTGCTATTCTTATTGAAACAAAATTAGCCAGCTATATTTTTGGGTTGAGTTAGAAAATAATTAGACACGGCCGGTAATGACTTCCTTTTCCAAGTCAGAGTAACCTTTTTGATCAAACTTTGAAGAGCTATAAAAAAATGAATTTAAACTAAAGAGTAAAAATTTAGGGTTTTGGTCCGCTGCAAATTAACTTAATAGTATACTCCCGACAAATGAATTAGATGAAAAATATATGTATACGTATCTATGTGTTTAAATAAGAAGTAACGTAAAAAAAAAGTTAATAATACCAGAAATAGACCAAAATAAGTGAAACAAGAATCTGAGAAATTATTCACTGATCTTCATTCAACTGAATCAAAACGTTTCGTACAACCGTAAGTTTTCCAACAGCTAGCCTTTTGACCACATTACTATCTCTAAGCGAGTTATTGCTAATTAAGTCTTTTATCTCCTGCTCTACATTGACCAATATTTCACGTAATATTTGTTTCATATGCACTTTTAAGTCACTTAAAGTGGCCAGGCCATTCATAAAAGCATTCAGGGATCTTTCTGGATCCCTAGTAGCTATAGCGTTTCTTTTAGAATACAATAAATAAGCCATTATGGCCACTTCCGTGCGAAAAGAAAGACCATGATTATTGATTGTATAACCATCATAGTAATCATATTTATTCAGAAGAACATTTATTTCTTTGCTGAAATCAGTTTCTGATTTATTCATGATGTAACCCGAAACAATCTCATTAGTTATATCTACGGTTTCCCAAGGATTATCATCCACGCAGAAGCCATACTCGCATAATAATTTTTCGTTACTATGAGCGCCGTAGCAAAGCAAAATTTCCTCGCCCTTTTTATATCCACTGACGGGACTGGCACAAACTTCAAAACCCAGAGTTACTGTTTTTGCTACACAATGGAGCTTCGTGTCAGTAGAATGATTGAGGAAATCTACATAAGGGGCCATAGTGAGATTATCGGAAGCTTTCCAATTAAAAGCGCGAGTTTTAAGCGAACTAGCTGCAGATAGAGTATGGTAAAGACAACGAGAGTTCACACATAGCCAGGCATGCTTGTATTGAGCTGAAGTTATCATAGAAAGATCTGTAGTGGTCGGTGCTAAAGAATTCAAAAGTTTGATTAAACTTTCGCATCCCTTAAAGTCCCCGGTAACGTTCTTTTCCTGTTTAAGTACATATTGTCTTGTGCTATAACTCAAGAGACGCCATTGTGCATCATGAAGAATAGTAGCTTCGACCTCACTATCACTATCAGAGTTACTATCACCATCAGAGTTACTGCCACCATTAGAGTTATTTTTACGAGCTTTAAAATTAGCTTGGCTGCTATTTGATGGCTCTTGAGTTTCACATCTTTCCCAAGTCAACGGTGTGGTTTGTAAATCTTCAGGAGTTGGTAGGACAGACAAAAAATTAGCCCAAGGGGATTTAGACTTCGAAGTTTGCTCCATTAACAAGAATAGAGCCATAATGCCCTGCGCGGAAATTGTGTTTAAGATTGAGATACCATCGCTCAACTGAGTGGAATCTCCGGAGAAAAAATTCAGAAAGTATGGATACACATTTCTCATATTGATAAGTTGGGCATTTCTTACCAGAATTAAACGCTCACCAGGCTACACCAAATGAAAAAAAAAAATCCGTTAGAGAACACTTATAACAGAAGCGAGTTCTAGCTTACCATTTTAAATTAACAATCACTAACCTTTATGTCCTCTATGGCAACGACACCATGACCCTTACCTAAACAATTAAAAAACTGTCAGAATTATATAATTCAAGGCTTCTTAGCTGATATTACATACCAAGGAATTTCTTGACCTTGATCTTAGAAGAGACCATACCGCCACCATCACTAATCCATTTTTCCAAACCTATAACCATAGTTTTTTTCGATTAGAAGAGTTTTCTAGTCACTCTTAATTTACCGTTTATAGATCGAGATTTTGGTCATGGTTTGGCGCTGGGAGAATACAATTATGTATGTACACAAATCGAAAGAATATCTCCACAATTAAAGCACGGTCAGAATATCACTAGGAATGAAGATACAACGTTTAGAGATTCCAGTAAGATACTTTACCAATACATTTGGTCGCTCTGTGTCCTATCGTAGATTTCTATCAACATTACAAGAATCTAATAAGCTATGTATTTTGAATACAGCTGTAAGTCAGCGCCCAAAACAGAAGCTACAACATATTCATTTCCCGAAATTGATAGATTATAGAGCCGCTTCCGCGATCCAGGAAATTTATGTACGCAAGATGCTGGACTTTAAATCGCAGGCTTCCAAAATTTCTCATGAATCTGATCCGCTTTCTCGCCCGACCCCTGTTCCCCCAGTTATTCTTACTTTTCAGATGCATCCTGTTTTCACGTTAGGCCGGCGCGGCAACGGAAAAAGCCGCTTTGGCGATCGACCCCCTGAAGGAACGGATGCCTTAGTAATTGAAACACTTAGAGGGGGCCAAACTACTTTTCATGGGCCTGGACAGTTGGTCTCTTATCCTATCGTTGATCTATTGACCCATTTCAAGCCATTCGAGGAAACCACCGGTTCTGGCCTTACTTCATCAACTAAACTACCTGTGAGATGTTATGTATCTTTGCTTGAAAAGACTATCATTCAACTCCTAGATACTTATCATGATGTGACCGCCATGACTACCGATAATACGGGTGTTTGGGTCAATGAAAATGATAAGATTGCGGCTATTGGTGTGCATGTGAGAAGAAACGTGACGAGCCATGGCATCGCTTTAAATGTCTCTACAGATATTGAATGGTTCAAAAAGGTTGTTGCATGCGGATTGAAAGATAAAAATATGGTAACTTTACAAATGGTCTTGGATAAACTTGGTAGAAACTGGTCTGAAGAGTCTGTTAATGTTAACGTTCTCGCGAAACAGTGGAGCCGAGAACTGAGTAAGAGTTTCGGGTGGGATATGGAATATATTGAGGCCGATCCTAAAGACTATTTAAAGCATTAATGGATATTTAGATGGTGGTAGATAATTTTATATTATCTAATGATTTTAATAGATATAACTATACATAGACATTTTGACAAAATAAAACAATCAGTACATATGCATAAGAACGAGTTTCTTCGAAACACATTCACATCTAATAAAGTGAAATAAATAAATATTTTGAATGGAAGTTTTAATTTCACCGGTCACGATTGTAAGCATTAATGAGAGACATTATACCGATACCTAAAATAGTAACACCCAGGGCAGACAATAGGGGAATCGCTGAAGCATTGAAGACAGATGAAAATACATCAAATCCCGTATTGAATGGCAAAGCATCAAATCTAGTAGAATTCCATTGGGATAACTTATGCAATGAGTGTTCAGCTCTTTCACGTTGGATTCGTTCTTCTTCTATTGATTTAGAAAGTTCGTCATCCTCTTTCGATTTAATAATATTCTCTAACTCGTCAACTTTTTGTCGTTCTATCTCCAACTCCTTTTCGGTGGTTACAGCACGTTTAATTTCTGATTCCAGTTGATTTTTCGTGCGATTTAAATCTTCAGCCAAAACTGATAGTTGAGTATCAGTTACACTAGTTTTCTCTCGATACTCTTGTAATTCCACCTTGAGAGATGCTATAGAATTATCCTTTTCCTTCAAAGCTGACTTAGCGTGACTGAGTTCCCCACGGATTTCTATAACTTGATTAGCTGACTTCTGTTCATATATTTGCCTTTGAGCTTCTATCTCTTTATTGGAATGCTGTGTTTCTAAGACTTTTTGCATGACTTTTTGTATACTTTTGAGTTTAGCCGTACCTAACTTGGTGGCGTAAATCTCTTGTGAGATCTGCTTCACAGCGTTTTCAACGGCAGTAGAATTAGTGATCCCCGATTTCATGAATAAACCGCCCATTGTATGACGAATATGTAATGCAGAAAGATCCTCCAGGGTAGTATCTACGTCCCCAAATAACGCGACATCCAGCGTGTCTATTTTCGATCGTCGAGGTTGTAAGCGAGACATAAACCCACCGCTGTTTAAAGTATTATTGAGTAGCGAAGGTGATGAAGGAGGTGGTATTGACTGGGGGAGAGTTGAGGAGGATATGACATTATTGTTTCCCCCAGGAATAATATTGCCATTTGAATCGGTAATTGGAGTATTGTTATTAACTGGACTGTTTCCCTGTAGACTAACAATAGATATACGGTCAACTTTAGCAGCAATTTTCTTATGCAAGAGGTTTGCCCCATCATCACTATGAATATCGATGCCTAATTCCAAGACATCACCACGCTTTAGTTCGCAGGGGGCACTTTCAGTATTATCAGGAGATAGACGCTTGTTATTTACATAAGTACCATTACTAGATTTAGCGTCTTTTATCATGACAGCTCGAGCATTACGATCAACCCATATTTCTGCATGTTGGCGGGATAATACTCGCGAGTCGAAAAAACCATTATCCGGATTAGGCAGGGTTTTCGAGTTGGTTTGACGGCCAAGGCGGAGAACTTCTGGACCAAAAGGTAAAAACAGACTTTTCCGCTCAAATGTGTTGTTCAGAGATACCAAAACTAGCACAACTACGAACTGTGACCTTAATGATGCCGGATTATCGCCAGCTGGCACAATCTTATTAAACGTAGTACCATTGGGGACATTACCCGAAGTAAGACTTTTAGTGTTACTTGATCCTGATAAAAAGCAAGAGTAAGTTTTGATTGAGCAATTAAGAGTTATTTAAAGGAATATCTGATGACAGGAAGAAATATGACGATGTCCTTTTACGCCATTTCAAAGTTTACTTACGTTTACGAGGCCGCGTAATTGATTGCGCACCAGAATCGGACTCATTGGATTCGTCTAAATTTTCAGATTCTTCATTAATATTTTTTTTAGTGTCCAAAGCATCTGATATAGGAGCTGAGATAGGTGTCATTTCAGTTGTGGTCACGTCGTCCCCTTTGATGGCAGCAGAGCGATCAGAATAATTAGCATCAACCGATTGATCTATCCGATTATCTAATCGGGAATCATGATTAGCTACACCTGATTCAGCTGAAGATGTTATTTTACTTGCCATTTGACTGTAGTAACAACTTGAAATTATAGAACTTGTGGTAAATATACCTTTTCTTGGATATCCAAATCGTCTGCAATTATCAGAAACTATCCAAAGCATAAGTCAATATTCTATCACGTGATTTGGGAGCCCTCAAATATGATCTCTGTGGCCTGAACACCGTATAACCAGATAATAGATCAATCAGTTTTTTTATAACTAACTAATACACCAAACTAGAAGTTATATTTGAAGATGTCACTTTTCAAGTTAGTTGGCTCATCTGCTTCGAAATACGGATTTGTCCGAGCTACCGCGCCCAATCCCGGTTGCTCTAGTGGCATTAGTTTTTTCAGTCGTTCGTTTTATTCTGCTCAATTCCCGCAGGAACCGCTTTATACTACGCAAGAGGAGTCAATCCTGGCTTGTGCGCTAGCTCATGTTCCAAAATTAGGTTTTACAGATGCGGCACTCGTACAGGGTTGTCGTGATGCTGGTTATATCGATTCGGCTCGTATGGTATTCCCAAGGCGTGAATACGCTATTGTTGAGTATCATCTCAACACCAGTCGGCAGAGGATGATGGAAATTGAGGTTTCTAACCTCAAAACTGTAGATGAGAAGGTCGCCAAATTAATCATCGAGCGTATACTAATGAACCGCCCTGTTATTCGTCAGTACACAGATGCTCTTGCTTTAATGGCTAAGCCTTCTAACTTAGCAAACTCCTTACAGCATCTTCATAAGATATCGGACGAAGTATGGTGGCAGGCAGCCGACCGTACTTCCGATTTTGACTGGTACACCAAACGTGCGTCGGTAAGTGCCATCTACAGTGCCGCTGAGCTTTACATGCTATCAGACTCAAGTCCCGATTTTAGAGATACTCAGGATTTCATTAAACGCAAATTGGAGCAACGAAATGAAGCTAAATATGCCGTGGACAGTGTTGTGGAATGGGCTAGTACTAATGCTATCTGGTCGGTTAATGTGGTCAAGAGTTTATGGCTAAGGGGCTAAAAGTATATTGTTTATCATGTGCGCGTCACCATTTCTCAGATAAACTGCTTTAGCCTGAAAGCAAGGGAGAGTTTAACCAAAATCTGTTTCATAATTATTAATAGGTTGCTGACGTGCTGATTAGTTTGTTCGAAAAATCGGTTTGGACTATGTTTTTTGAAATGGGTTTTTCGAAGAAAATGGAAGCTAAAAAAGTAAACAAGTAAATTTAATAAGAAATATCTTAAGATAAAATTCATAAATAAGGGTAAAGCCTAAATAATATAAAGAATCCCCAAATCCCAAAAGCTGTTTAACAGTATATGAATTATCTGAAAATAAATTCAGAAAAAAAGTGAAGGCTTTGCCAGTAATACAAGACGCAGCTAGACGAGCATCGAAACACTTAAGAATAAAGAAACTAACAATAAAGAAACTAACAATAAAAAATTGGCCGCTAAACATAATAAAAGAAAAATATATACAGAAAATGCGACCCAGTCGTTAGAAATATATTTTCAACATTTTACAGGAGTAGGTTTGTGAGTGAACTAGGAAATGCGACTTTGGGAGTTGTAGTGTAGGTGTTCAGAATTAGATGATTAGAACCTTCCCATTCTGGTGTATTAAAATCTGGCAATATCTGGTTCTCTCAAACTAATACAGGCATTTTTTAATTGGTCTTATCGTTATAATTTTCTAAGAAGAAATCTATATTCTGTTTTTCTTCCGATTGTGTCCATCTGCCAGTGTTGACATCCTAGCCGAACAACCATCAACGATCAAAACTTAATCCGCCATTCTGGGACTTGAAATAGAAAGTATCTTCAAGCATATTTCCAAGTTGTTTTTTTTGGCCATGAACGCAAGACCCTCGTATGTGCCGTCGTACAATTATGATGAAGATTATGATAGTAGGCAGCGTACGTCTATAACTCATGGGTATGATCATCTATCTACCCATCGTCAAATACAGGCATGCAATAACTCACTCCGAGATACACTAACTTCACTAAAGTCGTCAGTAAAAACCTTAGATAGCGCTACTACGGACTTTCCTCGGTTACAACGCGTACTACAACTAGAAAAAGGGTTTGATGTTATAAACGAGACGGAAGCCCTCAACGCTCGCGATGCATTGGCCAAGGAGTATGTACCCAAGATAAATGAATTGTTAGATGAGTACGAAAACGAAATTAAACGCTGCAAAGAGAAAGAAAGACGTTTGAAAGCTAAGACAGATTTAATGAGTTTACACTACTCTGATGAAATTTCAGACGACACGCTGACGGTTGGAGCGGCGTCTATGGCAAATACAACAACAGTAGATATGATTACCCCTCAACAAATTTCAAAATTGAAAAAACTGGAAGCCGAGAGAGACAATTTAGCTTATCAGTTATCTTTCGTTGAGTTTAATAGAAATAAGTTAAGAAAAAGCCTTGGCCCCAGTTCATTTTCCACTTGAGAATTGCTTATATTGCAAACATGTACAGATGAATGGAATGGAGAATGGAATTATGGGTAAATACATAACTACAGAAAAATATAAACACGGAAGTAAACTAATAAACGATGCAATGAGTAAATGGGCATCTTGAAAAAGAAGCAAAATAGCAAACACATCAAAGGGCGAATAAACATACTAATAACAAATAAATGAAGAATATGAACATGAAAATAAACATAAAAAAGACGACAGGTACTTTACTTGTACTTACTATCTATAAAACTTTTACTAGCCGTAAATGAAAATCCTAAAAACGGATTCTCAGCCTTATTACCACTGTTGACATCCGGGATTAATAAACCATCGGTATCACTCGTTAAAAAGTCAAAATTTCCACCTGGCGACAGTGGCATATCAGTAAATTCTCTTGAGAAATTTTCTGCCTTTACAGGATCCGTAATAACTGGAACAATAGGTGGTACTAAATTTGGATCCCTGGTCTCTAATTTTTTCCAATTGATTTTTCTGAAAAAACGACATTTTTTAATTTTTTCAATATCTTTGTCGCCAATTCGCTTAGAGGGATCCTTACGCAACAACTTGGATAAGAAGTCCTTGGCATCTGCTGATAGATAATAAGGGAAATCAATCTTTTTGGAAGCATTGATTTTCTTTAATAGCTTATCGTGATCACGGCCGATGAAGGGAGGGTGTCCAATAAGCAAGTCATGAGTTACACAGCCTAACGACCACCAATCCACAGCACTATCATATTCCAAACCAGCTAAAACTTCAGGGGCCATAAACTCAGGTGTGCCCAGAATACTATTACATGATTCACCATCAGCGGCCACTTTACTAAGGCCAAAATCGGTTAAAACCAAATGTCCATCCGAGTCTAACAGACAATTTTCAGGCTTAAGATCACGGTAAACAACACCAACATTGGTATGTAAATGATAAAGGGCTAATATCATTTCTGCGACGTAAAATGACACGGTACTTTCGGGCATCATATGTTGGTCCTCTAGATGATGAAACAACTCACCACCCTGGGCGTACTCCAGAATCAAATATAGTTTATCGTGATCTTGAAGCGCGTAAAATAGCTTGACAATATAAGGGTGACGAACAGATTCCAAGATGGCTCGCTCAGTTTTGGTATTTTCTAGGGTCTTGGTAGCTACTACCATCGAGGCCTTTTTGAGCTGTTTCTGCGCGTACAATCTTCCGGTGGCTTTTTCACGAACCAACAATACCTTACCATAAGTACCGGTTCCTAGAACTTTGATAGGTTCAAAATCATTTGGTACCATCTTTCTCAAGGATAATGACGAGTCAGCAGGATCAGAAATATTGTCCCTATAATTATTGATATCTTGAGCTATTACTGATTCATAATTATTCATATTAAAATTGCATTGCTCTTTGGCTAGTGACGAGATATAAGTTTCATCAATATCTACTTCATAACTAGTTCCCAAACGGCCCAAACTGCCTGAACGAGGACGCGCTTTCACAATAGGTATGTTATTTGAGCCAATAGAAGAGCCTTTAAGATTATTATTGTCTACTTCATTCTCAAATTTTGAAGTATTCAGCTTTAATTCGCCCACTGTATCCACGGCTTCTTCTAAATATTCATCTTCGTCGATGCAGGCAACAGTTTCCCCATTTTGATTAACAGAGATTCGGATACTAGAAAAATCCTTAATGTAAGTTGGTTCACTATCAGCGTGGGTATCATTCTGAGGATCACTTGCCAGCTCCAGGAGTTCAAAGTTCTGGGGCTGTTGCGTTAGGTGAGACTCGGTAGCAGGTGTGACCCGTCGGCCCTTATCATCTTGAAATAGATCATCGTCATCATCAAAGTTAAATATTGTCGCCATAGTTATATCGAGCGTGCAGTATTATATACAGGGGGGAAATATTCTAACCGTTTTCTAAATGAAACTGAATGAGAGATTACCAATTAATAAAATTTGAACCATGGAGCTATCATCCATTCTATTTTGAAAGTGACGAGAGTAAAAAAAAAAAGATCGAAGGCTAGTAAAATCAAGCAATCTACGCCTGTCACTGCTAATGAATGATAAGTAATATTAAACGAATTTTAAAGGTAGTTTAATAACTAATCACTGAAAAAAAGCCAGGCAAATATTGTAATCAGCAACCGTGATAAGATGAAATGAAGAAAGTGAGAAATTCCTAAGAAAATAAATCTCCCTGAGAGGAAAGCCAGCCAGCCACCAGAAAGTCGGAAGTTCGATTCCCACAAAGGTTAAAAATTGCTGTTTTTTTCCTAATAATTGTCGCTGGGAACGCCTTATCAGCACTTCTATTCAACCCCATTAGCGTAATCGATCAAATTAATTAACCACGATTAAAAATGTCTTCCACTACTACAGTAGCTACTTCGGGTATGGACGAAGAGTCATTTGCCTCTGCTTTTGTGAATCTTTTGACAGCCACAACCTCAGTGCAGTATGATCATAACTACTGTCCAAATGCTACCGAGCTAAGTTCAGGGCCTGTCATTTTGGCTAAGATGCCTCATCCTAAAAAAAAGAAAACTAAAGAAGACAATTCGGATGGTAATAAATCTAATTCAAACGAACCAGGCACTATTAAGTTGACTTTCAAGTCTATTCGAGCTCCTAAATTTTCATTCACCATCAACGACCGGTTATTTAGTCAATCTGAGACGGTATATTCGGTCAAGGCAGCTTTAGTAGCATCACCGGAATTTCCCATCGCTGAAATTGATTTATCCCAATCGATAATTAAATTATTAATCAGAGGAAAAGTTATTCCCGATGATAAGACTTTGGGCGACCTGTTGACTGACAGTACTGCTGACGCTGTTTCCTTTATGGTGATGGTCTCATCCAACACTTCAGTTACCTCATCAGCTGTTGTCTCTACTTCAGATCCCGCTTCACCTGTTTTGTCGGATCAAACTAATGTTGAAGTTAACACTACTGATATCGACGATGCACTTTGGGTTGAATTGGAAAAGACCATTGCTAGCCGATACCCCTTAGGTAAGGCTCGTGCTATTGCTTCCCAGCTTCGCACTAAATGGATTGAATAACTTAAATATAACTAGCTTAAAATTATTTCTTTTTGTAAATATAACCATTAGCACAATTTTTTTATTCTTGACAAGAAAAAAGGCCAAAATGAAAAGAATAAAATACTACAAAAGCGCCATTACAAACTGAGAAAATATAAAACTTATACCATCATTTCACCCCTCAACATCACTAGCATCATCAGCCATTCTGGCTGACAGGCATCAACACAGGGCCTGCATAATTGTAAGAACTCAATTTCGTCGCCAACCAATCGTTCAAAGCACCCTTCAACTGAGGCACTAATCGATAAAATATCTCTTGCTATCAGGCTGATAACAGGATGATCATTACTATGATTATTCCACCAGAATGTCATTATCGGGCCAGGGGTCCTCGAACTAGTATCAGCGAGAGCAGGTACAGGAACAGCTAAATAGTTTTTCAAGGCCACTAGCAAATCATGTTTATTAGTTGATTTAGTTGTGTCATTGGTTGATAGTTTTATTCCAGAATCAAGAGTCTGCTCGACACAATTGAACTCATTTACAAAGGTTGAAATAATCT
Organism: Nadsonia fulvescens var. elongata DSM 6958; assembly: GCA_001661315.1. Taxonomy (NCBI): domain Eukaryota; kingdom Fungi; phylum Ascomycota; class Dipodascomycetes; order Dipodascales; genus Nadsonia; species Nadsonia fulvescens. The sequence continues at coordinate 259,480 of KV454407.1, read as the reverse complement.
CCTCATTGAAATTGTGGCCTGCTGCAGTTTCAATTAAACTCAACTTTTGATTAGGATCAAGAAGTGATCCAAAATATATTACTGGACAAACTTCAAACCCTAGTTTTGGTTTATGTAGATCAACATAGTCACCAAAACTATTTTGAAAGGCTTTAGAAACCACGGATGGCGTAGTAGCAAAAAGGCCATTTTTATTACCAATATCGGATGAAAGCTGCTTAAGGTTCGAAAGCGTTGATAAATAGAGCTGAATACTAGATCTGTTGCTCTGATGAACTAGTGCACTATATCCGCTTAAAGCATCTAAGATATCCACAATAAAGGGTAAATTCGACCATTCGGCTTCAGTTATTTGGCATTTTCTAAACATTCGATCTTCTCTAGTAAGTTCTATAATTACATCCTTAAAATCTCGACCCAGAATTAGTATTTCATAAGCGTTTTGAAAATTTTCCGTACTTTCTAAAAACAGGTTCCGCTTGTGAAATAACCTGGATCCAGCTTCGCGTAACAACCCTACACGCTCACAAGCAGTGCTCCATTCGTGGCGTTTTTTTTCATTAAGTGTGTAACAATATAATACCCCTCGCAGAATTCCAGTCAAGTCATTAGGGATATTGTACCCGCGCATAAAAATAACTGGCTCCTTATTTGGAGACCTGAACGAGGTCTGCAATAGATTAGTAAATGCAAGCCAAGAAGGAGGCGGGATCGCAGATACTGGACTAAACGGAGAATATAATTTATTAATGAATTTCTGACCAAGTTCATTAATGATATCCGATAATGATCTCACAGAATAAATTTTGTACTTCGCATTTTTATTCTTGTGATCATGAACTGATAAAAATGTCGGGGTTGAATTATTCGCATAAAGCTTTGATAGCTCTGGTGCAACAAAAGATAAAATCTGATATAGTCCGATATTATTGCCACTGGAATATGTAATGCATAGGAGCTTTTCTCGTATTCCAAGGTCTTGTAGCGTGTCGTAAACTGAGTTAGCTATCTTCAGAGATGATAACGCAGAATTATTTATATTGAGACTAAGCACCTCGAAGTTAATAATTCGCTCTCGTGTTTCAAATTTTTCATTGAACCAAGTACCGAAAGTTAAAAGAAAAAAGGTCTGATTCTTATTTGATTCATCAATTCTCGCTTCTACTGGAATTATCATCAAAGCCAAAGATAATGATCGACATGTAGATGCAAGCTCTTCATGTAAGTTTTTTTTTAGCTGATTATAATAATGGCTTACTTGACTCGTTACATGTTCAGTCGTAAAACCTGGGTTCAGGCCACTTACTTTAGCTAAAAACGGCGATGTTTCACAAATGTCTGCCGTCTGTAAATTGGAAATTACCCAATCCAAAAAGTTTTCATACGATTTTGTTCTGGCTGACAAGTATGAATTGTCTGAATCTTCATTTTCATTCTTTTTTGAAGGTTCAGATAAAATTGTACCGGCATCAAGTACTCTTCGTTTAATATGACGGTCTATGGCCCCGGCGAGTTCCAATGATATTTTTCGCTTATATCGGTTAATACCTGAAGTAGACTGTGTAGATAAGACCTTTCCATGATCAAGCAGAAACTTGGAAGCTCTGGTCAAAAATCTTCTTCTTGCATCAAGAACGCTTTGGCCCAACTTTTCCTCCAGGAGCTTAGAGTTATTCAAGCTATCTTTCGGAATCGGCGTTACAGCATTGGTAGAATCATTGGATGAATATATGTCTCTAACACTAGCAAAATTATTCTGATTTTCTTCAAGAGGAGCAGTTTGGATAGTAAGCTTGGACGGACTAGCCAAAATTTTAGATGATTGTTCAAAGTTTTTCTTACTAGTTTCATTAGAACAAACAACTATCGAATTTTTTCCATCGGGACGTAATAGTGACGCCCCACTATCATTAGAAGGTACCATTGTTTCCTCTTCAGTACTTGTTATAGTCTTATTTAGAACATCATCAACTATGGGGATTGGCAGTAATACCCTGGACGAGTTATTGAATAGTATCTCACCACTATTGATACTCACAGTTTTCTTAGTTTCAGTATCATGATATTTTAAGGCTACATCATCCCGCTCATTGTTGTCATTCACCTTTGGTAGTACGCTACGATTCTTAAAAAGATAAGCCAAAGGATCATCCGAATCATCAGATTCATCCTGGCTTTTAGTAGAATCTGCACTCTCTGGTAAGCCAGTATGTTCACTCCGGTACATAGCAGGGCTAGGGCCAACTCGAATAAGACTAGGGGTGGAGGTTCTTTTGGGTAGTATATTAAAACTGCTGTGGGCTTCTATTAATGGTTCATCTCCTGCATTATCAATTTGAGTACCCAAATTTACAACTTTTTTAGGAGTCTCTTTACCTTGTCCTATTTTAGTGATAGCTTTCTCACTCTCTCTGGGGATAGTGAGCTCCTTTTTCATAATATTGCTAGAAAAAGAAGGCTTCATAGGTCCTTTATAATCATTATCATCAACTGAATTGTTCTGTGGCTCCATTTCTGTATCAGCTTCAAGTAAACCAGGTTCCAAATACAACATTGACTTAGGCTCAATTACTGGGTCCCCCTTTTGATGAGTTGGAGATTTTTTAGAAATCTCATCTTCTAAAACCGTTTCATCTTTTCGCAAGTTAGGCGTTTTTGAAACAGGTTCAATAGTTTGCTCCTTCTCTAACCTCTTGTTAGAGACTTTTGCTTCTAGTATATTTGTAACCGACATGTTGTCTTTCCTTTTTTGTTCAGTCAATGCTTCCTTGGTTGGATTTTCAGTTTTTTCTTCTGTTGAAACAACTGATACCTGTGCAGGTAAGCTTAAACGATCACTTTCGGCCTTATATTTAGTTGCTCTGTTTGAGGTACTGAGCTTTCGGAAAGGGTTTACCTCTGAATCAGCTATTTCTTTTGCTTTTTTACTTGGAGATTCACTGATTATTTGAACGTTATCTAATCTGGCTTCTATTAAAGACTGCCGCGCTATTTTCAATGTTGTCCCACTATTTATTTCACTCTCTTTAATACCCACTAAGACAGAATTTGCATCATTATTTAATTCTGTGGGCTGATAAGAAGTTTGGTCCTCCGAAAAATTTTGTTGGGCAATAATTAGCTGCTTATTCATATACCTACCTATATTCAGAGACGAGCGAATATCGGAATCTTTCACTGGGCTTTTTAGTTTTTTATTTGACTTCTTATGTTCTTGCAAATGTTTAGATTTGGTGGGCGTATACTTACTGCGAACTTGCACCGAGTTTGAAATGTTTTTCAGCGTGTTTGTATTATCGTTTAAAACAGGACTTACAGGAGTAAATTTCTCTCGACCGGGTTCGCTTGTTTTAGTTGCGGAATTGGAAATGAGTAAATTACTACTAAAAGGCTCTTTTTCAGTGACTACAGAGTCTAAAGTAGTATCATTGGTTGAGAAAGCATCTTTTTCTTCATGTATATCATTTTTGGTGTTTTGATCTGATATAAGCGTATTCTCAATTCGACTGTTGCCTATGTTTTGAACTATCGATAATGTATTCATATTAAATTTCTTCGTTGATATCAATGAGTCAGCTGGTTGTCTATCTATTCCATTTGAAACAGTTTTCATAATTCTAATAGAATCACTTGCTTTCTGCGAAGTCATAGTTGACTTAAGTCGCTCTTTCTGAGGCGGAGAAGATTTTAAGGGAGAAAAATCAGTATCTCCTTTTTTTTGAACATAAGCATTCAAAATTGTTGTGTTGACTTCAGCTATCGGTACACTTATTGTATCGGAAAAATTAATTAGTGGACCTTTAAGCGGTGAAGGAGAATTTAGAGAATCTGATATAAATTTTGAGTGTATATTGACTTCACTTTTGTTACCTAGGAACTCCGCCTTTTTAGATTTGGCAACCTCTCCTTTGAATGGTATTGCAGCAAGTGACGATAGCGGCACATTTTTATGTAAATCACTCTCGTGCGGGTTTTCAGTTTGTATACTAATTTTTTCCGTATCCAACAATTTAGATTCAGTATTCAGTATTTGATAATGGTTTTTCTTTGGTTCTGTAACAGTAGTTATTAGATTTTCAGAAGCAGAGGTTTCATGTAGAACATTTTTAAGATTATTTTCTATCGATTTATCATCATCGTCGTGACAACTTAAATTTATTACCGTATTATTGTCATCTATTACACGCTCCAATGCCAGAGTTGGCGTAATAAATAGCTCAACTGGCTTAGAGGGTGATTTAGACTTGAATGTAAGCAGATTTGAAGAGATAGGCGATGAAGGTATAATAGCATCATTGTTCAGCTTGAGCTCTGTTGATCCAATGAAAGAAGCCTGATAGATTTTAGGCATCAACTTACCCAGCCGCTTAGCAGGAGACGATTGGAGTGATTTGGAATTAGTAGACTCCCCAGCAGGTGTTTTGATTAAGCCTATTATCGGCAGAATATCGTCATCTGAATCGTTGAACTTTCTATTCCATTTTTTGGCCAAGGGGGTAAGTATAGGCAGAGCATTCGTTTCTTCAATACTAGGACTTTGTCTTATAGGGTCGGATGTAGTAGATTCTATAGGTTTCATAGCAATGGAATTCCGGTGAGTTTTTCTCTCAAGTTTTACTGAGTTTTCTAATGTAATAGTATTCGCCTTGATTAGCTCATTCTCAGTACCTGTGGATCCTAACAAAATTTCTGTCGCGACAGGTTCGCGTTTGATTTGTACCTCAGGACTGGTTAACCCAATCGGATCGCTATAGTTGTCCCCAGTTGTCTTATTTGATTGAACCATATAGTTTAACAAACCTTTGTCTCGCTGACAAGATGTATTCACTGAATAGTATAGTTATACAATATGTAAGATATATCAATCATCCATGTATATGCGCTAGGGACAAAGTCAATGTCATAGTTGGGATGTGAGCCGCAATAGTTGGATTCTATTGATCTAGTGAATAGAGTTTTTTGATTGTCTTTTGGATATATATATATATATATATATATATAGGGATAACCAGTAGTATAAAAAGAAGAAATGAATGCTGTCGATGACACCTCTAACCTTTTGCATGAGCACGATCAGTTAACCCCTGGTAAGTTTGCGTTTATTACTTTTTGTTAATTGTTCACATCCCACCTATGGACGAAACACTAACAAAATGTGCTGGAATTGGTTATTTCTGCTTGATTCTAGATGACATCCCTTCACTATTGACTATAATAATTGAAACTCATCCAGGCACATGGACCCGAATTAGTGATAGTATTTCATTCAAGTCTGTTCTATCTTCGCTGCTAATTTTCATCAACGCCCATTTGGCGCTACATAATAACAATAAAGTGGCTGTAATTGCCTCTCATACCGACTATGCTAAGTTTATTTACCCACCAGAACCTGTCCAACCAACTAAGGGTAGTGCCAGTAATAGCTATACAAACTCGATTCCTAATGGTAATAACGTAAACTCGCGTGTGGAAAGTAGTAATGTCTCCAATGGAACCAACTCCAACATGTACCGTCAGTTTCGAGAGGTGAATGAGGCAGTTATGAAGGGCTTGGAAGATCTGATGGTACCTCTTGCCAGCGATATTTCCATTGATACCAGCGAGTCTTTTAATGAACACGATTACTATCATGAGTCAAAAAGTGCAATTGCCGGGGCACTTTCGCTGGCGCTAGCTTATACCAACACTAGTCTCCTAACCAACGACGATCAAATCGGCATGCGTGCCCGGTTTCTTATTCTTAGTGTATGCGAAGATCTTAGTTTCCAGTATATTCCTACAATGAACGCTATTTTTGCGGCCCAGCGTATGAAAATTCCTATTGATGTGTGCAAGCTAAGCGGGGATACGATATTTCTGCAACAAGCCAGCGATACCACGGGCGGTATCTATATGAAAATTCAACACCCTGATGGTCTTATTCAGTATTTGCTTTCAGCATTCATCATTGATCCAAATTTGCGTCAACATGTTAATTTACCTACGCAGAAGGATGTTGATTTCCGTGCCGAATGTTTTGTCACGAAACGGGCTGTGGATGTAGCTTATGTCTGCAGCGTTTGCCTTTGTATTATTAGCATTATTCCATCTTCAGGGCATTGTCCAACATGTAGCACTAAATTTGATTCGAGTACTTTGCTGCAACTTCTAAAGAAGCCCGTGGTGTCCAAGAAGAAGCTAAAGAAAAAAAAGAAAGCCATTACAGTCACCCCCAGCAATGGTGCGGTAGTTATTGTTGATGACAAGATAAATAATATCCCATCCTCTATTGTTTAAATCATTACTATGGATTTCCTCTAAAAACGTTCAATACAAGCATTAATTAAATTATTTATCTACAAATCATATACAATGTTCATGTTTACAATTAAGCAGAGATATCTGATCAGGTCCGACTCCAAATTCTGTTATTGAGAACAGATATTCCTAAATAATAGTTAGTTCTCTGCTATAGTTCAATTTACCAAGAAAACTTACATTTGGATAATAGTGGTCATTGATCAAATGTGACTTTCGTTCATCAGCGCTGATAGACATGGTTTTGCACGAACTGATGAAACAGGAAAACTAAATTTCAGTCAGTTGTATTATTCCAATATTTTTTTGGCCTGTTGGTATTCACTGTACACGACTTACGGTTCTGTCACCCCGCGAGTTCTTTATCGCGGTCAAGGGATCGTGATGTTCTGTCAAATGCAGATCCAAAAATCGCGACGAAGGAAAGACACAATTGCACTCAAGACAACAAAAAGAGTGAAATGAGTTGTAGTGTGATTCATAATCTGAGTAAGAAGAAAACTCAACATGGTTTTTATCGCAGTTTGGCGGCAAATGGCAACTAATAACATGTACCTGGAAATTCCCATCAGGTCGAGCAGTCTTGATTAGTGGAAGAAAGTGATCGCCATCATACCCAGGATCAACATAGTTAGATGATATATATTGCTCATCATCATTATTGAGATTCGAGCAGTCATCATCGTGGTACAGACGCCTTTTGCTCATAATAACGCTTGATTCGCCTTACTATGAAGGATCGCATCTTTGAAATTGTGTCCCAAATGAAATCACAATGTCCCAAACAATTGATGATTATCGAGCATCACCAGTACAACAACAAAAATATTATATATTCACCAAAGAATAATTCCACATGGATAGCCGCAAAAGTAGTATTTTGGCTTCTAATGATGCCTTAACCAGTGGTATTGCGGGCTCAGATACTGAAACGATTGGGGTCCGCCATAACTACATGTCAGTGTCCTCGTTGCTTGATGGAGCACCGCAGAGGACAACGCCAGCGATTGCAGAGATGAACGTTAGTGCCAACGTTAACGACGGCAATGAGTCAGCCGCTATGACCAATATTAATGGGGAACCATTGCGTTTCACAAAGTCGGGGCGAGTAGCTTATAAAAGCTTTAAGTAAGTATGTCTGTCGTGTTTGCTTTCCAGGATCTATTAACTAACTGGATATTCAGGAAAAAATATCGCAAGATGAAACTGCAATTTGATCAAGCCATAGCAGAGTCAGACGAGCTCTTTAATGCTGAAAACCGTGCTAAAAAGATTCTAAACAAATTAGCTCGCCAAAATAAGTATGTATCGATAAAAATGTACTTCAAGTGAGATTTTTTACTGACTTTGCATAGCTCGTTACTGGATGTATTGATTGGCCTAAATGATAGTCAGCATTTAAATCCGGAATTACGAATTGACCTTTCAGAATTTTCGTTTGAAGCAGAGAAAGGGGCATTTAACCATACAGGGGGTGATGTTTCTGGTGATATAGACCCCACCTATGTGGATGACTATCAATTTCTTTCCAGTCTATACTATGAGTACGAATCTGACGAAAAACTCCAGCGACCTAAACGTAACCCTATGTGTATATTATCTTGGCTCAAACGTAATCATCCCCATGTGTTCTTTCAGGGGGGTAATATGAACACAGCAGCGGTGACAGCCACGGCTGCCGTGCCCGACCCTACCTCCAATAGCAACACTAGCGTCAGCCCTGCCATGGCGGCCGAGGATGCTAACTCGATATCAGCAAAGCCCCCTGTTGCCAAAAAGCGACGAGCCAATAATAACACTGCGAACGTTAGTGATACGATACATGCCACTGACAGCCGTGTGGATAGCATCACGAAACCAAAGAAACGTAAAGTGGTAGCTAGTATTGCCTCAGTCCCCAGTGATCTCGTTACCCACGATAATTCTAATCATCTTGCAGGCAGTGATAGCAAGATCCAAAATGAAAGTGGTGACAGCATGATCTCGTCGCCTACTGAGTCCGTGCCTGTTTCTTTGACAGTTCCTGGGTTTTCTGACACCTTGATATAGAAATCTATTTATACATGTTTATGTACATATGAAATACGTATTATTATTTTTATTTACCGAATCTATGTAAAACCTTTTTTTTATCTTCTGTTGTTTTTTGCATAGATCGAGAAATATATCTAATAAGCCTTCAGCATATCTTCCAAGCGAGAGAAACCCTACCGCGAAAAGCACGCGACGCGCCATTTTCAGCAGTAAGCTCTTTACCCATGTTACCATTTTGGCCCGAGATCCATTCAGCCATCATGACCACAACGAGAATCAAGTTAGATATTAGCAAGAATGTTATCTCTGAAAATTCAAAGGAAGGATCGCATAGTTTACATATTTTGCCTTGTAAAATTCACCATTCGGGGCCTGTGAATGCACATGAGTTTTTCACCATTGAGAAAGGCATTCAACCTAATGAGGGAATCGCAACATGCCCTTCTCAGATGGGTTTGGTTGAAAACAAAAATCAATGCAATAAATCCGATCAATCATTGGTTGACATTACGTATTTACGAGGTCGTAAATTATTGGCTCGTCATTTGAGCTTGAGCGATCGATACACTGGCATAATCTTTCGTGATACCGGCGCCCTTGTCCAGCCTGTTGGTGATATTCATGATGATAATCATAAGTATGAATACGATGACTATGTAGAACAACCAGAAGATCATGCTTTCAATTCCTCTTCGGCTCCCTGTGAAGAACCCATTATTACCTGGTCAGCTTCGCATACCTTCCAACAAGTCACGATATGGGGGCATGAGTCTCAGCCTAATGAAACTAATGATCCTTGGATTGTCGGTATTGAAGAGTGGACGAGTTTATCAGCTGCGGTAAGTTTTCTTGAATAAAAGGAGCCAATTATCTTCTTATCTATCTCACCTAGAATATACTAACTAAATTATTTCGTTGCTTTCCAACTTAGATCCATGCACCATTGTAAGTAGTCTCCCGTATGTATCCTAAAAGTTGAAATATAGGCTATTACATTACTTACATAGATCATAATTTTAAAATGTATATATGTTCATTTTTCCTTGTATAAATAGCCGCGTGTGAATGTTATTTGACTACTGCTATATAGCCTTATGAGCCATTCGTCCCACTTTCCATCTTTGATTAAGTTGTTCATAAAACATACAACATATACTTATCAATTTTGGCCACTCTTCTATATATTATACCTTATTGTTTAATAGGGATAGCTTTGTTTGTTAGATGATAGATCAGAATGACGAAGAGCTAGGGCACGCGAGATGTTGCACTAAACGACTTAAACTTGACCATAACTTATCGGCATACTCAAATCCCAATCCCAGGGAGGCCAAGATTGGGATCCAAACGCTGAAAACGATCTCGAAGAACAGCGAATTGATCAGTGAATCTTCAATTTTAGAAATAGGTAGTTTCGATGATTTAAAACCTACCTACCTGCATAATTTACCGTTTGAAACGTTGAGTTTGATTATGGAGCTAGTCGCGGCCGAGTCAGTAGCCGATTTGCATTCGCTATCCTTTGTTAGTTGGCGACTACGTGAAGTTTCCAAACATCAGCTGTTTTCAACCGTATATATTGATTGGTTAAAAATTGATACTATTATGGATGCTCTTGAGTCTCAGTCTAAATATTTAAGAGACAGTGTACATACTCTTTGTGTCACTAAACCATCCTCAAAGGGTGAGTGGTCCAAGTCTAAGAAATTGACTGGTTTAATAAAGTACTGTTACAACGTAAAAGAACTTCGAGTTACTATATCGGGCTCATCTTCATGGTTAAAATATGTTGAAGCTATGACCCAGCTGGATACCCTAACTGTACGATCTAGTGTGGCCGTTGCAAACGAACGGCTACACCAACAACAGCGTAGAGTTCGCAATATTGGTGCAAGTACCCCATCAGCTCTGTTTATCCAATCTAGAATTGATGAAGCCCTTTTAGATGATATATCAGCGAGTCGACTACCTCAGTTTGACGTTGATCATTTGTGTAATCTGATAGGACTTAATGAACTTTCCTTAGAGGGCTTTGATGTTTGTTGTACAAGCGCACTGAACGACAATAATATCGGGAAAAACAATACAAACTCAACTTCAAGCAAGGTTACCAAGCTTCATATGTGTAACTGTACATGGATATATCCGTATCAAGTGGAGCATTTTGCTAATAATATTATCGATCTGACAGTATCTTATACAGATTCCTACCGGGCGTTAACCTATTACGAGCGTCTCAAATCCTTAGCACAATCCCCCCCTTCTACCTTAAAGCGGTTTGTTTTAGACCTAGGGGCTCGTTCCCCTAACAGTCAGATGGCTTGGCAACCTCTATCTCATCAAAAATGTACTCACCTCAAATTACTTAGTATAAAAGGTTTCGTTTTGCCCGATTTATCTTTGTTAAGAAGACTACCTCCAACATTAAGTAAACTTGATTTTGAATTAGCCTTATGTGAAAGAAATCGAATTAATACAGATCTTCAAGCGTTACAGCAGTCGTATATGCGTGAATTGAATCGTCCTGGTCTCGTCCTAAATATCCAAGCTGTCTATTGGCCAGACACTGATACCGATGTGAGGTCATTATATAGTCAATTTCAAAGTGCACCTGATTACCAGGTTTATTAATGTTTATATATGTATATCATATATGTGTGAAAAACTAAAATATTATACAATTACACAGTCAGCAAATCCATACATTACTCGCTCAACCTCACGTCTGACCCGTGGCCAATCTTCTCTCCGTTGCACAAACTCATAAATTTCTTCAGGTTGAAAAATACCACCAAATCGTGACATGTCACTTAATAATACGCCTAGCGCCTTAGAGTCCTTTCCGTCTATGAGGTATATCTGGCCCAATGCCTTTAATCCACCGAAGTATGGTGTTAAAGGCTTTTGTTTTAACCCTGAAATGAAGTTATAGTAATAATTCAAGTCACTAATTAAAGTTATAGATCCCGCGACTGACATTGTCAAGGTTTTTAGATGTTTGCAAATTGAAGCAAAAAATCTAACACCCAGCTCTTGTTGAAAAACATCCAAAGTAGCCTTTTCTGTTGAGCCTACTAATAATCTCATATGAACTGAAAGTAATTCAACTACTTTTTTGGCAACTTGTGTGGGACCCACGTTATTGGTTGGGGCTCCTATTCTATTTTTCAAGCCTGAGAGCGAAGGTGAAGATGGCTGAGCAATTCTAAGCGACTGCGGTAACGGATTATAATCACTAGATAATTGTACAGTAATAAACATGAAATCAATCTGTTCCATCAAGACATCAATTCCTCGACTTAGCCCGTCTGCTACACCCTCGTCTAGCATCTGTTCGAATTTTCGCTTACAATTAACGGCAGACGATAGAAAATCGTTACGGTCAACAAGTTTGCGGCTCGTCAGTTCCTCTTCGAAAAAAACATGTAACATTTGTTGAATAAGATCACCAATATTTACTAGTTCAGCGAATATGGCCAATGGTTCTAACGTTAGAGTTGGTGCGTGATTGATTTTACCATTCTTAGGGTTAAGTTCGCCCAAATTAACGCCGTCTAATTCAGTAAGACGAGTTTTATTTATATGGTATTCCTTTAATCGCTGAAGTGCCTTTTCGAACCCAACTTTCACATGGTCGCCACCTAAAATATTAACCAACGATACAAAAATAGTTTCGCAATGTTCTTTAGCCTCCAGGCCGATTTGGCCCTTGACGCGTAAAAAAATCTTAATACGCTCGATACTATTACGTGCAGCTTTGATTAGATTAAGTGCCAACTCTAAACTGAATAAAGTATTAATACCTTCTAATTTTTTCATCATAATTACTGCCTGGGCTTCGAATTCGGTTGTGGGAAGGTTGGTTATATTATTCATATCAGTCATAAAACCTCCGCGGGGAGTCCCGATGCGGCCAGTACCTGTTTCAGGTAGCACGGATAACGATAGCGATGTGGTAGACCCGCTTGTAGTAGCTGGTCTCAATTGGGGTGTCGAGGTTGATGAAATTGAGGGTGATGACAACCCAGTATTAATTTCAGATTTACTCGAGTTACTGAATGGTTTAGCAAACACTCGTTTAAAAGAGCCCAAAAAGTCAACTTTATCACTTTCCTTCGTAATGTTGCTTAGATATAATTTCTCAGTCGCCGTTTCTTGCTGAGCTGTCTGTTGATTGAAGGATCTAACTTCATCTTTAGCGTAAGCTTTAAAAATACTAAGCTCTTGTTCTAAATAGATATCAATAGAAAATTCGTAAAACTGATCCACAATAGACCCCAGAGTTGTATTATAGCATTTATCTTGGGCTGATTTGGTTTGCAAATTATCAATAAATTTAAGCAAAGCAATATAAGTTCGAGGAAAGGTATTCAAATATGATACAATATTTCTCTCTTTAGCAACCTCAAATATGGAGCTAACGAGGTCGGCTATGACTTCATTAAAAACCTCTTCGATAAAGGTAATCTTGGCTTGAACTTTTGGCGGAAACACATTATCAAGAATCTCTGATTGCTCACCTATAGAACTGGCAAAAGCGCTAAGGAAAGAGTCAAAATCAGCCGAATTAAAATGACCCTGTTCCGAGAAAAATCCTTGAGGGTCCAAATGGTAATCATTTTCCAGTAAATATTTTTGCGTGAATAAATCAATACATGATTTAGCTCCATCCAAGCTAATTAAAACATTTACATAGCGTTTAACCCCTCCCATGTAATCCTTATTTTCTAATCCTAGTTCTAGCTCTTGTAATGCTGCACTTTCAAACATTTCTATTGTGGTAGAAACTTTGGCTTTATATTCCAAATGGTTAACATCTATATCGTCGGCGGAAGAGAATATACTTAGTGATTTGAGGATTTGTGCTTGCTCTTCAGGTTCATGAAAATAACGAAAGATAAGTGCTTGGCCCAAATCTATCAAATCTACCAAATCGTAGTAAAAAGGGGCTAGGTTACGAAAGATCTTCATAAATTCTCTTCGGGCATGTCCGTATTCACTCTTGAACTGACTAATTACTTCTAAAGGTGAGCTTTCCTTCAGTAAGGCTTTAGGATTATTGAAAGAAGATAGAAGTTTTTCTTTTTTCTTTTCCTGTGAGTTGATATGCATTTCCTTATTCTCAGGTGGTATTGAATTCAAATCGGCATTATCGGAAAAACTGATTAAAGTAGGCTCTTTAATCTCTGTAACCTTATTTTTCTCTATTGGTGCCTGTTTAAAATCATCCCATTCATCATCGGTATCGTTGTCCTCTATAGAAAAGTTACTATTGAATAAAATTTCACGCTCGGCTTGTCTCCCGTTCGATTGAATATCGTCTTCTTGCGTGGTTATCTTTAGCATTTTCCGAGCGTCGTCATCACTCCAGATGCCCATATTACGCAATTTTTGGACCCATAACTCATCCACGTTGACCACATCGCAACATTTCTTAGATACTTGGGCAAGCCGAAGCAAATCGGGTATCGGCAGGTACTTCACCACTTGTTGCAAGATAACTCTAGGGATTCCGCGTCCGGCTACTCTTGACACCTGTTTTAAGCTCTTATCATGATTACGATTGTCGTTACTATGACCATTGAATTGACTCATAATATTGCGGTAATATGTATTTCAAATACGGCTTTGATGCTTATCAGTACAGGCCTGGGTATTATGCGTAATCGCCAACTGGATCGTCTTTTGCTTTTGTTTATTTTCGGGATGGGACAAAAACAAACTCCATCCGATTTTTGGGGTCTGACGAGGATTTATTATATATATTTTCTTGCCCTTTTAAACCCCAGAGAAACTTGGATTCATTCTTATTTTTCTAGGTTAATAGATTTTTACTAGGGAGATAAAGCTACAGAACATCAAAAAATTGTTTTAAAATGGGTCATGTCATCAACTCCCCTCGGGAATTGGAGATAATGGCTAAGCGAATAGTAACCATTTCTGGCACTTATGATCCGCAATTGCGACTGCCAATTATAGTTATTGATTCAACTTCCTTCCCGGTCTCAAGCTCCAAGGCTTACCTTACGCTAGTACCTTATATCATTGGTGAATTACCTGATACAGACTATGTTCTGTTGTTTTTTGCCTGTGGTGCTCCTCACAAGCCCAGTTGGTCTTGGGTTACTAAAACTTATGGTATGTTGGAGACACATGTGAAGAAGCGAGTAAAGAAAATTTACGTTGTACATGAAAGCTGGTGGGTGAGGGCTGTAAATGAGATGCTAGGTGGGATTATTTCTGCCAAGTTCAAAAATAAGGTGATTCATAACTCAGATTTGTCCGATCTGGCTAAACATATTGATATCACCCAAATCAATATTCCACAACACGTTTACCTTCACAACCGAAAAGTGGAGGGTATCATTACTGTTCCTCGGCATTGTAACCATATATTTGGCAGTCAGTTAAATGTTCACGAAATGCCTTCTATGTGGAATGATCTATTGGCTTATTTGGGTAAACGATCCAATCATGTGGAAGGTCTGTTCCGTGTACCCCCACGTCAGGAAATGCTAGATATAGTTAAGGAAGCTTATGACAGGGGTCAGTTGATTCATATAAAGGACTATGGACCTCATGTTGCTGCGTCACTACTGAAATTATACCTTCGAGAGTTGCCAGAGCCCGTGATTGAGCTATCCCAGATTAAACTACCCATGAAGGATACTCCTGAATATTGCTTCACTGTCTTAAAAAATATTCCTCGTTCATCATTGTATATTATCAAATCAATGACTGCTCTTTTTGTGACTGTTACAGAATCACATAAAACTAAACAAACACCTGCTTCGCTAGCGACCTGTGTCGCTCAAAGTTTTACCGGTAGCAGCGTTGTTAACAAAGAAGGCGTACCTATTGTGATTCGATTTGTCAAAAATTTAATTGAGTTTGGAAAGCAAGTAGAAGACGAGATTCGCCAGATTCTCAAGGTTAACCCCCCATCTCCCATTAAAGTAGCCAACAGTGTTAACGCGGGGGAGCCTGATAACCCATTCTGTACCCCTCCGTCCAAGCCACCAGTAGCATTTGATATGTCACCGCTTAGGGGTGTTATTCGTAGCTCCTCTTGTGCTGACGTTTCTCTTAAGAATATCACCAAACATCATGTACTCTTACCTCCAGATGACTCGTTGATTCTGGAAGATGGTACTGATGATGATAGTTTTGCTGTGAGCAGTCCTACGCGAGAAGATTCTCATAACCTTTTATTCGGCTTGTCAGAATTTGATGATTCCCTGAGTCATGATCACCAAGGTCAAATAGAGTCGTGGGTGTCCAAAAGCCCCACTAAAGTAACGACAAACTTAAAAACTTACTCATCTGCATCATTGAGTAAAATTAAGTCATTTAGTCAAAGCCTTCTCTTACCTTCGTCCGCATCTTCAGGTTCAATGTCAGATTCTGTATCGTCTAATTCGATGTCAGAGTCAACCTCCGCATCGGTATCGTCACCGGTACTCACCTCTTCGTCCACGTTCGAATCACCATCTTCAATAGCAAGTAATGTGCAGCCTTCACCAGCAATACCTTCTGAAGATTTAGCTTTCAGTAGTTATGTACCAAATTCAAAAACACTTGGGTCAGTACCAAGGCCTCCCCCCTCGCGGCAGTCATCGGGGACCATCCCGTCATCTTACACTAGCGATCATCCCTCGGCTCTTGAATTTGAATCAGTTTCTACAATCTCCACAGGCATGAAAAAACTTGGTTACAAAAAGTCCATGACCTTTGTAACTTCTCCCTTTAGTGTTCCTGAAGAGCAGCCTCCCGTACCCCCTGAACCACGCAAATTTGGTCCGGGAGCTAAATTAGTAGTATCTACCAAGCGCGGTAAAAAGGTTAATGAATTGACTAAACTTTACGAAGAGAAGAGCAAGACGGCTCCTATTATTGTAGAGGATTAACTATCTTTATGTAAAACCGTTTACATATTTTATTTTTTTCATTTACCCAAAACTTATCATAAATAAATCATTAAAATCATCAAAAGTCTATAAAAAAGCCAGAAAGTGCTAATAAAAAGAATCAAGAAACGAAAAAAAATCTAAGGAATAACTGTCATGGCATTTTCTAAAACCAGTCATCATCCTCGTCTTCGTCAGCCCAGTCCAAAGTACCTTTCTTCATATCTGACATCAATTTCTCATACTGTATACGAAGTTCTTCTTCAGTAAATTTGGGCTTTTCTTTCTTATGTTCCTCCACTGGCTTGGGTTGGCGATTTTTGACTACAGTTCGTTTTGAGACAGCTACTTTATTTGACGGCTTATCATGAGAGTAACTATTGTTATGGGATGATTTGTAATTATCGTTATTATGCGGGAAGCGATTATTGAAGCTTTCGTTGTTATTAGTCCGAGTTTCAGATAAGGGGCGATCAGTATCTCTATCCCAGTCACGCACTGGTGCATTAAGCTTCTTAAGTCTATTACGTTCCCGCTCTGTAGAATGGCTAGTATTATCAACTTTATCAGCAGCTCGTCGGCTATTATTCTTATGGGAGTCATTTTTGGGCTTAGTTGGAGCTACGGATGTAGCAGCTTTAGCCCACTTGGATGCACTCAAGCCTTGTTCAGTTTTGTATTTAGTAGATTCAGCTGACCCATTTGTTTGCTCACTCACGAGAAATGAATCCGATCTCATCCCGCTTAACCTTGTCGCAAAACTCTTAGCTTCCTCTGATAGCTCTTGCTGTTCGTTGGATATTTTTACACGATCCCCGCCCCCCGCGTTCTTGGGTTTGGCCCATTTAGAAGCACTTAATCCTTGCTCTAATTTAGGCTTAGCCCACTTAGAATCACCTGGTCCTTGCTCTGTCTTAGGTTTAGCCCATTTAGAAGTACCTAGGCCTTGTTGAGTTTTGGGATTAGTAGTTCCAGTTGACCTAGATGTATTCTGCCCAGCAGGGTTGGACTGGGGCCTCATCCCGCTGAATCTTGTCGCAGACTTTTTAGCTTCTTCTGGAAGTTCATTCTCAAAGAGTTCTTCGTCTGAAATTCCTTCTTCGCTAGAAGTTGCCCATTCCTCCTCGGGCAGAGTTTTGGCCGAAGTTATGGGTGTGTTATTGGTCTTGCCTAATCTGGCAGCAAATGATAAAGCTGCGGCTGATAGTGGTCTATTATCTTTGCTGTTCTCAAAATCTTTATCATCATCACTTTCAGCCTCGATACTGGTAGATCGAGGAGTGGTTTCAAATCGGGTCTCACGAGACGACGCCGTACTAGGGGGACTTGGTGTGGCTGATTTAGTAGTAGTGGTAGAAGCTTTAGCAACAGCTTGAGCTTTGAGTGCTAAATCACCGTTAGGCGCCCATCGAGAACTCAGTAATCCATTGGGCATTATTCCTCTTTTTACTAATAATTTATGATTCTGGTTGAAAAGTTAATGGACGAAATTTAAGTAAAAAATTCATATCTCATGGTTTGACATTAAACTAGGGAAGTGGTGCCTCTTGGGTTAGGGTATGTGGAGCATGAGAATTAACTGGGATTTATACAAATAAAGAACTGTAAATTTAGATGATCTATTATAATTTATATGATTTAAGACGAGCTGTTGCCACTCCAAAGGGACCTAAGATTATTTCGTCTATCGGTCATAGCTTGCCACCCTTCATCCTCATCTTCATCGTCATCTTCATCATTATGGTGGTTAGTTTCATTAGGGCTACCATATGACACCCGATTGCCATTGAACTCGATCTGAGCCAGTTCGCTGAGGCTAGGAATTGTATAGGCACTATTCATACGTTGATGGCTATGATTTTGATAAGGGTTTCCAATATAGGAGCTTCCTGAATGGTTTTGCAGTGGTGTACCATGTGACGATGCCCGTCGGTGCTGATATATAGGCGAACCGTCAATGCTAAAAGGAGGAGGAGGTTTCACACCATGGGGCTTTGCAATTGAATAGGGTTTTCTAGGATAGGTATGGGGGAGAGTCGGATTACTGTAGACTTCCCCGTAGCTATGGCTATAACTATGGCCGTGGCTGCGAAGCTGATGGCTTGGATGGTAACTGTTTCGACTGGAAGAACCATTCTGGGGGCGGTTACCACCAGCCATTGAAAAGTTACTACACATGGTGTTTGTGCGCCCACCGATACCAGGGGGAGGTGAAGTGTAGAACCCCTGAGATGTTCCATTATTGAATCCATTATTATAATTCTGAATGCGTTGGGGGGCTGTTTGCTGGGGCTGTAGCGATGCTAATTGCGTTTGTAGCATTTGCATTTGGGCCTGCATTTGAAAAACCTGATCCTGGCGATTTAAGGGCGGTGGATCATTATTACCAAGATAGTTAAGGCTGAGCATTGATGGTCTCCGTAACTTGGCCTCTTCTTCACGAGCCATCTCACTGATTAAACCACGCGTAGGTATATCTAATCCCATTCCTGAACTAACACGGCCATTACGAATCGATCGCGCTGGTGATGCTGATCGGTAAAGTATATTTGAGCTTTCAATAATAGGTCCAGGTGACCGCGATTGTACTCGCACTTGTGTTCGAGGGGATTGCGAGCGTGTTGGTCCAATGGGCAATGGTATGTTATTGAATGGCGATCTGCGACCGCGAACTGTAAGTGAAGCATTGCTAGCCGAGGGTGATGTAGCCGGGAATCCATGGGCCTGCCAAATCCCTAGAGGTACATCATCATCATCATCGGGAACATTTAGATTCAGCGAATTGGTGGAAGCAGAACTCGTATGATTTGCAAATGGTTTGGCAGAAGCAATATGTGGAGATAGAACTTTGGTACCTGTAATTTTCATCATCTTTTGGCGATACACGGATAATTGAGCATCTTGTCTCTGTCTGATTTGAACGCTGTTACGTAGCTCTTCATTACCATAGTTATTATGAGAATCTTCTTCAAGGTCACTAACACTAGTATCAGAATCTGTACTCTGGGCAGTCTTTTCGTTATCTATTTCAATTCCAGTGGCTTCGGACGTTTTTGGAACATGGGCACTTCTTTTAGCCGCCTTGATACTCTTTAAACGCTTATAGTTATTGTATTCTTCAGGCGTCATACGCTTTTCGGCAAACTGGGAAGAAATTGGCGCTGGTGGCTCGTTCGAGTTACCGGCACTACGGAGTCCATTGTAAGTCAATTGCTCGCGTAGTTTAGTATTACAATCATCGACTGAGTTTACTTTGGTTTGAGCCTTGAGTTCAGAGAAAGCCACTAACCGGCTATTTTTCTTAGTAGATGGGTTTTGATTTTTGTCCTCCACTAGCTCAGTTCCGGCAGGTAAACTTTCATCGTCCAAATGGTGAGCATGTGTTGTACGATCATTGGCCGGCGCCGAATGTGTTTTTAGAGTTTTATTTTCCTCAACTCTGGCGGGGTGCGGGGACTCTTTTGGTGATTTCATGCCGGCTGCTTGTTCAAGCTGAGTCTCCATACGTAAACTATGAAGGTTAAACGATCCACTACGCGTGGGTTCTAGTTCGCATTCGTCGTAATCGTTCATATCATCCTGTAAGGTATCTTTTTTTTTTTCTATTTTGTTTCCAAGATAATCGCCTTTGGTGGTATCAGGTTCGTCGGGAGTGGTATCTAATTTAGCGTAAGTATTTCTAAAGAATCCAGATTGGGGGGGGATATTCTCTGTATTTTCTAATGCGTCATAGTCGTCGTCATCACCTCCGTTTAAAGAAAGAAAACTACTGCTGGAATTGCTATTGTTCAAAAACGGGGTTTTGTTTTTCAGACGTTCTCTAAAACTTTCAGTTGATTTTGCCTGGTGTAACTTTGGCTGGTGGCTTGTCATGAGATGGGGTTGAAATCGCATACCCAGAGACACCTCTTCGTCGGAATCATTATGAGAGCCAGGTGACGAGTTAAACCGGTTAAGGACCTTGCCACTACTCCATGAAAATCGTTTAGGTTTGGTATTGGACGCAGGGATATCCCCGATCCCTGCGTTGTTGTGTTGTAGCTGTTTTTGGGAATATTCGTCCCGAGATATGGGGTAGTGGTTTATATTTTGCAATTCCAACATAGATAACTGCTGAAGCTCCTGAGGAAGCCTCGGGCTGTCTACAGAGGCGTCAGAGCTTTCATTAATCCCTTTATAGGCTCGCAAAGGCATGGCAATTGTATTAGGGCCGGGACTTAGCGCAGGCTGGCCGGGGTCGGTTTGTTTCGGCGATGCCAGAGAGATACGGTAGTCTGAATCTGCCGAGCTCTTTTTGGAAGAGTCGGTAGATCGACCGAATAGTTTGATTGCCATAATACTTTTATGCTTTGTATTTTGGTCAGTGAGTTTGTGGAGTGAAGGAGAAGTTGAAAAAAATATATACGTTAAAGATAGCGAACTCGAGGATAGAAATTAAAAATAGATTAAAGGTGGGAGTCGTGCAGTCTTAGGTAACATCAGACAGTCTCCACAAATTATGATTTCGTATAGATTTTCGGGTTCGATTGTGAATAAATAAATAAATGCATTTTCTTTTAATATAAACAAACAAAAAGGACTAGGGGATATTATACACAAGTATGTATATATATTTACATATATATATATATGTTTTTTTTTTTTTTTTTCTTTTTTTCTTACAGATTGTTTTTGAATCATTGGGGCGTCTCAACACCAGAAACGGAAAATACGGTAAGCCATGCCTCTACTGGCAATGTAGGCCTTTTCCTGCCTTATTTCCTCTAGTGTGGCCTCGATGTCCATCATTCTACGGCCGGTTACGAGATCCATAGACTTGGCGCGAACCACCGCGGGGCGTCTCCAGACTTTGTAGAAGACGTAAAACACGATAATGACAGGGGCGGCGAGATAATTCTGGAAGAATACGGTGGCATTGGGCTTGGATCCGTCAATCGGGTACAACGAGGTCCAGAATGTAAAGCAAAGCACTAGCACGTTCAAGATAAGGCCGTACCAGGAGCCCAGGACGCCAAACATACTCTTGACGACCAATTCATCGGTGGAGCGGCCCTGGACTTTCATACCTCTGCGGAAACGAATGTGGCAGAGGCAGATGGAGCCCCAGGTGAAGATGGTGGAGAGACCAGAGATGGCCAGCAGCCAGGTAAAGACGAGGGTTTGTTTATCAGAGGCGGCGACGAAGCAGATTAGGCCGACAAAGAAGGTCAGGCCCATGGCGACCAGGGGCCGGCCCGCGCGATCGACGTAGCCGAGGATTTTGGGGGCTTGGCCCTGGAGGGCAAGCGACATGAGTGTACGGGAGCAGCCGTAGATGGCGGCGTTGGCTACGGACAAGAGGGCCAGCATGACTACGACGTTCATGACTGAGGGGAGTCCGCTGATGCCGGCGTTAGAGATGGCCAGTACAAAGGGGGATGTGGATGCGCCGGTGCTGGAGTGTCCCAGGAGATGGGGGTCGTTGTAGGGGATGATGCAGCCCATGATGGTTAGGGGTAAGATGTAAAACAAGAGCACTCTCCAAAAGACCTGCTTGGTGGCTCGGGGGAGAGCTTTGGCGGGGTTGGGGGTTTCAGAGGCGGCGAGGCCGATGAGTTCGGTACCGGAGAAGGCAAAGGCAGCATTGACGAGGACGGCGCAGACGCCTTTGAAGCCCTGGGCAAAGGCGCCGGGATTGTACCAGTAGTGGGTTCCAATGTAGCCGGTGCTGTTGGGGGCGCCACCGACGGCGATGACGATACCGAGGATGCAAAAGCCAGAGACGGCCAGGACTTTGACGATGGAGAAGAAGGACTCAGCTTCGCCGTATCCCTTGGCGCCAAAGATATTGAGGATGAGGATGATGCAGTAAAAGATGGCGACCCAAGAGGCGGAGTTGTATTTAGCTTCGTGATCCCAAAAGCCGACGGTGATGGAGCAGCCGACGAGTTCGAGGGGGAAGACGACGAGCCATTGGAGGCCGTAGTTCCAGCCCATGGCGAATCCCCAGGCGGGGTCGATGAAGCGGGTGGAGAAGGCGGAGAAGGAGCCAGATACGGGGAAGCTGACGGCGAGTTCGCCGAGGGCGTGGACGGTGGTGAAGAGCATGGAGCCGATGAGGGCAAAGGCGATGAGCATGGCGGCGGGGCCACCGTGGGAGAGCGAGGCACCGGTACCGACAAAGAGACCGGTACCGATACAGCCGCCGACGGCAATCATTTGGAGATGGCGGGGTTTGAGGCTTCGGGAAAGCGGTGAGGTTGCGGTGGCCATGGCGGCGATTTCCTCGTTGGTCATTTTGGAGGTGTCGATATCATGAAAGACGGCGGGCTTGAACGAGTCCTTGAAGGCGGACCATCCTGAGGTGGATTCGGTGACGATTTCGACGTCAGCGACGGAGCTGGACGCGACAGCGTCGTCCGAGGGTTTTACGGGGTACTTTTCCATGTCGAATTCGGACATTATGAAACGAGCGACAAAAGGAGCGGAGAGAGAGATTTAGGGAGGGAGCAGACTGTTGAAGCCAGGGAGGGGAGGGGAGAGCCCGATAGCGAAGGGAAAGAGGTATGAGCGGAGGGCGAGAGGGAGAGAATCGGGAGGGGGGAGGGGGGAGGGGGGAGGAAGAGTGGCGATAGATGGAGTATATATATACAAGAAGAGAATAGACGCCGGGCCTGAGAGAAAGAAAAAAAAAATGTATAGTAGGATATAATTTTTAGGAGTTGGGTTTTGTATTTTGTATTTTGTATTTTGTGTTTTGTGTTTTGTGTTTTGTATTTTGTGATTTTTGTGTTTTTTTGTGTTTTTTTCAGTATTTTTTTGTGTTTTTTTGTGTATTTTTGTGTTTTTTTGTGTTTTTTTGTGTTTTTTGTGTTTTTTTTTCTTTTTTTTTTTTCTTTCTCTGTCTTTTCTGTCTTTTCTGTTTTTTTGTCTTTTTCTGGCTTTTCGCTTTTTCTCTGGTTTCTCCGGTGTCTAGTGTGCATGTGACGTATTGCCTGATCCTGGACTGCAGACCTCATCGCCCAGCACCGGCCGTGATTGGTCTCAGCCCAAAGATAACAATGTCTTAGAGCGATGAGTCGGCCGAATAAGGAAGTGGCATTTACCGGAATGGGTTCCGAGCGGAACTGTTGCCTCTAGAATTATAGCGGAACAAAAATAGTCCAGACGCTTCAAGTCCTTGTTTAGACCAGCCAAATTTGGTCGGGAATATATTTAATAGCTCACCTTGCATCCACTCTAAACTGGCCAAACAGACTAAACAGGCTAAACAGGCTAAACAGACTAAACAAGCCAAACAAGCCAAACAAGCCAAATAAGCAAAATAAGCAAAATAAGCAAAACACATTAAACACGCTAAACACCGGCCGCACGATCGTCGAGAATCCTGAGCTGATTCTCTCTACTCTGTAAAACTCTGTAGTCGCGCCATCTAGTCGTCAGTCTAGTCGTCATGTCCTCTGCTAATTGATTAAAGGTTCTGGAAGTAGTCCTCCCAATGGTCTGATCCCGTACCTCTCCGTCGTCTCCATCATCTGTATTATCTTTACTATCTTTATTATCTTTATTATCTTTATCATCTCTAGCTTTTCTATCTTTTCTGTCTTTTCTATCTTTTCTATCTTCTTTATCACCACAAATACCTACTCCACAAACCCAAACACATAATGCTCGCCGAACCCCTCAACTTACCCAAATGGATCCAGGAAAATAACCACCTACTCCAACCCCCCGTAAACAACTACTGTATCCAGCGCGGCGGATTCACCGTCATGGTACGTATCCCCCTGTCCACCCCTCCACCTTACCCTTACTAACCCCCCCCCCCCAGGTCGTAGGCGGTCCCAACGCCCGCACCGACTACCACATCAACCAAACCCCCGAATGGTTCCACCAAATTAAGGGCTCCATGACCCTCAAAGTCGTCGACGACGGACTCTTTAAAGACATCACCATCAACGAAGGCGATACCCTCCTCCTACCCCGTACGTGCCCCTGTCTCTTCACTCTTGTCCCCCTGTCCCCTACTAACCCCGCCTAGCCAACGTCCCCCACAACCCCGTACGCTACGCCGACACCATCGGCGTCGTCGTCGAACAGGACCGTCCCGACGGCCTCCTCGACTCCCTCAGATGGTACTGCCCCAACCCCGAATGCCGCCAAATCGTTCACCAGGCCTCCTTCCAGCTCGTAGACCTCGGCACCCAGATCAAAGACGCTATCCTCGACTTTGACCAAGACCGGACCAAGCGTACCTGTAATGCCTGCGGTACCGTGGCCACCTCAAAATAACCCCCTACTCTGGTTCGCCGCGTATTGTTTATTATTTAATTTTGTCTATAATTCATACACCCCTCCCGTTATATTTTTCCCAATCATTGCGTCAAGCCCCCATATGTAGCCCATACTCAATCTAGCCCCGTATAATGTAGCCCATTACCTCCCAATATGAAAACCTGTACACCTCCTCAATCCCATCACACCAATGGCCGAAAATATCATCAAACAAGCCCACGCCTACACGGCCAATATTCCCCTCGCTCTAATCTCCCAGGGCGCCGAAGCTTTGGTCTTTACCAGCCCTGTCCATCCCTATCTGCCCTCGCCCCCTACTTGCGCACCGGACTATATTCTCAAATACCGGCCCCCGAAACCGTACCGCCATCCGGTCCTCGATGCCCAGCTCACCAAACACCGTACTCTCTCCGAAGCCCGCCTGTTGCATAAACTCGCCCTGCTAGATATCCCCGCCCCCCGCGTCATCCACGTCAACCCCAAACACGGCCTACTGTGGATGAACAACGTCGCCGGACCCCACGGATTTAGCGTCAAACAATGGGTATGGGACATTGAACTCGCTACCGCCCCTAACTCGGCCCTCAGAGAATCGGTAATGAAAGCAAACATGCTCCAAATCGGTGCCTTGATCGCCAAACTCCATCTAAACGACATAGTCCACGGCGATTTGACAACCTCCAACATCATGATCAGACCTAAAATGGCCGCCGCCGATGCCTCCGTCCCTGTTCCCCCCCACAACATTCTCAATCCAAACCTAGAGCCCGTGCTGATCGATTTCGGGCTGGGCTCCCACTCCGCGCTGGCCGAGGATAAGGCCGTCGATATCTATGTTTTGGAAAGAGCCGTGGAAAGTACCCATCCGGTTAATAGCGAAACCTACAAAACTTGGCTGCTGGATGGATATGTCCAAGAGTACGAAAGAGGCGGCAAAGGCGGGAAAATACGAATCAAAGAAGTTCTTAGAAAACTAGACGAAGTTAGACAACGAGGAAGAAAACGGAGCATGGTAGGCTAATTCCTCAGTGCCCTAGTCCCTTCAGTAGGGTTCTACATTATTCAATTTCGCTAAATTTTGGATTGCATTATAGATGTGTATAAATAATAATATATTAAATTTCAAGCAAAATTAATGTCCCACCCTTTGTTTTGTAAAACTTCATACCAATCAACATACCCGGCTCCATAGGCATCCAATGTCCATACTTCCTCTAACAACTGTTTGACCCGGAGAATGTTTCGAGCAAAATTCCGTTTATGTAGCCCATCAAACCGCCTTATAACTTGGGCACGTTTCTCACTAGATGTGGTATTAATACCCGCTATAAACAAGGGAAAACATAACATCCCCTCAACCGGCGTTTTGAGGATAATATCAAGTGATCCAATTAAATTAGCTGCCAATATCTGCATTTCCAACGAGGTGGGATTCAGCCTTACCACGAGTTGCTTTAGGTGCAACTGAGCTGCAATTTGAAACGTTTCAAACAACGTCAACTGCTGTTCAATTTCGAGTGACGTGAGATACTGTAAATCATGACTATTGGGCTGGCAGTGCTCAATATCAGTGTCCAACTGACCTGCAGCCTTCATGATGGATTTTAATTCCGACCTAAAATCAAACTCATCACAATTGTCAATCGTAACCGACTTGAACGCCTGTTGTTGTTGGAGTTTTAAAAAAAGCTGTTTGCTCCTGATCCCCAATTTACTGATTTTAGCTAATTGGCCAAACAACGGCTGACAACACCCAAGCAACGGGTCCAGCCCAAATCTTGAAGTCATAAGCAGATCATCGTAGTCAAAATAACTACCACGAGCATTGGCGGACGCCGATAAAAGATCATGGTACGCAAAGTTAGATACCAGCCACCGTTCTTCTTTATTGGATCCCAGAAACGCCTTTAATCCACCTCGCGCGGTAATAATGTCGGCCGCCACCCGGTACCGCTTCGCCCATTTGACCATATCCCCTCGACAAATCTCGGCGGAACCAATTAATAATATCGCCGCAAGTGTCTCATTAGCCAACGGCAATATAGACTGGTCCGAATCCTTTTGTTGTTCCTGTTGCTGTTGGATGCTATGTAAGGTCAGTCGGAGATAACTGGCGCCTATATCATCACTGAGGCCACGGTGAACAGCAGCCCAGGCCAAAAGTCCGTAGAGCACCGGTTTACTGTATTGCGCCATCGGGATAAATACTGATAAAAAAAAATTAGACTGTTCAGTCGAGACACATACTAAAGGCGCTAAATGGGTTTGGTAGTATTCTAATAATTGGGCGGATACCGTGTCTGACGCAGCGATTAAAGGAAACGAGGCCAAGTTCATATGAAACTGTGAAAAATGAGCATTGGGAATGCGGGACAAGGCTAAATCCTGTAGTATGCTGGGCTGGATATTCTGTATAATTTGGTGTTGTCGCTCCTGTTGTTGATAAATGTACTTCAACTCATCAGAATAGTTGCCCTGGACCAACAGTTCATCATCCTCAGCAGTCGTCTCGTATAAACTAGTCAAAGATGACTTTATATCTAATGGGGACAACATTCCAAAGTTATCGCGAGGGAATTCTTTTGTGCCATTGGATAGTATAGCCTCTTCGTGGGTTATAGGTTTAGGTAGCATTGATCCGATATCAGAAACCGCCAATGGTATATTATGCTCAACTGGTGAGAAATTTTCAAAATGCGACATTTCAGAAGATAACATGGGCGACTGGAATGTTGTATCCGAATATTCACCGAACCTAGTGGACATTGAACCAACCTCTGGTGATATATATGGCATGGTTCCCTTAAACTCATTCAAGTCAGTAGTATTGAAACTGGCCGAATGATACTCCACCAGGTGATTCTCCGAATTGAAAACTCTCTTTAGTCGAGGTTTGCGATTTATCCGTTCCTGGCCTTGCTTTGGATACTCACAGACAAGATTTAACCGTTTACAGGCCTCACATGTGGGTCGACGTTCATCACATCGTTTCTTACGTCGTCGACAGATCAAACAGCCCATGCGAGACCTAACTCTAGATTTCATCTTTGTAGACGATCCCGAAGCATTACTATCACTGTCACCGCAAGACCTGTCTTCCCGAACGGTAAGCATCATGTTATTCCACTAGCTAATGAAACAATTAATAAAAATCAAAGCAAAAGAAGGCTTCCTATAACGGCCAGTAAAAAGCCCCCAAATGAATAACAAATAACCACTATGTATATATCAAAGTAAAAAACCACAGAATAAGCTATTCAATTCGGCAGTGTATTGAATATGTCACCTTTTCCCGTTGCAAGATCCTCAAAGCCAGAAGGAGCTGATACCGACAATGGCTGGAGATAGTCAGATAAAGATATAATCTCATCTGCAAGGCTCCAACTCCCAACGTCGAAACGGCTTTTGCGATCGGCACAGTCCTGCCTTGACATCTTTGCTGTAAATTTTTTGAAGTCAATTAATCTGTTTTCAATCCAATTGAAATGACCCTTGCTAAAAGTCCTAAGAATGAAGTTCCAAACTATCAGCCAGCTGCAGTAGTAACGGCAACTGCGGATACTATAGGTCAGAAGCGTGTCGCCGAAGCTCATGAAGAAGTGGCCTGCTCTAAACAAGCTCGTGGGCATGGCATGAATGCACCTAGAATAGACAGTATCGAAGGCTTGTTTCAGTACTGTCGGGGCTCGCTAGATGCCCACCATGATATCCGAGAAAAGGTCATCAAAGCAGGTCGTGATGTTACCAACGCGAGCAAGAAAATCATCTTTGCCTTACAGAGTGTGAGATTGGATTCCCAGGGAAAGGTTTTGTTTACAGCGTCAATAAACTCCAATATAGACAAGGGTTATACTATAATTCAGGAGAAACTGCAGTCCATTGTAGGAGAAATTGGTGTTAATTTCTCGCATGGTGTTCACCCTCAGAAAAGAAGTAAGTACCAGCATCAGATATCAGGCGGTATTCAGGAGTTTGTTGAGGCAGTGAGTTTAGAATGTTATCTCCGAGAGGGGCGAATCATAACCCTTCGTGAGGTCCAAAATAGAGTCAGTGAATGGGTTAAGCCTAAAGGCGATAACCCCCACCCTTCAGAGTATAAGACAATTCCTATTACCATTGAGGACTTTATTCTAGGCCTGTTTGATTTAACGGGTGAGCTTATGCGGTTTTCCATCTCCAACTTAAAACCAGTTACAGCTTCAAAAGAAGTTGTGGATCCAATTCCTAGCATTTGTACTAATATGCTCAACGTAATGCGGGAGTTTAAAACCCAGTTTGATCAACTTAATTTAACTGAGCTGGGGCGTAATCAGGACTTGAAGGAATTTGCCAAGAAGCGAGCGGTATTTGAAGCGTCTTTACAAAAAGTTGAGTTTGGCATTTATGGCGTGTTTATGAGAATAAATGAAATGACCTGAACAAAAATTCCCGTAATTTTAGTCGAATTGGCTCTGATTGCAGCCCATAGCCTTTTTTAGAAATGTTTTTGACTCAAAAACTCCCCTTACTGAGCTCATTAAAGTTTTTAATGTCATAAGCCTTGTCATTATTTCAATGTCATATACGAGGTGTATTACACTTTATCTATTGACCAAGCAAACCCTTTCGACATTGTCTCAAGTATTGTGATATTGGTTGATTTATTCAGCACTTGATAAAAAATCGCTCGCTTAAAGGCAGAGCTCAACATTTAAAAGAATATATTATAATAAAACCATATATAAGAGAAGTTGCAATTGGTTCACCGAAATGCAAATGTGAACCCAAAACCCTGAAAAAAATAGATCAAAGCAAACCACGATTGAAATCTAATAAAAATAATCAAAACCAAAAAAAGCCAAACATAATAAAAATAAATTAATAAATAACTACTCAAATTGGAATACACCCCAATCATCGTTTTTATCGGATTTAGAACCCCGACAATCACCGGCGTTTTTACTAGCTGGTTTTAATTGATATTCACTCACATCATCTACATCACTAACGTCGTCCAAGTCTACGACTTGTACTGCGCTAAACCCGAAACTTCCACCCTCAGAAACCGTGGTACTATGCCAACTGGCAGACAGCGTGGATGTGTAACTTGCGGCATCTACGGACCCAATTCGATTACCATTGTCATCCACCACTACTCCAGCACGCTGGTGATATTTGGACACAAATAGATCTTGGTTCCATTGGAACCCAGATGAGGAGCATACACTTAAAGTAATCTTTCGAAACACCGGTGAATGCCGGGGGTGGGCTAGAGGGGAAGGCGAGTCTGATACGGTTCGAGAGGATGAAGCCACTGGGGCCGGATCGTGGGTAAGCCCTGTTTCGTAGTAACAGTAAGATGTAGCGTGTAAATCAGTAGCAGTTTTTCCCGACATTATAAACAGGTCAAACTAATAAAATATATAGATGAAGCTACTAAAGGAAAAAGGAAAAGGTAATTGCGGAAAGATAACATAGCGATAAGCCCGGTCGCTTACGGGTTATGCGTCAGCCGACTACTCGTAATCCCGGGTAAACACGAAAGGGTCGTTTATCGGGACCTGATGTTGAAGTTTGCAAGCCCGAAGAGAAGATAGAGCAGATACAAAAAGCCAAGAATAATGGGTGACTCTCAGAACTACTCTCAAAGTCGGATGCGATCACATACGCTAGATTCCTCCCTGACATCACCCGAACCTCCTGTGCTTCATTACCAAAATCCAGGTGTGGTGCAGTACTTGGAAAATCTATGTTGCGAGAGCACTTTTGACCAGATTGTTCTGGGTAACAATGATAGCATGAAATCCACACTACGGTTGACGCTAACCCCTGAGACAATGCGAGATGATGATGATCTCTATAGTATTCATGCAAACTACTATTCTGAGAGTAACCGTAAGGGATCATTTGGAAGGACATTCGGTAGTGCGCCGGGGCGGTCGCCGCCTTGGTCGCCTGGCCATTTAAATTCTCAATCACGAGACGGTACATATAATCCAAGTGAAGATGGCTTTAAAGACGGACTTATTAAGCTGTCTTCGCCTTCGCTTCCGGCTAGACTGGATAGTTTTACCCTGAATAGTGAATACTCCCTTGACGGGCCGAATAACATACAGGTGCCATCACCCGGAAACCCCCCAGATAGCCCTTCTGGCTCTAAGATTGGTAGGGTGTTAAACAAGTTGAAGAAGAATAATAATAATAATAACAATAATAACAATAATAATAGTAATAACAACAGTCATATTGGCTCAAATGGTAACGCAAAAGGGGGTTATATGATAACGAGCGATGATAAAAGCTGAGTCTCTTTTGGGTTTATTTTTAAGGCCCCTATATGTCCGTTTTATTAAATGGCAATTAGTAGTATATAATAATAAATAAATCCACCATAGGTTTTTAGATATATTTTGGCAAGTTTGAAACTGCATAGAAATAGTCCAACGTTATTAAAGGCGCCGAGGCTATCGTTTACATAAAATATTTCAATAAAGATAATGCAGGCATTGGTTGACTTATTACTACAGAGAACAGCATTTAATATCACTTAACGCTATCATTAAATATTAAAGGTACATTGAACCACCGCTCCCTGTCTCTCTCACCCTGCTAACATCTGCTGTGGGCCATTTGCCTCCCCATAAGGACTCCAGCAAGCTTATTATAATCCGCTTGGTCCCGGTCTCGATATACTCCATTCCACCGTACGAGATTCCATAATTGTTAATAATCAGTGCTAGCCCAGCACGGTGGTAAAGCTCAGCGCCAGCCATTAGCGATGCAAAAGGCCCCGAAATTAGGTTAGGTACCTCGAGCTCCTGCAGGTCATTTGTGAGATCTACCAAGGGAGAAAATACCCTGGTTTGAATCCCCATAGATGATACGAGGTAGTTCATAACAGATGGTGCTGAACCCTTCTGATTGGCCTCAATTGGAGCTGAAGAAATCGTTATCAAGTTCGAGGTGGGAAAGGCCTCAAACAGGGCTTTCCTTAAAGGTGCACTAACCTCATTGGCAAGTGTAGAAGGTAATGCCACTACGATTACCTTTTTACCATTATTGTCATTGTCTCTGACACTGATGACGTATATGGGCACCTTGGGGTACAGAACCTTACTGGAGGTAAATGTGATGAATTGGTTTTCAGTTTGAGGCGGCTCAACTAGAGAATCTTTTTCCTGGTAGTATTGAAGATAATTGTGATAATCTTCGTCTTCTTCTTCATGGCCTAGTAATTCAGATTTAATTTTCTTTATCTGCTTGATTGTGACTGTTAGGTAACCAATTTGAACAGGGGATTTATTATCACGAGAGGTCGGAGGGGGAACAAACAGACTCTTAAAGCCTTCACTTGTTACGACAACAAATTCAGCTGTTGGTAATTCGGTATTAAAGGTGAAATTTATTAGGGGAATGGTTTTTGTAAGCTCCGGTACGGTTTGGTCAAATTCATCCTGTTGAGATTCATCTAAAATGTGGCGAGGCGTTTGATTAGATTCAAGAGGTTTGAACTAAAACAAAAAATATATGCCAGTTAATAAATAGAATTACAAGGTAAATTATCTTATATATTATTATTATATATATACTGGTTAATTCTTCAGTACTTACGAGCATGTTGATTGTCTGATCTGAATGAATGAAGAACGAGAGAAAAGTTGCAGTCAGTCATGTAAACTGTCGGGACTATTGCGAGAATACCAAATTTAGTTAGCTACAAACGAGTATACTAAATACAACTATTATATACAAATATATTTAAAAAAAGAATCTCACCTAGACTTTATCACTTCAGACTTTGCTTTAATCATGTTCAGCAACATGGTGTTAACCGGTGTTGGTACGCCCAATAAACGCCCATTGGCCACAATCCAGCCATTTATATAGTCGATTTCCGTTTGGAGATTTAGCTCAGAGGTCTTTGGTTGTGCTATAATTTTAGACATATCCTGCCGCATAGAGCTTGAATTGGCTCCAGTTTTATGAGCCACCTGATAAACCATCTCTAGCATTTTATTATAGTCTAAACCCAAATCATGATCACCTTGTCGGCTAACGGCAAGTTGAAAATGACGGTTAATAACTTGTACACACTCTTTAACGATAGCTGGATAAAGCGATTCCACTACAGTCTTGGAAACATTCAATTTACCATTTGGGCAATCAAGCATTGTGGTAAGCGGATTAATACAGCAATTGGCTATTAGTTTCTGATACTGGGTCCGAATCAAATCCTGGTAGTCCAGCAATTGACCATTCAAAGCGGGCGCCGCCGTCAACATAGATTCCAGTTCGTTTGAAGAATTAGTAGGGCTTTCACCACCTCTATAGTGAGCAAATTTGAGATCACCTATACCCGCATGGGTAAACTTACGAGAGAAATCATTAGGGATGTTTTGGTGTCTAAACACGCCGTGGGTCGTCACGCCCACATAAATACGAGGCCCCGATGAATTTTGCGGACGTGATACCGAAATTTCAGGCCAATAAACAGATATTGCGGCGTCTACACTACCCATACCATTTTGTAAAAATAGTATATTGGCAGAAGGAGTTAATTTTTCGATCCAGGGCTGCAGCGCCGGTACCGTTTGGTAGGTCTTTGTAGTTACTACTAAGTTGTCAATTCTGGTTGATAACGACTCAGGGCTAGCAGCGTCTACCCACGTTGAGACTGGATCCGGGCTATCTAATTGGTCAAATATTAAACTAGAGCTGCTTTGCTCAATATACTGGCTTAGTTGGTTTTTATTCCTTAATAACAAAACTGGCGAATAAGCCGTAGTCTGTGACGCTGCATAAGCTACTAAAGATCCTATATTACCGGCACCTAAAATGTCTACATTTGACTAAAAGTTAGTGTTCAAAGCTTAGGTTATGGTTATCATGACCTCTACATACGAATTGTCATACTAAAAACAGATCTCTGAAGAGCAGGACCAGTGTTTCTACATATGTTAGTCAGTGGTCTATGAATTTCAGGTAATTTCCAATCTACAGGATTCTTGGATTTATCAGCATGTGTGCCGGGTAACAAGACTATTTTGTCGCTTGATAACGGACAAGATCTTCATATAGGTTTGTGGCTTCCCTCTTATCAATACTTTTTGAAGTTGAATATAAGCCCTTTTTAACATTGGTATTTATCTATAAAATGCTCGATACTACTGGTAAATCTATTTTCTGTAAGGCTGCTGTCGCCTGGGAAGCTGGTAAAGATCTCTCAATTGAAGACATCGAAGTCCTGCCCCCTCGGGCTCACGAAGTCCGTATCAAGATCGCCTACACCGGTGTATGCCATACTGATGCTTATACACTCTCCGGTAGTGATCCTGAGGGTGCTTTTCCTGTTGTCCTCGGCCACGAGGGTGCTGGGATTGTTGAATCGGTCGGTGAAGGCGTCACTAGCGTTCAAGTTGGTGATACCGTGGTGGCCTTATACACGCCCGAATGTCGTGAATGTAAGTTCTGCAAAAGTGGCAAAACCAATCTTTGTGGTAAAATTAGAGCTACCCAAGGTAAGGGTGTTATGCCAGATGGTACCTCTAGATTAAGATGTAAGGGCCAAGATTTGTTACACTTTATGGGATGCTCCACCTTCTCGCAATATACCGTTGTGGCCGACATCTCTGTGGTAGCTGTCGATCCTAAAGCCCCCATGGATCGCACTTGTCTTTTGGGCTGCGGTATTACTACTGGCTATGGTGCTGCTACTATTACTGCAAAAATTTTTGAGGGTGACAATATTGCCGTCTTCGGTGCTGGTTGTGTAGGTTTATCCGTCGTTCAGGGTGCTGTCGAAAAGAAGGCTGGTAAGATCATCGTAGTTGACATAAATAACGATAAAAAGGAATGGGCCGAAAAGTTCGGTGGCACCGATTTCGTAAACCCCACCGAGCTCCCTGAGGGGATCACGATTGTTGACAAGCTAATCGAACTCACCGACGGTGGTTGTGATTATACCTTTGACTGTACTGGTAATGTTAACGTTATGCGTGATGCTCTTGAGGCCTGCCATAAAGGCTGGGGTGAATCTATTGTTATTGGTGTCGCTGCTGCCGGTAAGGAAATTTCTACCAGGCCCTTCCAATTGGTTACAGGTCGTGTCTGGAAGGGTTGTGCTTTTGGGGGTGTCAAGGGTAGATCTCAACTTCCTGGTTTAGTCGGTGATTATATGAAGGGCAGCCTTAAGGTTGATCAATTCATCACTCACAGAAGACCGCTTGAAGATATCAATAAGGCATTCCATGATATGCATGCTGGCGACTGTATCCGATGTGTAGTTGATATGGCTTAATCGACTGTTGCGACTGAATTGTTGTTAAGGGTGGTTTCTAATCGGTTAGACAATGCTTATTTTAGGCTGTGTTGTTTTTATATAAATGTTAATAATGTTAATTTTCTAGGGCATATACCCACATGAGAGTGTTCTTCTTAAGGTGGTGTTTTATGTATGTTTTATCAATAAATCTTTTTTTTATATCACCAGTGGATGAAGCTCAAAAAAGTACCGGTGCCTGTAGATTCATAAACGGTACAATTTCACTAGGTCTCTTCTCTATATGTCATTAAGTTTACAACGTCAGTAGGTATTAGAGCAATCGATAGTTTCCCTAGAACTTTTCGAAAGAAAAAGTTAGTGGACGACACCGGAATCGAACCGGGGACCTCGCGCATGCTAAGCGCATGTGATAACCAACTACACCAGACGCCCATATTCTTGATTTTAGAGTTAAAAAACCCTCAATTCTCTAGAACTTTCAAGTACAAGTCTTAGCGCCGTTAGAAAACGTATCACAGTAGTTTTATTCCAACTTAAACTGACAGCTCAGGCCCAGAATGTTTGTGTTTTCCAAATATTTAAATACTGATATAGCGGAAAATTGTATAGTTACTGAACAGTAATAATATTGTTAATTTTATTTATTTTATTCCAATGGTAAGTGAAAGATAACCAGGTCTATATTTCGTATATTTATACAATAAAAATTTCTTGAGCAGTATGTAAGTTATAAACTATGATTAGGATATGTGTTCTTTAGAATTATTTGAAAAATTGTCAATTTTATGCACATTATTTTCTCCAAAGGAATTTCATTGATGATTTCTTAATTAATGATCGCTTCAGTTTCACGAATCGCTTGTTCCTGAGTCACGTTTGAGACAGAGTTCGTGACCGTATCTTCAGCTTCTGGCACTTCTTCATCAGTCGTTGAAGGCTTTTTAGATTCGATAGGTAGTGAATCAACACTAGACATCGCTGAAGATATAGCTGTACTGACATTAGTGTTACCCATTTGTTCTCTTCTAATCTGCTCATCTCTGACTTGACGTCTACGCTCAGCTTCTTCAACGCCGCCTGATTTTTTAAGCTTCTTTTCACCAACAAACTCACCTAATTCCTTCTCAAACTTATCCACACGGTTCTCTAACTCAAGCTTGCGTAATTTTTCTGCCTTTTCAATAGCCTCGAGGCGACTCTGGTGATTGGGTCGTAGAGCCAAAACTTCAGAGAGCACCGCATCCTTGGCTTCTGATAAATTCTCACTTGGTGTGGACTTACTAAAGATAGCAGCAGTTAAGGTCGCTGAGGGTTTGCGCAAAGTAGGTGTTTGGGAAGTGGACTCCAGGTGTTTGCTCTGTTCCATTGAACACTGTTCAATCAATTTAAACGTTTCCCCTGCCTTACGTAAATCATCTTGTAAGTCCGCTACAAGCTCCTCCTGTAATTTGAAAAACTGTTGTTCGTCACAAATAGTCTCTAGCTCGCGCTCCCAGGTCTTCTTCCATCCAGGCTTCTCGGTACTTATGTAATTGTCCATCTTCTTGAGCTCATTGTTGGCTCTAGCAAGATCCTTCGCCACAACTTCAAGTTGTCGAGGAAGAGGTCTAACACCGCGTTGTGCAACATCCTTTCTTAGAGCCTCTATAACGTCCTGCAAATCGTCCACCTTGGTCAATAACGTGTCAGTATCATTAGACAATTTACCGTGGCAAGCCTCCATGATTGTACGGCTTGAAACCAAATTAGAAGTCGAGGGGTGAGTAGGATCTGGCTTGGGGGGTAAATTTGACAAAGGTGTGGCTTGACTATTCTTAGCCTGTTCACTGATATCGGTTAAGCTAGTCTTCAGTCCTGTCATTGATGAGTTAGTGACTTGTCGAATAACAGCCAACTCCTGTCGCAGATTGGCAATTTGGTCAAGATAGCCTTGGGATACGGAATCAGGTAGTGCCTTTAACGGGGTTATTGGGGTTGGAGGTGAAGAAGGTGTTGAATTTATGAGGGCTGTAGCAAGAGTGGTTACGGCTGAAGATGCTGAAGTATCATCTTTCGTAGCCATCACCAATCCCAATAATTTTTGAATATCATCCTTTTGAGACGAAACCGCACTGGTTAAACTTTCTACTGTGGCCACTAAGGTTTCTAACTTTTCGGTATTTTTTTCTGTTATTTCTTTTTGAGCCAATAGAGTGTCAGTGCTAGTATTCTTATCCTCACTATCATCAGCGTGAGTATTGTCAAAATCATTTTCAGCCAAGTTAATACTCCTCAATATCAACAACACCCCTGATTTTATATCTCCGAAATTAATTTCATCCAAATCGTACTCAATCCCTGTTGCTGGGTCTTTAATGCATATATCAGGAAAAGTATCAGTTGTATGTACGAAAGCGAATTTCTCCATGAATCGTAACCTTAGCGAGGAAAGACTCATATCAGATCTGGTAATGTAAATTTTTTTAACTCTGTCATCGTATTGAATAAAAATGGGAAATGCAGTATCCTCTTTGGAATTAATTGCCGCAGCAGTTTCCGAGGCGGTAATGGTAGCTGCATTAAATTCGGGAGCCTGGTGGGCTTTTGGAATGGTTGTAATCTCACTATCGAAAGTCTCAGCCAACGGAGAGGAAATTCGAGGCTGCATGGTTGATGATCTAACAAGAGAAGAACTTTCAGGGCTAGTAGGGGAACTTGAAATATACGTACTCTCGGCTTTAGCACTGGAATGAGTAGCGCGGGTAGGCAGTTTATTACCATTAATAGAGGACATGGAAGATATAGATGAACCCCGTTGAATCGGTAGTGAAGGCATATCGGGGACGTTTTTTCCAGAGCTACTACCGGCCAATTTGGCGAAATGATATGCACTAAACCGCCGTGAAGCCCTTCGCTCTAATGCTTCACCATGCTGCAGTGCTGCCAGAGGGTCACAAGCAAGTACAGAAGATTCATCAATTGTGGGTTGAGCTATCTTAGCAGCAATAGGAGCAGCATCAATATTCGTATTGCTGTTGGCGTAGGATTCGCTTGGCGAACGGTGCTTAATATAAGGGTTTGTATTGTGATTATTATGCGAATTGAATTGAGTATTAGCATTATCACTATATACTCTTCGTGCTTTATCGTTGGCTATGCCTGGTGAGAAATTTTTCGAGGGATATTGAATTAGATTATCCTTACGGTTGATCGCAGGACTGGTAGATCGTCGAACCCCGCCAGAAGATTGAAGTGAAGAGGGGTTGATATTCTCATCTGTAGCTAGAGGTGTTGGTACACGAGATGATTGATCATGTCGATATGAAGCAGGATGGCCAGATTGGTATTGGGGTTTTTGAGGCAGTGGTTGATGATGTTGAGTAGGGGGGGTAGCGGGCGCTTCCAGGCCAGATGAAGGTATATTAGATTTCACCGCTCCCTTTCGAGACATTTGATTAACTCGGGGTGATCCCTGTAATGAGGGGGCCTTGGACCGTAGTATAGACTGCTTCTGTTTCAGGCCAGTCAAAAGACGTACGATGATATCGCGGATCGTTGGCAGATGGATATCCAAGTTCTTTTGTAGTGCTTCCTCAGATAAGGCTCTTTCGAGAACATCACGGAGCTCTTGGGGTACATCGCCTAAATCATCTACGTTGATGTTGGCATTCATAAACGCTCGGCACACGATATTGAACTCATTGCCAAGATTTACATACACATCTGAAACATCTTGTTCAGACACTCCACCCTTAGCCCAGGAAGTCAAAGACTCCAGTAGCTGTTTAGTAGCAACCAAAAGCCGTGTTACGCTTGACTCTATAGAGTTCATCTGTAGTCTGTTAGTACTTGATCATACGACTTTTTTTATTATCGTCCTTTATAGCACACTCACCGTAGCATCCATTCGTGACACACCAGCACTCGACCTCGACACATCTGAGCCAGGCGAGCGATCGGGATCCGCATGATTCATAGTATTTAAAAGCAATGTTAACTATATAGTTAGCGTTGATTTGGGCGTATAGATGATATCAAACACGTATTTAAACAATGAGACTAAGCGGGTATATTTTTGGCCGAGAAACTGACACCATAATAGTGGGCCAAATCGCTATCGATCTGTGGTTTGATTATGTCATCGATGATTATGATTATGTCATGCATTATGTCATCATATCTGATTGCCTAACATTTTATGTAATCATTATATTATGTAATCCCAAGAATATTTCGTGTTTATGTAATTTTCAGGTTCTGGAAGGTTCGATGTAAATGGATTACCCGGCTCACTTGGTTACTGTTAACTATGGATTTCGGGCTTAACTATGGAACTTTCATGAGTCCCAAACGGCTGTGAATTGATTCAGAATCAGATCAAAAAATGGGGTGGCCTTAAAACCTGATATCTTTCTTTCTGCTCTATATATACATATTCGACCTTTGGAAACATTACTTCGGTATATATTAGTTAATAATATCGCATTGGCATCAGAAGATCATCGCACAAACTCTAGAAAAAAGTTTGTTTGCTACTCTACTCTCTATTCCACTTAATTTTTGAGAATTCTGTTTGTTTTTCACTATACATTGTTTTTGGTCCGTGAAGAGATTGTGTTGAAGCCAGTATAATCGAAAAGCCCAGTTTCAAGAAAAGAAGAAAAGGGAAGATTATAAACACCACATTTGACCTTATATTATCAATAGAACCAAGCGCTAAAAGATATTATTTATAAACCTATAGGTAGGTGTTCTTGATTCATTTAATTCCGACATTTTTTTTTTTTATTTTTCCTCAGGGGTCAAAATGATGAGTTTTTTCATTTTATTCTTCTGGGCTTAACTTTTTTTATCCCAATTTGTTTTTGAATTATTACTGACTACAATGATAGAATGACTGTTGATTCGCCTGAAGGATTCAAGGAACAAGGTAATGCCTTTTACAAGGCTGGTGACTACAAGAGTGCCACTGAATCATACACTAAGGCTATTGAATTAGATCCCACAAATCCCGTATACTTGGGTAATCGAAGTATGTCTCAGATGCAACAGTTTCATTACCACGATGCTCTCGATGACTGTCTTAAATCCAATGAATTGGCCCCTAATGTGCCCAAGACCTTAACCCGTATCGGTAAATTACAAGCTCTTCTGGGTCGTTACCAAGAGGCCATACAGACCTTTGGGTCCATCACTCCCGCGCCCGCAGCCAGTGAAGCCCAGGCTGCTTATGATATGAATTCTTATATGACCCGTGCCCAAGCCATGCTGGATGGGGCTAACGCTTCTTTGGCTCTTCACTCTATTGATACAGCTCAGAGGTACCTCGGTAAATTTGTCACCCCACCTTATGCATGGCGTTTGTTGCGTACCAAGTGTCTTATTGAGGCTGGCCGTGAAGATGAAGCCACCAGCGAAGTTATGAGTTTGCTACGTGCTAATCCTCAAGATTCTTCAGCCCTTTGTCTTCGTGGTAAATTATTGTATTCCCAAGGTGAAACGGCTAAATCCGTCGCTTATTTCATGGAAGCCTTACGTTTAGATCCTGATCACGCCGATTCTAAAAAAATGCTCAAGATATCGCGTGAGATTGAAAAAAAGAAAACTGCCGGTAACAATGCTTTCAAGAGCGGTGAATGGGCTCAAGCTAAACAATTCTATACGGAAGCCCTGGCTTTGGATCCCACTAATAAGCAAACCAATTCAAGACTATACTCCAATCGTGCCACTGTTAATATCAAACTAGGCGCTTATGAAGAAGCTTTGGCTGATTGTGACGCTTCATTGAATTTGGACGCTGACTTTGTTAAGGTTAAGAAGACTAAGGCCCGAGTACTGAAAGAACTCGAGCGCTGGGAAGACTCTATTAAGGCTTACCAAGAGGCCATTGAAGCTGACCGCGCTGACTCACAATTCGCTGCTGAATTACGTGATGTGGAATTACAATTGAAGATGAGCAAACGTAAAGATTATTACAAGATTCTGGGGGTTGATAAGCAAGCCTCCGAGTCTGAAATTAAGAAGGCATTCCGTAGACAGGCCCTGCTTTACCACCCTGATAAGAACCCTGACAATGAAGAGGCCTCAGATAAGTTTAAGGACGTTAATGAAGCTTATGAAACTCTTTCAGACCCTCAAAAGAGAGCTCGCTTTGATTCCGGTGTTGACTTAAATGATGATCCTTTTGGCCACGGTGGTCACAGTCACGGCTTTGGTGGTATGGGCGGCGGCATGGGTGGCGGTATGGGTGGTATCGATCCTGAAGTTTTATTCCAAATGTTTGGTCAAAGTGGTGGTGGTGGCTTTGGCGGTCAAGGGCAACGTGGTTTCAGCTTTTAACATGTCCCCTTTAACGATGTATATATATCCAATCCTAACTTTCTTTATATAATGCAATAAATGAATACTAAAATATAAATTGTACAAAACTATAGAATAATCATAGAGAGAAAAATAAGATTATGAAATTAAAAATAAAAAGGCAATAACTCATCAACCAAAACGAAGAAATAAGAAAGAAAATAAAACAAAAAGTAAAAAAAAAATGTAAACATATTGGTATCCTAACTACAGCAGGCTGAAGTCAAACGAGCCCAAAGGCCCTTCTTCGGTTCGTGTTCGTGGGACTCATGAGTTCCGTTATTCTGATCATTTGTAGATGCATTGATATTCAAACGCGACTCATTGTATTGTGGTGGTTGTTGTGCCCTGGATTGTTGTGTTTGTTGCTGTTGCTGTTGCTGTTGTTGCTGTTGTTGGTCTTGTAAAGAGGCATAATTAGGTACATTCATTGACATGGTGTTTTGACCCTGTTGTAATCTCGTTTGACTAGGAGCTGCGCGGCCTCTTTGATCACGGTCACCACGGTCACTTCGATCACGACGCAGTTGGGATTGTTGACGATTCATGCCAGATTCAGATAATGAAACTGATGTCAATTTTTGGCGGCTACCATTTGATGAAGAAACTTGTAGTTGGTTTTGACGCGATTGATGATGAACTCTCTCACGGTCTCTTTCACGGTCACGGTCTCTTTCGCGGTCACGATCACCGTGGCCAGGAGGATTAGGATGACCATAACCATGTAAATTAGGTTTCTTATTTGACGAATCCCAGCCCTTACCGCCATTAAGTTTCATCCAGTCATATTCGCCATCCTCCGCCTCGCCCACAGCCTTGAGAGCT
The DNA here is from genome assembly GCA_001661315.1 of Nadsonia fulvescens var. elongata DSM 6958. Classification (NCBI taxonomy): domain Eukaryota; kingdom Fungi; phylum Ascomycota; class Dipodascomycetes; order Dipodascales; genus Nadsonia; species Nadsonia fulvescens. Next base: position 217,543 of record KV454407.1, on the reverse strand, counting down.
TGGGTGAATAAGGAACGTAAATAATCGTAATCCGGTGTCTCTTCAAATCCCAAACTACGCACATAGGTAACATAAAGTTCGAATTGTTCAGGGAAACCGGCACAGAGCTCCTTAACCTGAGTAGTTTGTTTCTTTTCACCAATCTTTTCGTATTTCTGTTTATTAGTAGCAGCCTTGAGTCCCTGCCATGGTAGTCCACCTCGGAGGAAGTACATAAATACATGGCCTAACGCTTCTAAGTCATCACGGCGTGACTGTTCGCGGCCTAAATGGGTATTAATACTCATATATCGAGCAGTCCCACTGAGGCTCTTACGCTCACGGTAGGGAATGTGTTGTTTAGACTTAGGGTCTCTGTAGTGTTTAGCCATTCCAAAATCCACCACGAAGATCAGATTGGCTGTCTTGGTGCCAGGGCGACCAATAAGAAAATTATCTGGTTTGATATCTCGGTAGATTAGATTCTTTTCATGGATGGCCTGTACACGGGTTAACATCTGCTTAGCGACCATCACTACGGTCTTAATACTAAACTTACGGCCACACCAGTCAAAGAGGTCTTCCATACTAGGGCCCAGTAGGTCAATAACCAGGATATTGTGTAGTCCTTCTTGGCCAAAATAGTAAGCATTCGGAATACCTACTGAGCCAGCCAGTAGTTTATAAGTACGATACTCATCACGCAATTGGGGTGCTTCTGATTTACGCGGTTCAAATTTGATAGCCACTTGTTGATTGTTAAGTAAATTAGTGCCTTCAAAGATAACACCAAAAGAACCCTCACCAATTTTTTTACCTACGCGATAGTGCACTCCCACAACGTTAGATGACTGGATATGATTTGATGACATTATATTTCAAAAACAAAAGGGTGGTGGAGAGAGGGGAAAAGGGTGAACGGAAATATAGTGGGTATAAGACGAAAAAAATAAGGTATTTTTGGATACAGCTCTTTAATTCAAAAGAGTTCAATTGTGTAGAATGAATGAACTATATAACCAAGTGAGTGATGATAATTCAAAAAAATGATTAATGTGGTGTGTTGAATAATGTTTAGTTTTTTGAGGCAAGAAAGCGTGATGTTCGATGTAGACGACCTCTTTAAATACACTACCTGGTCAAGTCCATATAGTTGGTGTTCGGAAAAGAACAAATAACAGGAAACGACTAGATAATCTAAATGGTGCTCTAGAGTTTTACCTGTAAACTAGGTCAGCAGCAATACACACTGCGCTAGATTATTTTCAACAACTTAACAACTTCAGCGATCGCAATGAAGCCCTGGCTGTAAAAAAGACGGTCCAAACCGAGACTTTGACCACACGGAAATGAATGATATGCTAACTGTAAATGCTAGCGCCGGTTATTATCCCGATAATGAGTCAAGGGAATTCGGATAGTGGTTTAAATTAATTTTTTCGAGAGCTGAATGTCAATCGTTCGATAATGTTTTGACGTTGATGATGTTTGAGCGCCAGAGTCAAGCCAGCTGTGGTTTATCGGCCGGGTAATAATATAGGATGGTTCTGATAATCTTTTTTGTCTGGGCTTAAGTATGTAGAGGTACAACAGAGATATTATTGGGTATTGAGGTTACAACAGGACTTTAGAGCTATATTCTACTTTTTCGAAAGCCTTAGTTAGATTTCTATTCATATCATGTTTACCGATCTGAATGTCCCCTGGCCCGCTAAGGATGAATACAGTGCCGGTGCATCTACTCGAGTCACCATGGACCGAGTAAAGGTCATTATTAAGTTATTAGAAGAGCGTAAGTTTTGAAGAAGGGATTTCAATTCTATTTCTCGATAAAATTTTAAATATTACATATATATGTGCGTGTATTTATATACTAACAACTGTTTTGGTTATCTGGTTTCAGTTGGTTTCACTTGTATTGCCCTAAACTACTTCATCAAAGGGAAATTTTCATCCAACATGGTATGTTAAGAAAAGGCTGGATGAAGGATATAATAAAAGAAAGAAACTAACTTCAATGATTGATTATTAGAAATGTCCCATTCCTAATGACCCATTTTCCGAGTTTTCACCGCGGATCAAGTTCTTGAAGCGAGTGACGGTGATCATGGAAGATGTATCACAGAACTTCAACTTTGTAAGTATTAAAATAACGAGAAAGAATTGGTTTTATAGTTATTGTTTTCTAATTTTAACCATCTCAAGAGTTATTTAAACACCATTTTTGATATTGTGGCTGTACGACCCACGTCTGAGAAGACATTTCAAAATTGTTGCACCAATCCCGAAATTGACATTATATCCTTCGATCTCACCCAAAGACTACCCTTTTTCCTTAAACACAAAACAGCATGCGCTGCTGTTGAAAAGGGTCTTAAATTCGAAATCACCTATTCGCCTTCGCTAGCTGCCCAAGATAAAGGTGGTCGGGTTCAGCTAATCTCTAACGCGTCATCACTCATAAGAGCCACACGAGCTCGTGGTCTCATTGTTGCGAGTGAAGCTATCGCCGCCGGTCAACTAAGAGGGCCTTATGATATAATTAATCTGATTTCCATGTGGGGTTTGGATCATATGCGGGCCCGTAACTGTATTACCACAACCTCGATCGCCGTGATTAAGAATGCACATTATAGAAAAAACGTTTATAAGCAAGTAATTCAGCCAAATGACGTTGTCACCTCACAGAACTTGGATCACGCCATTAACGATATTAAAGGAGGGGTTATAAAAGAGGAGAGCATTCTTAAAGGCAAAAGACACATAGAGTTGTCGGAGCCTATTGCCAAGCGGACTAAAAAGCAACTTCTATAATCCTTTAACGATATGTACATTATAAAAAATTATTCATTATTCATTAACTATAAAAACCCCTAGTCGAGCTGCTAATTATCATTATATGACCAAAAAAATCTGAGCATAGTATTTTTCACAAGCTAAATAAAATGTACCACCATTCCGAATGCATTTTGAGTTCGCTTGACTTAGTTAATATTATTTACCAAATGAATAAGAGTTGATATTGACTTAGTTCGTAAATTATCGTATATTCAAGGCGCATCAAGTACTTGTTCCATTGCTAATCTAACCTCGTTCGATCTCTTACCTTCATCATCTATCCTAGGTGTATTATCGTGCTTAATATCCAGCAACTCGTCTACTACCCTTTCCAGCTGATCCAAGCACTGGCTACTCTCCTGGTCCAATCGCTGTATGGATTTCTCGAGGTGGTCAATCATGCATATCATCATAGTATCGTAGGAATTTGTTTTGTTAATTTCTGAGTGATCCGGCCCGATTTTTTCGTTTTGTGACTGAACAAATTGATGAATCTCCTGGTCTACCTTACGATGGCGATTATTCTGCTCAGTCATGAGATATTCCCATAAGATTTGGTTGGCTAAGCCCTTTTCAGTCTCAGTGGAAACACTGCGACTCAATTTATTTAGAAGCTGGAAAGACTTTTCATCAACGTGGTCATATGTATCATCATCATCGATATTACTATTACTGTTATTAAATATATCTCGCCAGGAATGGGTATTCAAAAATCGTTTTAGTATCAATTCAGACATACTGTTCGTCTCCGAGCATCAGAATGTAAGGGAAGGCTCTTGGGACAATTGGTTCTGTAGGTTTAAGAATCTAGAATAGACTGTGTGTATTTGTGGTAAACAAATATTTAGAATTTAAAACAAAACCAGAAACATAACGAAAAATTAAAGACAAACCCCGTAAGACAAACCCCAAAATATGACATAAAAAGAATAAACATCTCAGCAATAAAGCAAAAACGAAAGAAAAAAAATAGAAGGTATTTCAAAAAAAAAAAAGAACATGAACAATGAAATATGCATTATAAAAAGACAAAATACAGAAGACAAGGGATTAAGATATAATTTGGCAAATAGACAATCAAGAAATCAATATTATCGGCCAAAATTCAAGAGTAAACGCTAGTCGAATAGGTAACGTTTGACTTCTTAGAGTATATATCATTGAAAGAAATGTAAGCGCCACATCTAAATGCCCAAAACCGACATCTGGTCCTGCAACCGCTGAAATACTTTCTCAGCGGAAGCTATAGCCAGGTTTAGTCTTAAGCCATCGTTATCAGTGTTCTCGTAATGCCTCGTTGGTTCTCCTAGCCCCTTTGTCGCGGCATTTCCTGTCGACTTATTGGTCGTTGAGTCCTTCTCAGGCATATCTCTCGACTTTGGTGATGCCGTCTCTTCCTGTTCTGGTGATATAAAGTCAGACTCATCACAACCTGTTATGGACAATATCCCTTCCTCTAACTCCTTCAGTACCTTGGGTACAAACGTGTTATAAACACCAACATCGCTTCCCATTGCACCGCCACTCACAAAATTTTCGCTGGTATTGTTACTTGTGGTTGTATTATTAGTAATATTGCTGTAATCTAGAGGCCAGTGTGTACCACGCTGATCAAGATTTCCACTCATATCTTGACTAACGCCAAAATTCAATGGGTCGATATTAGGGCCAAAACCTGGAAGTAAATTAGTAATGGACGGATTGATGAGCATCTCGGCCGCAGTATAGTTGATTGTATTGGTGACAGGTTGCGTAGTGGTAGGTGCGAGACTCTGATTCGATATTATCTGAGGCTGTCTTTGTTGAATCTGTGTTTGATGAGCCTGCACAGGTTGATACATTAAAAACTGCTCGTAAGCATTTTGTCGGTAAGCCATACCTTGCGTATTGACATTATTTCCATTCATCATCATAGCAGTATGGTCATTATTTTCATTTATCACCATAACGTTTCTGTTGTTGTTATTGTTGTTGTTATTATTGTTGTTATTGTTGTTATTGTTGTTATTATTGTTGTTGTTCATATTAGTATGATTATCCATATTGTGTTGCCCCAAAAAATACATATCCTCACGAGACGACAAGTCACTCAACGATGTATTTGATACAGATGACGGCCTCAACGCAAACGTAGTCAACAACGGTGCTTGGGTCGGTGCTAGTGTTGAAATTCCCATATTTTCTAGCGTAGGTTCTGTAGACAAAGGTTGTGTATTGATGGTGACCGCAGGTGTCATCATTTTCGATGCCATCGGCTGTGGTGTTAACGACTGTGAAACGGGGCTATTGACTTCTGTTTTTAACGTATTCACTTCTTGTTTCAAGTCGCGAATTTCTGTGGACATGACCCGTACGAGATCCTCCAGCTGGGTAATATATCCCTTACGACGTAGTCGAAAATGACGGGCCGATATTTTGTTTCTCAACTGTCTGCGTTCCTTGGAAGGAAGGAGACGAGCTTTATCAGATGCTAGAAGTCTCTCATCATCATCCATCTCCACTGCAGACATCGAGGGTGCAGTCATACTAAGCATCTTCAAATTCTTAAGTGCCTGTTCAGGGTCGTTTAAAACAGCGTCAATGGTGTCTGCATCCAGATCCTGTGAGTCGTCTGGAGGGCTATGGGTGCCACTTGAATGGCTAAAGACAAAAGAATGTTCCATACCAAATTTCAGGGGAGTTTTAGTGTTCAAAGAGGTCTTTGATCGCATCATACTGTGTCTTGGTGTTATTGAAAGAGTATAAACTTAATTTGATGAAGAAAATACATACTATTGGTATGGCCGCGTCAGCGATCATGTGACTTTTTCTCAGCCACGATGAAAAGAGAAGGTATATATTTTTAGTATACCACAATTGAGGGAATTATAATAATTATGAATAAATTTATATTAAACGGTGTCAAAGCTATCGTCATAAGCGTCCCAGTAATTATCATCATTGTTGGGTTCATCTTCATGCTTTTTCATTCTATCACTGGTGTCCCTGATGGTGGTATTCTCGTACAAGGATTCGGGGCTGTCCTCACGATACAATGCATTCTCAGTCAATAAATGATTCCATCCCGCAGTCTGATTATTTGCATCATTATTAGCGCTGGGGTTATGCCCTATGGCCCCAAAATTCGGCTGGCGGTTGGCTCTCAAGTCGTGGATTATTTTTCTGGAGATATCCGAAATAACCGGGAGTCTTTTTCTCTGTCGAGGTTGGTGACGATTTTGAGATCTCCGTCTTTGAGGTGATGGTACCGACGAGTCGGACACCGATGATACTGATGATGCCGATGATGCCAAAGATGCCGATGACACTGACGACACTGATGAAGCTCGATAGTCTGATTCAGCCTCTTCTACACTTTCAAACCAGTTTTTCCAATAAAAGTCGTCGTTCTGATTGGATACTAATTGTACTCTTGCTAGCTTCCATTTGTAATTGTTAGAACTCTCGTTAACAGTAAACTGCCATATGAATTCAATTTCTAGGTCCAATAGTGTCGCTTTAGCTTGTAGGCACTCGGGGCTTAGTCGGCGGTATACCACTTCGCCATTCTTTCGATCTGTCTCTGTGCTATTGTTGTACCACTTCAAGACCGACTCAGCAACATGCTGCGATGCAGTCTCGTTTTGTAAGTACACCTGTAGGAAATCTGCTATTAGGAATTTATTAACATTTTTGTTATTCTCCAGTACAGAAATAACCCGTCGGGCTTCTGTATAATGTAGCATTTCATCCTGAAGCTGGTACACGCGAGTGCGGGAAACTTCATTAGTGAGGTTAACAGGGGTTATCAGTGTGTCTAAGAGATTTAGGGTTCTTTTGATCATATTCAACTCAGTAAGCTGTTTTTTTTGTTTGTCTATCTGATAAGCAAATTGGGTATCTTCAAGAAACTAGCGGGGTAGCCAATATTTTGCGGGTTGTTAATCATCAGCCCAGCCTATGCCCGTGCGACAACCCTAGCTTACAGTTTTACGAATAAATGCGAAACATGAAACTAGTTATAAAAAAAATCATAAATATAATATACAAGGCGACTGCTCGTGGCAATGCCTATCCCAGACAGAAAGAAATAAATAGAAAAAATAATAAATCAGACAAAAAAATAGGTATAGAAATAAACGGTGTCAATATACTAAACCACTAGTCAAAAATAAACGAAATGAATGTGGCGAACTTATAATTCTTGCGAGGCAGCACCCTTGGCCTTTGCGCTTTTCTTGGGCAACAAATTTTGGTGAATGTTGGGCAAAACACCACCTTGGGCAATGGTGACATGGCCGAGCAACTTATTTAATTCTTCATCATTTCTGATGGCCAATTGTAAGTGACGAGGAATAATACGGGTCTTCTTGTTATCACGGGCAGCGTTGCCAGCCAATTCGAGAATTTCGGCGGCCAAGTATTCGAGAACAGCAGCCAAGTACACGGGTGCACCGGCACCGACTCTTTGGGCATAGTTACCCTTTCTCAAGAGACGATGAACACGACCGACTGGGAAAGTGAGACCGGCCTTGGATGAACGGGTTTGAGAAACCTTTGAGGAAGAAGTGGCCTTACCACCAGATTTACCACCAGACATTATGATAAAGTAGAATTGAGAAGAAAGGGAAAAGGAAGATGGTTTATAATCGCAAAAATGACTAGGAGTAACACGATATTTGTTTATCACCACGAGAATTTGAGATGTTATATATATTTATATAAATGCGTTTTTGAATGTCTGTAATCTGTAGGATATCAACAATCATGATGCGATGTTCTGGCGATACATCACAGACTGAGACCAGGATCTGCAGGTCCGCACATCGTAGTCCGATTGCTGATCCAGCGTCAGTAGGACTTATATAACCACTGCCAACCGCTCGAAGCCTGTAAAACAAATTTCTTAAAAAAACAAAAAACTGCATTTACGTTCCCCATCTGTATTTACATCCTATCCAATTTAAAAAATGTCTCCTAAGATTGCTGAAAAGAAGCCTATTGTTGCCGGTAAGGCCCCTGCTGGTAAAGCTCCCGTTGAGAAGAAGGAAGCTGGCAAGAAGACCACATCATCTGTCAGCGGTGACAAGAAGAAGCGTAACAAGACCAGAAAGGAAACTTACTCTTCTTACATTTACAAGGTTCTCAAGCAAACTCACCCCGATACTGGTATTTCTACTAAGGCTATGTCCATCATGAACTCTTTCGTCAATGATATTTTCGAACGTGTCGCCACCGAAGCTTCCAAGTTAGCCACCTACACCAAGAAGTCTACCATCGCATCGCGTGAAATTCAAACTGCCGTTCGTTTGATTCTTCCTGGTGAATTGGCCAAGCATGCCACCTCTGAAGGTACTAGAGCTGTTGCCAAGTACTCTTCCTCTTCTTAAGCCAGTATTCACTCGATATCTGTTTGACTAATGCTTATGATTTCCTCTCTTTAAAAGAAGTGAAACATTAGGCATTTTAAACTAAACGATTTATGCTTCTTTTTCATATATACATATATCTCTATTTTTTATGGCTCGCTTTTATTCATCTTTTTGGGATTCGGTTTTTGTTTGTTACTTTTTTCTTCTGTACTGAAGACTTTATTTTCTGTACTATATAATTAATTTACTCTATTAAAAAAAATTAAAAAACATTGAATTAAATCTGCTTTTCATTCATCTTAGCTAATCGTTCGTGAACTACACGGACTTTGTCAGCCGGAGTCTGTTCCTTATCGGTACGGGTACCCACTCGAATATCACTTTGAATTCTTACCACACCCATATCATGAATCAGTTCATGAGCTGATCCAATCAAGGCCATGACTTCGTCCCAAGGTCCCTCAATGGTCGTGCCGGCACTGTGAAGAACGTAGTGAAGGTGGGATTGACTGACTAGGTGCACAACGGCAGCAACGTATTCGGAGACAGACGCTGACCCCGTACCGATCTGTTGAAGTTAACGTTAGTGTAAAGTACGAAGCCAGACTAATTAAAAAAAGCATACTTACAGGAACGATACACACGTCTGCAATACAGGTAATTTTGGCCATTTTCTTCGTAATGAGTATAGAGGAGGTAGAGGTAGTGATGGTTGCTTTGATGTCTTTTTTGTCTTGAGGGAATGTGGTGATTATTTTGGATGAGGATTCTGGCGGGACTGAGACCGGGTAATGTTTTCCTAGCCTGTTCATTTGTAGACTGGTGGTTTTCAAGTCTATACGCTTTCGAGTTGTTTTTTTGATATAAGCACAAAAGTTTTTAAAACATCACGTACCATATAATATAATATAAAGCATTTTTTTTCTTTGTCTTCTTTTTTTAATTTTGTTTTTCCAAAATCTGGTGACTAGTTTGGATTTTATTTTTCAGCCGAATCACGTTTCTAACTGACCAAGAAGATAGTGTATAAAAAACTAAACAACAGTAAACAATCAAAAAAACGAGAAAAAAGCAAGAAAAAATAACACACTCTTATTGGTTTTTCTCGTTTGCTTATTTTTTTAAACTATGAATGATATGCTTCTTTTTAAATAGTTCCAATCTTTAATATTCACTATTCACGGTTGAAAATACTCTATTACCCGTTTGTATGCACGGCTCGTCTTATCTTATCAGTGTACATATACTTCTAGAATCACTATAAAAAAATACAGAAAAAGGAAACACATCTCGCTTCGTTACACCACTAATGACTTATGAACATGGTAGCTACGGGGCTATTTTGCCTCTGTCATCAACCTCATTATCGTCTCTTTCATCATCGTCTTTGTTGTCGTCATCGTCGTCATCCCAAAACTCAATACAGCGCTTCACCTCGTCTTGTGCACGCGCTCAGTCATTCAGCAACTACCCTATTGCCCTACCCCACCATGACAGTGAAGAAGGCCCACTCGCGACGACTGGCTCAACGGCACTTCAAACTATCTTCAACTCTATTAATGTTTTAATCGGTGTTGGGTTGCTAGCTCTGCCACTCGGATTTAAACTGAGCGGGTGGATTATCGGTGTTCTGTATCTTTCGGGTGCTGCACTCGCTACTAGATACACGGCGCTTATCCTTGCCTACTGTCTGGATACTGATATTACGCTATCAACATATGCAGATATTGGGTTTGCAGCTTTTGGTCCAGCTGGGCAATGGATAATTGCAACTATTTTTTCCCTTGAATTGATAACAGCGGGGGTTTCCCTTGTGGTTCTGTTTGCTGACTCATTACAGGCTCTAAGCCCAGAACTATTTGGTACTTCAGCCCATTATAAGCTTTTAACCCTGGCTGTTTTCTTTCCCTCTACCTTTTTATCGCTGGTTTGGCTCAGCTATGGAAGTATTCTTGCCATTTTAGCAACCATCTGCTTAGTGGCAAATGTTACTTTTTATGGTCTTACAGCACCCAGTAGCCCTGGGTCGTTACTCAGCCCTATGCCTACCACTTGGCTACCCCCAAAAGGCTTGGGGGCTGAACTTTTTCTAGCAATTGGTATCTTTATGGCTCCTTGGGGTGGTCATGCTGTCTTTCCAAGCATATATTGCGATATGATTCACCCGCACAAATATCCGTACTGTCTTAGCTGGATTTTTACCACTACCTGGATCATGGACATTTCCATGGGTGTGGTGGGTTATTTGATGTATGGAGATAGTGTCCGAAGTGAGATCACTCAAAATATAATAAATCGAGATAATAGCGTAATGTTGACAGCATTAGTGGCAGTTATCCCTCTGACAAAAGCACCGCTAACCACCCGACCTTTAATTACGTCCCTTTGTAGGTTTTTGAAGCTGGATAGTACTACAGCTTCTACCTCGACTACCACCAATACTGACGACCAGGGATCTTGGGGGAGATTATTAAGTCAGTGTTTGGTTAATTTCGCTGTGCTAGGGACTATTACTTTAATAGCTATTCTATTTCCTCACTTTGATCTTGTAATGGCCCTATTGGGAGCCTCAATGTGTGTCACGATATGTTTGATACTACCTGTGGCCTTTTACCTTAAACTTTTGGGAACAACTTTGAGTCCACCAATCTGGTGGGCTAACTTTGGACTCATGATAGTTTTTGGGCTTGTAGGTGGTTTAGGTACGGTAGCGGTGTTTATTTAAAAAGCCTCGTCATGGGTTATACGCTGATAGTAATATATTAAAAAGCAAACAACCAAGGTTAAGTAATGCTTTCTACAATCACCAACGAAAAAGCTCTGCTGTGAAAAATTAAATAATCGTTATTTTATTTTTTCGTTTTTCATTTAATTGTTTTGATCTAATCTCATTTCAAAAAAGTGGCAAATATTAGAAACCTTGTTTAATTTGGTATATAGTTACACTCGTTACCTTCCTTTTTATAAAAGGGCGTCTGGTGTAGTTGGTTATCACATGCGCTTAGCATGCGCGAGGTCCCCGGTTCGATTCCGGTGTCGTCCACTTTTTTATTATCAAAACCGAATGCCGTTGGACAGCTTGAAATAACTGCAGCGTTCTATATTTGATTAGGTTTATATTAACTTGCATTACCAGTAACTTTATCTTTTTTCGTTATAAATAACTACAGCACCGTCTTCAAGCTTTAGCTTGCTTTAACCTATTTTTTTTGAATGACTAGCCATAAGTGCGACAGGTAAGCACTATGTAATTGGACTTTTTCCCGCCCAGATGGCTTTTTATGAGGCTAGATTCTAGTGATTTAGCCCTTTGAGATCAGTTGTTACACGTATTAAGTATGAATGAGTTTGTTAAAAATATTAATAAAGTAAACCTAAGCTTTTACTATAATTGATTTAGACACAATATATAAATTAGACCATCAGGGAAATAGGAAATGAATGGTGAAAAACTAAAAGTGCCAAAAAATAGACGATACCGGAACCGAACCGGGACATCGCGCATGCTAAGCGCATGTGATAACCAACTACACCAGACGCCCTATTAAAAATCGAAAAATTGTATAAATAATTTACTTTCATTCTTATACTGTCTATTTTATGGTTTTTTTTGTATGAATTTTAAACCTGTAAAACAATCTGATAGAATCTATACAGGTACTAGTTAAGATTAATTTCCAGGACTTGATAACACCAGTTTTTCTTCGTTGTATCTATATTCAAATATTTGAGTACCCAAACGAACCTCAGGTTTTGTGTGTAGGTGACTATTGAAGTTTCGAGTGATATAAATAATGTCCATCGGAATTCTTTGGGAAAGGTACAAGATGGAAAACCATATTCCGTTAGTTACCAAAGATCTCGTATTAAAAAATCTGAGGCCTAATAATGATCATTGAACATAAACACTAAGCTACCTACGCAGATACAGTAGAGTTAATCTGTATTTAAAAAGAAGACAATCACAGTAATTTAGAAAATTCGCCTAACCATCTGTGCTTCCTAATCGCATTGTCCATGATTTCACCACCAAGCTCCTTGAATACACCTATCATAAAATCTCGTTCTACATTTCCCACGGAGTTTAGATATTCCCTATTAGACATCTTAAGTATCCAACAAGCGGTATTAATTAAATGCTTAAAGAGTCCCTGCACTCTTTGCAAGTCTATTCGCTGTCTTACCAGCCCACGTGAGGGCTTGAGAGTCACCAACGCTTTCCATACCACATTTGTAAAGACGCTGGTAAAGTTTTCAATGACACAACTGAGCGTATTAGACTTTAGAGATACCAAATCGTATGACATTCGTCTTCGGAGCAACGCGACTAGCTTGTCTTCTAGGTGCTGCAGAGAAACGGAATGCGAGAACCCAGGAAGGGGATCCGATTGATCAGTGAGAACCTTGATCACATCTAACGTGTCAGTAGAGAGATGAATACCAACAAAGGGGAAGTATCGACCCGGGCGTCGACGCGAACGCAAGAAATTTGGCTGACAAGTACTGGGAATGATTTTATTATCGATTTTGGTAGAGAAATTGACGAGACTCTTACTCAAATTGATAGTAACGCCGAATTTAGCATACCCATGATGCATATTCAGTAAAAACTTTTGGGCCAGAGATTTATCAGTAGTAATAAGGAGAAAATCGTCGATATAACGAAAGAGCCGAGTACAATGTGAGGAATCAGGCTGGTGTAAGAATCCTAATTTATCCCGCTCTAATTCCTCATAAACGATATTACAAATAGCTGTGGACAAAATCGAACCCTGCGGAACACCCTCGGTTTGTTGGAAAATATTTTGTCCAATCTGAACTAAGTTAGTAAAAAGATGGTCGTGAATTAGGGACACCAAATGACTTCGAGACTCATAATTCCCACTAGCTTGATCGATAACAAGCCGATTGGTTTTAAATTTAAACTCTGTATTAAATGCATTTAAGGCATCAAGCTTCTCGGACGCTGGCCGAGCAAATTTCCGCCGTTTTGAGTGATTTTTTGACTTACCAATGCGGGCCTCACGGAAATTTTGTACACAATACTCCTCTTCCCGAATCATACGTGCCAGCAGGTCCTCTGCCAAAGCCGGAGGAATACGGTCATAACAAGCCTCAACATCTACTTTGACAAAAAATAACGGTGATTGGATTATTTTTTGCTGCCGATTGAATTTCTGTAAATCAGCCTTAAAGTCGCTAAGCTTACGGAGGAGATGATGCACCGAGTTCACGGAGGACACTGGGCTGAATGGAGTGAGTATATTCTGCATTCTAGCTTTTTCGAACCGAATGACTTCGTATAGATTTTCAAGACGCTTATTGGTACTAGGCTCACGTATTGCAGCATAACGATTGTGGTCAAAAGTTTCGATACGTATCTGTGTCTTACCAGAGCACACAATGTTTCTAAACCCATTCTTTTTAGGGATAAAACGAAAATCAGAGATACCAAGTTTGGACAAAGATAGAACAGGAATTTTAGATTGATCAACTTTCGTAAAAGGACCGAACCTGGGACCCTCGGTGATATGGCTGATTAAAGTGACCCAGACGTCTTGTCGAAAGTAGGACAATTTAGCAACCTCGGTAGTAGTTTCAGTAACATAGAAATGATGACGAATTACAGATACCAAAAAATAATTGAATAACCAAAATGTCAATTCGGATAATAAAGACCGGGCCTTTTTCAGTTCCGGGAGTGATATTTTTATTTTTTCAACATTGGATTTCACAAATAGCCAGGGGATTTGCTTGAGTTTAATTGTGTCAAGAATTTGTGATATGGTAAGACACTCAGATTTTTCCAATCGTATAAACTTCTCTACACTTTCAAGAATTAGATTAAAATTTTCTCTTGTTCCATAAAGGCCCATTGGTACTACTTCAGTAAAGATGGTCCGACAAAACCAAACTACGCGATTGACAGCCGTCCGAAATAAGAGAGGGCTACCTACGCCTAAGGTGTCAATGTCTTCCCTGACTGGACAACAATAATCTAGAATTATGGTATATCGACATTTACTATGATTATATTTAAACTTTTCGCATAAGTCATATAACTTTCCATTAAGCCGTTTTGGAAGTCTTTTATTAGACAGTAAGCTCTTTTTAGAGGGCTTTGATCCAAGTTTACACTCATTGGGAAACATATGGAAAATCAATACTTTGGTTATGGATGTTGTAGGTGCTGATATGGGCCGGAATAATGTATAGAGCGAACGAAGTCCAAAAGCCACCTTACGCGAGAGTACATCCATGGGTTTGAAATAGAGAATATAGCGTTTTAATATAAACAAGCCCTTACTTTTGACCATGAAAGGGGCTTTCTGAAGTAAATTGTAGCTGTTTTGGCGATGTCGATACACCACTGATTCAAATGAGGGACCACAAAGTTGCACATAGGTACCGACTTCACCCACAGGTCTAAAGACGTTAGCCTCTAGTAGAATAAATAAAAATCCGCAATTGCCAATTGCAGTTCGAATCGTATTCCAAGTGGTACTATTAAACCACTCAATAGATGAGTTCGTGTAGCCATAGGAATGAGGATGGTGAGTGTCCAATACAGCCATATCCGGGGTATCTGAGTTATACCCAAATGTTAGAATATTTTTTTTAGACCAGTGGTGATCTGCGGAGGTACGGTGACCATAAGTGCCGTTGAGAAGCGATATTGCGTAGTAAATGACCTGAGAGTGCGTACGGAATCGCGTTTCATCTTCAGCTACAATTTCATAGCAAGCCGTAATACGTTGTCGATTTTTGGCAAGGTTAATATTGTCAAAGGCAAGTACCGTATGGGATAGGATATCATAAAGCAGGGGATCTTTCTCGGCATTCGTGCGAAGGGAGTCGTAACTGGTCGCATGAAAAGTCTGAATGTAGTTAATTAGAGGCCGAAGATATCCATATTTTTCTGTTAATTGACTGAATAAAATGCTATCCTGAATCATTCAGTAATTTAAAAACGTAGAGTAAATAGTTAGAGCCATTAAAAATCTAATTTAGTTTCAGCGAGGGTTGATGATATTATTACCCTACCGTAAATTGATGGTTGGTTTTCGAAAATGAATTTCATTAGTCTTGACGCGATAGAAGACGTGATTTATTTCTTTGTATGAATATATATACTCGCGAACTATAGCTTCTAAATCAGCCACCAATGGATCCTAGTAGATTATACACAGCTCAAGCAATGAGTACATCGTTTGCATCTCGGTTGCGAAACGACAATACCACATTATTTATATCCACAACGCCAGTGACCCGCACAGCCAAACGCGCCGCGGCTGCTCATACCATTTCGTATGCCGAAGTTGACGAGGACTTTGACGAAGATGTAGATGGTGATACTGAGTTAAATGGGTTAAGATTTAATTCCGGCACTAATGGTTCAGTTAATAGATACAATGGGGTACGTCGTAACGGGAGTTACGAACGGAAAATGGCCACCAAGACCCGGCACGTAGTATTGGATGAAACACAAAGCCAGGCTATCGCTGATTATCAAGAAGTTTTGATCCCAATTAGGATTAATTTAGAGTATGAGACGTACCGTGTGACCGATTTTCTGATGTGGAACCTGTCAGAAGATACGGTGACCCCCGAACATTTTGCTGAAGTGACATGTACTGATATCGGACTACCCAATAGTTATATAGCGCAAATTGCCAACGCCATCAAAACTCAAGTGGCCGAGTATACTGAGATCGCAGGATATACGCTCCCTGCGGAGTCAGATCTTCATGCTATTATCAACCTGAGTGTTAATTTAGATAAGCATCTCTATGAGGATAAATTTGAATGGGACCTTACGGGGACCGATATGACCCCTGAGATGTTTGCAAAAACCGTAACAGCTGATTTGGGCTTAGTGGGCGAGTTCTATCCTGCTATCGCTCATGCGTTACACGAAAGTATCTTAAAGATGAAGAAGGAGGCTTTGGAGGGTCATTTGCCTCAGGAAGTAGACAATCAAGCAGCCTTTGGTGCTGAGGCTGGCTGGAGAGTAGATCAAGAGAATTTGGGCGAGGAATGGGCGCCGACAGTAGAAGTACTATCACAAGAAGAAATTGAAAAGAGAGAAATTGAAAGAGAAAGAAATATTCGTCGATTAAAACGAGAGTCGGCTAGATTGGGCGAAACTATTACGGATATCGGAGGATTGTTTAGTAGAAAGAGACGGCGGTTTATGCCGGATGGCAGTCCTTCACCATCTCTTTGGTAATCCTTATGCCTAAGGAGGTTTTTTGCATTGATGAAAAAAGATAATATATTTTGCCTCGCTTAGATTCATTATTATTAAATTTAAGTTACCTTTGAGAATATTCTACGATATACACATTAGAAAGTATCATCTTTTTTACAATATCCATATTATAATTTATTTGCCTTATAGTACCAAGAAAACCGTCTTCATACATTTTTTATCAGCTCTCGTGTCATTCTACAAATCGTGGGCACACTTTTAGTTAGCGAAAGTCTGGGCAAATATCCTACCATTAACCAGCTCTATTGATGACGCCTCTATAGTTCAGGGAATAGTTACCGGAAAGTTTTTAGTGAAATGGAGAATAGTTCATAGATATGAAATACCTAGTGTAGAGATGGAAAACGATTTTCAAGCTGGGAATGATAATAAACATAGACCAAAGGGGAGAGCATATGCATCTCTGGATAATCTCTCTCTCTCTATATATATATACATATAATTAATATATTACATTAGTAAATAATTAAATCAATCATAAAATAGAATCGAGAGTAAATAGAGACACTTTGCTTCCAGCTGTGATCTAAGTAAAATAGCCTCGAGGATAAGCTAGGTGACTGTGCAGTACAAGATGCCAAATAACTTGCTTTGGAGAATATTTATCCAGCAATACATATAAATCTCAGATAATCAATGAAATATAATAGTTATAACACGGTTAAAAAATGGTGTGACAATGGGTTAAATTGGAGTATACACACGTCTACACATAGGAGTGTATCTTAAGGGCTGATAACCTGGGGAAGTCTAAGAAAACGAGATAATACTATTATCTCAATTAATTGAATAGAATAAAATTCGTGAATACTAAAATAATATAATTCTAGCCAGCTATCTGTAAAATAATTAGTATATATATACCTAAGTATACCAATGACTCAACTAAACAAACAAAAAATACTCTATTCAATGGTTCTCAATGGAACGTCACATTCAAAGCCTCATCTGCATTATCGTGATAATTCTCTATATTTTTTTTTGGGTTCATAACCAATCGTTTCTGCAGATTTGGGCGCTCACGAGGTTGAGAGATAAGAACAAATCCGATACCGACGGTCCTGTAGTTTATAAATATACTCGATTCGTCATTATATTTATTCATTAGCTTGATTTTCTTATTAATTTATGGCTTGAAGCTTGGTTCAAATCTGTTGGCTAAATATATTTTTTTTTTCTAGTCTTTCTAGCGATATAGTACACACAAAGGTACTGTTGGCTTTTTTCTTTTCAAGTTTTCAAAATCCAATTGTCTGTAAACAAAAAAACCAAACTTACGCGAGCACATACTTTTTTCGCCACCCATATGCCAGAGAAACTTCCTGAATGGACCAGCAGTCTGTTATGACCTCCGACTGACCCCTGCCCCTTGTTGACGTTAAAAGTCCCCTATTGGAGAATAATTGATCCAAATGTTACAATAAATGTAGTTCCTTTGGGCCCTGAATACGCCCAGCCTATTCATCTACTACAGTTCAATTAACTATTATATCTTTTGTTTTTTTACTCTGTCCCGGAATGTTTAACGCACTGAGCGGACTGGGCGGTGGTGGTCAAGTAGAACCGACCACAGCGACCAATGGTAATGTAGCCTTCTATTGTACCTTCGCTACAATTGGATTTTTTATGGTACGGTCTCAAATCGTCTTGGAATCCAGGTCACTTTAGCAATCGGTGGTATCGGGTATGCATTATATGCCTTAAGTTTTCTCTGTTTCAACCATACACAAAACTCGGGCTTCGTTATTGCCGCTGGGGCCATATTGGGCGTCTGTGTCGTCTGTTTGGGGGCGGCACAGGGAACAATTATCATGGGGTACCCAACTGAGGATACCAAGGGTCGCTATATAGGTAGTTTTTGGTCCATTTTCTCGTTAGATTCCGTGATTGGCTCTTTGATTCCTTGGATTCAAACTGTACACACCAACAAAGCTGGTAGTGTTTCAGACGGTACCTATGTTGGATTTTTAGCTTTAATGCTAGTGGGATCTATGCTGGCCATTATAATTCTACCCACATGACTAGTAGTGAACAGTAATGGTGAAAGAGTTATTTTGAAAAAGAACCCAACCTAGACCACCGAACTTAAAGGATTGTATCAAAATTTGAAAACAGATTATTTCATTATCTTATTATTTCCATGTTTCTGTCCTCTAATTGGTTCTATTCTAAATAGTTCAATGATTTTAACTTAGCTCGATTTACACTTCGCATTCGTTCTCTAAATAATCTTCTTTATTGGCTTGTCCAAATCGTTGGCGCTATGTCATGGGTTTTTTCCTTGACGCACCGCGTCTATCACGTAGATCGCGTGCACTTATCGGATTTATTTTTATATTTATCTTTATTAACGCCATATGGGGTGGAGGACTCGCGTTTCAACTACTTTATATGCGTGAATCAGTCGTTGAACTTTCTACGCGTCGTCTTGATTGGTCTGATTCTGAGTATATTGGCCCCATATTTCTTTATTTTTTTTACGGACTTTCTGATGCTATGAGGCAAACTTAGATCTACTGGGTATTGGGCATTTTGACCAATAGTACGCAAAAACTAGCCCTCTATGCGGGCTTCTATAAGGGAATTCAGTCAGCGGGCGCTGCTATAGTATGGCGACTGGGTGCTATAAAAGTTCCATTTTTGAATTTATTTGCATCCTCGTAGGCCCTATTGGCCGGTTCTTTATTAATGGCTGCGCCATCAATTTGGTTTAAGATCGTGGAAACATCAGATGTTGAAGCAGATACTTTGTTTACGAATGGTGAAAATACGAAAGAAATCAAGCTCGAAGCTTAACGAACTCTTGAACTCTTAACTATGATAGTTACCTTTAAGAAAAATTACGTTAAAATAAGGCTGCTAGCCGATTGTTAGTTTTCGCTGTTTAGCGTTTTTAGCCACCACAATTTAGGATAAACTATCGCCCTTACCGACATGAATATTGATAACTTGATTTCATTACTTATAGTTTATAAACTATCTATAATTGGAAACTAAACTATTTAATGCACATATTTTTTTTATATCTATTGGCCACTTAAGATACTTTTTCTAAAATAGACACGAGCCAAAAATGAAAACGACAAATTAATATTTTTAGAAAGTGTCGAATTTTAGTTTTGACCTTTGGTAGTAATTGAAATTACATTGACAGATTTTGTTGCTAGTTTCCTAATCCACTGTTTCAGTGTTGAAATATAAAATACCCCATGATTTGGTCTCTTTTTTTTCTCTTCAATTATTGCATTCTCTAACCCCTATACATTCCGTAATTATTGAAAAATCTACCTGACGAGTTTACAAGAGTATAACTACGAAACTTCTGTGCCTTGACCAAGAGCTCAGCCACTAACGCGAGATGACAGCGTTAAATATCGAGTTTTACGCAGGGACACCATAATAACATAAAGTGAAACAGGTTACAGATCACACCACTTAGTTCAAGGAGCTTAAAACTGGAAAAGGGTAGCCGAAAATTGTTGGCTTTTATTTCCAACTTTTCTTTTATTTTTTTCTTTTGCTCCATTAGTTTGGTTTTAAGCTCCGACAAAGTTGGGTCGAGGAGTTTTATCTGAGTTTATGAAGCCCCCCTGGTGCAGATCCATACTTCTGCATTGCTCCGCTAAACTGGTTGCGCATCCAAGCTAGTTAAACCGTAATATTTGTCGTATTCTCTAATCTCTAACCTTGTGAATACGAAGAAGGGTTATAGCGGGGAGCAGGAAGAGACTAAATCGTTTGATTTGAATATATACTAGATTATAGTTTTTTTTTGTTCTAGGAAAAGTCTACCCACGAACAGGCGGGCTCGTCACTGTGCCCCAATTGAAACTATAACTTAACGATTATAGTTTGTCGGATTTCTGTCAAAGTTTAAAATCATATATATTAGTTTAGTCTTTACATGAAATATTGTATCAATATAAATATATATAGGTATTTACTGGGCCTGTTTTAGTAAATTATTTCCATCCAGCTAACCTCGAAAGTTTGCAAAAATATCCATTCCCAACTTGAGCCAAACTACCCCCCTTAAAACAGGATTAGAAAACCAATGGTTGATCACATTATGCAGCCTAAATTCTTCACACAATCCCCTTTGCAAGCTCACTGCTTGAAGGCTCTACGAGCTATGAAATGCTAAACCTAAGGCTTGCTTTAAATTAACCTACGACTAGCAAATGGAATGGACTGTTGTCTGTCTGGACGATAAATGAAGATGTAGTTTATGCAAGGGTGGGCTGTCTCATGCAAGGGCACATGCAGGTTCCCCGTTTGATCCAGCCTCTCTGCACTATTTATAAGTTTGCCGACATGCCTAGTCAACTAGGGCTACCTAATAGTTTCCGATGACAGTTTTTGATCGCAAATGCAAGATTAATTTAAGGGATCCTGAAATGGCTGGCTTCTATACCCTAGGAGAGGTAATAGAGCTGTCAACTGCTGGAATAAAAACCTGAGGGAGGCGGCACTTGCAGTCTTACACACAGGCTGATCCAGAGATCGGACGATCTTCATTAGAATTGGAGCTTGAAAGCCATACTAATTATAGAACTTTCCAAACACTAGATTAGTAGTCAAATATGTTTTTACTATCGAAAAGCAAATTTCGCGAGTCCGATTTACCGCTAAACCGAAATAACCCTATCGCACAGTCTATATCACTTAAAGAGTCGTTTACGCATTTGTGTTTCTTTACACTAGTGGAAAAAAATCCTTTCATCCATATTCTTTCGCTCTTCTTTTCTTTCTTCTAGCTTGAACATATCTATAAAGCCTTTATTCCGTATGTCCTCTCGAATTATACAGAGTCAGGAGATTAGTAATGACCGATCGTACTATTCTTATAATTGCTATTCGAAGACTGGTGAAATCCAACCACAATACTCTTGGGAAACAAGATCTACCAAACCAGTAGATCCAAGACTCGACCACTCAAGGAATGATGCAAATTTACATATTGAAACTCAAGGGCATGACTATATGGGTCTACCTAGCCCCGTTTCAGACATTAATTATCCTTCTAATCCGGAAACTACTTCTGCGTACTGGTCAGTGCCAGATCCAAGTCGTTATTTAACCACAATTGCTACCCATGAAACTGAAAATTTAATTGCCGTAGGAGGCGGCGGCCAGGAATCGAACCTGTTTTTATATGAATTACAACCCGCTATAAGCCCGAACGAATCGATTCTGACCCACCATCAAACCATAACTTTACCTGGTATTCATTCACTCAATTGGGTTTCTCCGTTTCATAACTTGGGAGGTACGAATAATAATAATATGTTAGCTACGGGCCATAATGACGGTTTCATTAATTTGGTTTTAATACCTGACGCCTACAGCAACGAATCAGCCGAAATTCTCAAACGGTACGATCATCTGGCACACCTGCGGCCCAGCCGAACAACGAGCACACGAATAAATTTTTTTGATTTGACTAATGTAAATTGGAAGTCATGTGCTTCTTCATCTATAATATCACTGCTGTCGCAGCATATCTTTTTTTGGAACCCATCCCGTAGCGATATTCCGGTGATTAAGCAAAGAATCAAGGGAGTTAGTTGCCTGAATGCTTCACCCTCCAGAGACGGTATAGTAGCTCTTGGCGGTTCTCTAGGGATTTCTATCATGGATTTGCGAGTCAAAAATTCACCCTGTTTGAGACCCAAGACTAACAATAACTCTGCTTCAACTAACGTTAAGTGGTCCCCATTCGACCCAAACGTTATTCTATCTACCCATGATGACCATCATATTAAACTATGGGATATTCGCGCTGCCGGCTGCTTTGCTGATATAAACGAGCATTTCGATGTCATTAATTCCATTGAATGGTCGCTTACTACCCCAACAGAGTTTCAGTCGGCATCATCAGATGGTACAGTTCGAATTTGGAATGTCAACAATTGTGATAATCGCAACCAATTGGCTACATCTAAGCCTAGTTCGACGTCACTCACAAGTCCTAAGGAAACACCGATAAAACTTGCCGATCAAAGTATTGACGACTTAAAATGGTTAACACCAACCGCACGATTAAGCTATAAGCGACGTAAGTCTATTCACCTTGACGCCGAAAGACTAGCCATATTTAATGAAGCAAATAGTAAACAACGCTACTGTTATAATCCTTTCAACCAAGATCAGAACTTTAACGATATATCTAACATCACGTCTTATAGTTCTTTTGAAAATTCATCCAAACATACCGCAATAAAATCCAGCTCAAGAAGATTTTTGGGGTTGGCATTTGCACCCGGTCTGCAGGACTACAGCGCAATGTTAACCATCGATCATTCCGGATATTTTGGATTACATGCTCGTGTACATCCACTACCAATGTACACGAGAGATGATAAAGCTTCTTTACCATTGGGATTACTAGATGACAGGAGATCTTCATCGTCTTCGTCCTCAAGTTCAGTGTCACAGAGATCTACAGCAACGATGGATAGCGAGTATACTGTTGAGGAGGCGGCTGGAGTAACAAAAAACAGTGGAATTCATGATTTTGATTTCTTTTAAAAGACGAAAAAAAAATCATAAAGTTAGATTTTTACGTTACATCATTTATTTTTACCAAAACATTTTAATAATATTTTTTTAAATTATGCCTTTTGAGCCATTGGTGATCTCCTATCTCATATTATTTTCACAAAAACTTAACACTTAACATAAATATTTGCATGAACATTATAAAAAATTAAGGATTAATCGAAATAGCTTCATAGGCAGGAGAAGTATTGGAGTAAGTTCTCAAGAAAAACTCGGCTTGGTGTTTATGAAGAAATTTGAGTACATCTTCCAGATGCTCCTTCAAAACAGCAATACTTTGTTGATCCATATTAGTTTGAGCGATCAGACTTGGCAGAGAAACAAATAGTCGTAACAAATGCTCAGCACCATATATTTCACTCATTGATTTATCTGCATTAGTCTTCAGGATCTCCAGATACTGCTGTCTTTCATAACGATATAATAGAATATTACCCAAAGAACGATCAAAATATATCTTGATACCAGATAGAACCTCATCAAATATATCTGCCTCGGCGCTATTCGCTTTTTTCTTAGGTGATTCGTCCTGATAGCGCTTGAGAATTTGCACTACATTAGGTTTACGGGGTAATGTAACAACCTGATGCTCCTTGGTGATGAATTCCCAGTCGTCCACCAATAACTCCTTTAAAGAGTCTGGTACGTTGATAACAATTTCTGGCCGTTTTAAATAATCCACTTCCTTTTCTGTGTCGGCTTCTACACCTCTTCCACGCTTTTGACTACGCGAGTGAGTTGTGGTACTGGTTTCGTCTCGTTCCTTTCGTTTATTGGACGTGGAGCCACTGGAACCAGAATCAGTATGATTGGTATTAGCGTTTGCCGAGGAGGTTGTCTTTTTCTTAGTTAATGCCAAAGCAGCTTGTTTAAGTTCGCGTTGCGTCCTTATATTCTCTTCATTCCAGGCTAGTACCCGATCTTCTGGTACCCACTCATCCCAGGTAGACTTCCAGCCTTTGTAATGTATGAAATAGGCAATTTTGGTCGTTAGCTCGACGGGAAGATCAGAAAATTCATCTTTCTTCACAGCACTCTTACCATTATGTGCCTTTAAAATCTTAGCTTCGTATAATAATGGGCCATGAAACGCCAAACATTTCGTATTTACTTCGAACACCATGAGGAAAGAACCCTATAACTTCTCTCCTTCTTGAAATTAACCCAAATTTTTTTTTGATAATTATAATAGAATGCTTAGTTTAATTCTTAAATTGTATTTACTAGTTAATTTCTTTGAATTATCCTTCCGTTCTGAAATTGATCGGTTTTTCGTTTCCATGTTCAAAGCCTTCGCAATACCTGTTGGTAATCTAAACCTAGGGGGTGTCAGCCGGGTAAGTATGCGCATAAATTACTCCAACTGATGGCGGATCACATGTTTTCTAATCTATACCACCATTTAAGTTCTAAATTGATAGAGAGAATTCTAATTTCAATAAAATTCTCAATTAAATATGACGAAAGGGACTGTTGCAATTGTGGGTGCTGGATTAGTCGGCTGTGTAGCTGCTTTAGCCTTCGAGAAGAAGGGATATAAGGTGTTATTGTTCGAATCTCGCCCTGATTGCAGAAGCCCTGACCAAATTGCTAAGTACAGTTTCAGATCTATTAACTTGGCCGTATCAGCACGTGGCATTGAAACCTTACGTTTTATTGATGATAAGTTAGCTGAAAAAGTACTCGCCAATGTCCTACCTATGCACGCCCGTATGGTTCACGATCTCAAAGGTAATCAAGTCAGCCAGGACTACGGGTTGAATGGTGAAGCTATCAACTCAATTGATAGGGCTTATCTTAACAGATTGTTATTAGATGAGGTGGATATTAAGAACAATATCAAAACTTATTACAATCATAAACTCGTTGCATCGGACTTCGAGGCTGAGGGTGGTAGAGTCATGCTTACTTTTGAACATGAAGGTAAACCAATAATATTTGAGGTAGATTCGTTAGTTGGCGCTGATGGCGCCTATTCTACTACAAGAAAGCATTTACAAAGAAATGTTCGTATGAATTTCAGCCAAGATTATATTGATCATGCATACCTTGAGCTATATATTCCCCCGAACCCTGCCTCTGTCTCCAATGAAGATAAGTGGTCAATCAGTCCCAACCATCTCCATATTTGGCCTAGACATGCCTTTATGCTAATTGCACTGGCTAACTTAGATGGATCATTTACATCTACAATGTTTGCGCCCTGGAAGTGCTTTGAGGAACTGGACTCGGATGATAAGATTATTGGCTTTTTTGAACAAAATTTCCCCGATGCTTTGAAACTAATGGGTAAGGACACTATATTAAATAGCTTCCACCAAAACCCCCGTGGCTCATTAGTATCTACGAAATGTAACCCTTATAATCTTGCCGGAAAATGTATTATCATTGGTGATGCTGCTCACTCAATGGTCCCCTTCTACGGTCAGGGTATGAACTGCGGCTTTGAAGACGTGCGTGTTTTGATTAATATTTTAGAGAAGAACGAATTCAATATTCAACAAACTTATGATGAATACTCAATGACCCGAAATAAGGATCTTTTGTCCATAATTGACTTGTCAATGAATAATTATACTGAAATGCGCCATTCAGTTGTTAGCAATACTTACCTACTAAGAAAAAAGATTGACGGTATTTTAGCCCGTGTTTTCAAAAATAAGTGGTTACCACTTTATACTATGGTATCTTTTCGTCCCGATATCATGTACTCCGAAGCGGTACGACGTGAAACCCGGCAAAAAGCAATTGTGAGAAGTATTGTTAACCTCGTTCAAAACAGTGCGATTATTGGTTTAGTCTTAATTGCCTCACGTTTAACGAGATCGACCATTATTTCCAAGTTTCTTTCAAAGTGGTTTAAGAGATAGATGTGAAAATATTATTGTTTATAAAACCAAAAAACACCCTATAAAATATATAAATTACGATTTAGGCAATTTTTTACTAGTTCCCCCCATTTCTTCAATTTCCTTCCTCTTGTAAAAATGAGGCGCCAGTTCCAGTAACCATTCCGGCTTCAGTGGCATACAGTTTCGCATAAACTCTTTACTTGTTAAAACTAACTCATGATAAATGACCCACTTAGGTTTTTGGCCATACAACACACTCGATGGGTGGATGAATATCGTTTGATTTGTCTTAGCAGATCGATAGCTATCACCGTTACGTGACAATCGAGCTGAATTAGCAAAAAATCCCGAAGTTATGGCGCGTTGAATGGATTCAATGAGCACGGGATTATTCTCCCGATTTTCGTAATCAATTTCCACGCGGGAACACAATCGAATGAACTGTTCACGGACATCACGAGCACGATTTAAACTCTTTAACTGTAAGAAATTTTCTTTGGCCCATTGTGAAGAGTAGTTTGTCTCCACCCATTGGTTCCAAATCTCAAGTAATGTAATATGATCACCACCTGGTCTGGTGAAATTCTCACGCGCCTTATCTGCCATCATCTTTTTATCCTTTGGTCGGAAGAACAACGAACCACTCTCGCCTAACATGGAAACTATACAAATAACTTCCTCAAGACAATTGAATTTGTCACTGGCCAGAATTGCCTTGGAGATAGTAGGATCAGTTGGGAATTCAGCCATTTGACGACCGATTTTAGTCAATGCACCTTGATCGTTCAAAGCTCCCAAAGCATAAAGTTGTTCAAGAGCCTTAATCAAAAAGTCTTTGGGCGGACTATCTACAAACTCAAATTGAAGTAAATCGTTGATTCCCAATGTCATAAGTAGCAAGACCACACTGGTCAAGTTAGCTCTGAGAATTTCAGGGGTGGTATCCTTGGGCATTTCATTATAGAATGAATACTTTGTAAAAAGACGGAAACATTTACCGGGTCCAACACGACCGGCTCGACCGGCTCGTTGTTCAGCAGATGCACGTGAACAGGGTGTCACGACTAAACTATCCATACCACTCCGCGGATTGAACACATTTTCTTTTACAAAGCCGGGATCGATAACATAAGCAATACCGTCAATAGTGATGGATGTCTCAGCAATGTTAGTCGCCAATACTACTTTACGAGCGTTAGCAGGCGTAGGCTCAAAAATTTTGGCTTGGAGATCTGGTGGCAAATTGGCGTAAATGGGACAAATGATCATTTGCGGAATTTTATCACCAAGTTTACGACAGGTTTCCGCCAAGTTTTCTTCCATGGCCTCAATTTCTTCTTGACCACATAAAAAGACCAAAATATCACCTTTTTTCTGTGTTGTGTGAATCTGAAATACAGTGGTAATGGCTGCGTGAAGGTAATTGGCTTCTGGCTGAGCCGTGTAATGAATATCAACCGGGAATCGACGACCAGGAATCCCAAATACAGGTGCATCATCGAAAAAACCTGAAAACTTTTGTGCGTTAACAGTGGCAGAAGCAATAAGAAGTCGGATATCTGGTCGCGATCGAATGATATCTTTAAGTAGTCCAAATAAAATATCAGTATGTAAAGTTCTCTCGTGTGCTTCATCAATCATAATAGCTGCGTATGTAGATAGTAAAGGATCAGCCAAAAATTCCCTTAATAACATACCGTCTGTCATATATTTCAGAATGGTTTTATCACCACTTTTATCCTCAAATCGAATTGAGTATCCGACTTCTTTACCCAGCTTTACCCCCATTTCTTCAGCCACACGGGCTGCTACGGACATGGCTGCTACTCGTCGAGGCTGCGTACATCCAATCTTCATGCCTTCCTTGGTGTAGCCAGCCTCGTGTAGATATTGTGGTAGTTGAGTTGTCTTACCGGACCCGGTTTCACCGACTACAATCAATACCTGGTGTTCTTTGACGGCATCCAAGAAACTGTCCCGATATTTAAATACTGGTAAAGACTTCCGTGTATCGTCTAAGGATTCAATTTTTGCCTCGACCTGTGCGATCTTTTGATTGAACTCTGCTTGCTCTTGGGTAATAGATTCAGCTTGATCGGCCAAGAATTGAATATTCTGTCTCTCGTCAAACACAAAATCATACTCAATGTCCTGGGTGGAGTTGGCGTGCGGTTTTTCATTCTTGCCCATAACACGCGATACTTGTTCACGTTCCCAATTGTCCTGATCGTTGGTATTGAGTTTACTATTATAATCCTTATATCTTCCGTACAAGGCGTTCTCCTTTTTCTTTTTATCGATTTTACCTTTATCGGTGATATAATCTTCAGGTAGCATATACCCTGAATCCCCATCTTCTTCAGTTTGTTTACGTTCTTGGGCTATTGCTAATAGCTTTTTCTTGAGTTTATATTCATTCCTTTCATGCCGAGTCAAACCATCCCAGCCATATTTATCTATATCATCTTCAAAGGCTTGAATCTCTTTTTCAAGTACGAAAATACTTTGACCTTCACGCTTGGAGAGATATTGTTGACGTGAGACCAACCTTAACTTTCCCAATTCTCGGGAATCCGAAGATTCGTTACTGGGTCGTATTTTTGTACTTTTTGTGCGATTAGGGCTTTTACTTCTACTTCTATTGTGATCTGTTGGGGGCCTATCATCTTTTAATTCCATGTCACTGCCATTCCTTGACTGGGCATGTGATCCAACTTCGCAACTTGTTTTCTCAAAACCCCTAGCTTTCTGTGAACTCAGTAGTGAACGTTCTAAATTACTATTTTTAATTTCAACAAAGCTGTAGTCCTGTTTATTGTGCACATGGGACCGGGACTCGGTGTTTGGAGCTGGCGTGATACTATTGCCCTTGAGCCCTTGAAATAACTGGTCTGCAAATCGCCTAGTATCCGTTGATTTTTCCAGCCCGAATTCAACTAACTGTATATAAAGAGCTTGTGAGCTTTTCGTAGTCTGAGCGGTAGCGAGACAAAAGTCCACTAATCCGTCGTCGGATGCACCTAATAACTGCAAAGGTTAGTCAAAATATAACAAATAACGCTCAACAGCAAGATAAAGTAGCCGAAAATCGGCCAAACTCAGTTACTAACCTTAATAAGATTGTCAGAAACCCATAATCTGCTCATGATAATCCAAATCGCAAAATGTGCCAAATAATCTGTTGATGGTCGCAACTGACTCGAATATTCCTGGTTGGGGTCTAACTTAGTACATTGTGGCTCGAAACCTCCCAACTTTAACTTCCTCATTATTTCTTGCCACTATTCCTACCCATCACTTCAACCAAACTATATAGGACTCAAGTTAAACTGAGATAACTAAACATATTTTAAGTGGAAATCCCGTACTTAAACCTATTTTAAAATGTCTGACGAATCACTCATCAAAGCCGAAAAGGACTTTACCCACACCCTTGATGCTCAATTCCCCGAAATTGATCAAATAGTTAAGGTATGTATTTGTGCCTTCTGAACTTTGTGGACTGCTTTTGATAGACCTGTTAATGTAAATGACAACTAATTAATACTAACTATTATTTAGACTGATGCCGCTCAAGGGCTTGAGAGACTTCTCTTACTGGAAAAACAAGTTCGCCAAGTAAGTAGCGTATATCTTAAATTGTTGATATTTGTTATTTTCCTGTTGCTAACTACTTCTATTTAGGCCTCCGACTTAGTATCTTCCAAACGGGTATTGACCAAGATTATTCATTTGTTTAAGCAAACCCATGACTGGAAGCTAATGAATGAGCAAGTGCAATTATTATCCAAAAAACATGGTCAATTAAAGGTGGCAATTACTCATATGATACAAGAAGTGATCGATATTTTAGACTCGATCCCTGAACTAGATACCAAGATTGAAACTATTGAAAACATTCGTACTGTCACTGAGGGTAAGATTTTTGTCGAGGTTGAACGTGCTAGAGTCTCGCGTACTTTAGCGCATATCAAACAAGAACAGGGCGATGTAGCTGAAGCCACTAAGATTCTATGTGAATTGCAAGTGGAGACTTATGGGTCGATGGATCATAGAGAAAAGACTGAATTCATTTTAGAACAAGTGGAATTATGTTTGAAGATCGGTGATTACACGCAAGCATTAATTCTTAGTCGTAAGATTATGCCTCGTACTCTTAATAAGGAAGATTTACAAGATCTTAAGCTCCGGTACTATGAACTGCGTATTGAAATCTCGCTGGAAAAGAATGATTATTTGGATATTTGTCAGCACTATCAAGCTATATATTCGCTCCCTTGTATTGCAAATGATGAAGTTAAATGGAAAGAGGCATTATCGAACATTGTCCATTACATTATTTTGGCCCCCTATGATAATTTACAATCAGATCTGATTAATAAGATCGCACTCGATCCCCGGTTGCCCAAATTGACCCTGCACCATGAACTAGTAAAGAATTTTACAGCCTACGAGCTCATGAGATGGCCTAAGGTGAAAGAAATTTACGGCTCGCAATTGAGGGCGAGTACAGTATTCGATACCAGCAAGCCCAGTGGCCAACAGCACTGGAGGGATTTAAGAATGCGTGTCATTGAACATAACATTCGAGTTGTGTGCAAATATTACACCCGTATCCGGATCAGTCGTCTCAATACCCTTTTGGACCTTAGCGAAAAGGAAACTGAGGATTGTATTTCTAAATTAGTAACTCAGGGGACCATTTTTGCCAAGATTAATAGACCTCAACGAATTGTTAATTTCTCCAAGCCTAAGGATTCTAATGAGATTTTGAATGAGTGGAGTAACAATATTTCTACCTTATTGGGTCATGTTGAAACTATTGGCCATTTGATCACCAAGGAGGAGATGATGAATGGTATTAAGTCTTCATCATAGGATGTCAGAGAGATATTTCAATGG
The DNA here is from genome assembly GCA_001661315.1 of Nadsonia fulvescens var. elongata DSM 6958. NCBI lineage: Eukaryota > Fungi > Ascomycota > Dipodascomycetes > Dipodascales > Nadsonia > Nadsonia fulvescens. Next base: position 186,788 of record KV454407.1, on the reverse strand, counting down.
CCTAATTTTTGGGGTAGGGGTTGACCTATTCTATATTATTCTATAATAATACATCTCTATTTATAACAATAACAGTTTTCAGTCTAACTAATCTCAAGGCTTTGATTTTGAAAAAAAAACAAGAAATATAAAACTTTTCAAAGCTATTTCTAACATTATCAGCCTATTGGTAAACTCTATATTCTCGTTGCTTCATTTATTTTTCTTTGTTTTTAATTTATTCTTTCCTTGACACATATGAGTTGTTCAACCCAGATAACAACCCAACCTAGTACTGCATCCATCCCCTGCATCTCGCAGATCCCCCAGAGACCATATTCCAACCCAGTTCAGAAACCATTTTCTCTTTAACAACACCTGATTCTAGAAACCGATATGGATGGCTTCTCTTATCAGTTAGAGACACGCGAGCAGTTTTGGGATGGTAAGTGTTTATCAACGTAAACGATGTTGCTAATGTTGCTGTTGCTTGTTTATGGCTAACTATTTACAGAGTTATTGGAGATTGTTTCAGGATCATTCCAGTCACTTGGGTCAGTTGAAAGGGCCATTGTAGCGTTTTTGAAATTTGTCGCCGATTACATGGGTAAGTAAATTTTTTTTAAAAATTTGAAAGAATATAATTGGTACTAATATATGTACAATAGATGAGTTTGTACTTCGTGATTGCGATTTGGTTCGATGCTGCTCCAGCTTAATCCAATCGACTTGGTTTATGGCGAACCGTGACTTTGCTAGCCGTAAGCTAGCTCGGATTCTCTTACAAAATAAACTGGTAATTTCTGCTAAAATGCGACTACTCGCCTCAGCCGTATTGTTACTAGAGAGTCGTCGACATAGCGAGGTTGTGGATATTTTGCATGAAGAAAAAGTGTGCATTAATCTGATTGATACCGTTTGGTACGATGATACATGTACTAAACGGTTTCGACGGATTATTTTAGAACTCCTTTACGAATTGTGTCGTTTTAGAAAACTGAGTAAAGATCAGTTGAAGGCAATAGAGCCTGAGTTCATCGAGTTTTTACTATGGAGTGTTGAAAATCATGGCGATGACAATACAGGAGAGAGTTACTATGAAATCGAGGAAAGTGAATACAATCAGCCTGATTCAATATTAGAATACGACTTGGCTCATATCAAAATCATCCTAGCCCTTAACGAGCAGTATATGATCCACTGTTTTTCCGAGCTAGACGTCATTCAGTCCAACCCTGAGCTTAACTTTGATGAAATCAATATCAAAAATATGGTATGTGAGGTGATAGCTCAACATGTCAGAGATCTAAAAACATTTAGTGAGGATATTGTTTTATTGATCAACCGTCGCGGTGATCCCTTTCTTCAACAAATGATTCTTAAACTTTTATATACACTCTTCACGCATGCGGCAACCTTTGAGCTCTTTTACACTAATGATCTCCGCGTGATGGTTGACGTTTTCATCCGTGAACTCTATGACCTAACTGAAGATGAAGAGAAATTGAAAAATATGTACCTAAGGGTCCTCTACCCACTTTTGCTGAACACACAGCTCAGCCATGAACCCTACAAACAGGCCGAGATTATTGCTGTATTAGAGTCTGTTAAAGGGGCTAAAGGTGGCCACTTTTTTATTCCTATTTCTAAGGTTACTCAATTTTTGGCATCACGTTGTTTGACTGTTCCTTGGTTGGAGTATCTTCCGAGCGAGTCGTTGAAGACTATCCAAGGTGAAATGCTGGATGATGATATAGCTATGATATATCCCATTTCCTCGCTTTTAGGTGTTTGTAGTATAGCTCCAAGCAGTCCAGTAAGTGAGGAGGACTGCAACCATCTTTCAATAGCTAAATACGATGAAAATCGTGACGATATTGAACTCAGAGAACCCACGCTTAAGCCAAGACGGCCTCCCCCTAAACCACTACCTCGAGGCAGTCGGCGGAGGATGAACGATAAAATCACCCGGTCATTTAAATCGAGTATTCTGTAACAGCTGTTTATTGTTTTTGTACATGCATGATTTTTTGTTTTGTTTTATTATTTGGGCTTGTAACTTGTATATTTTACTATTTTTGTTTTGTTGTTATTCATAAGTATATATTTACATTCAAACTGGAAAGGTCCCAAGATGATCCATATCGGTTACTCTTACCAGATCTTATGCCATTCATCGCTACCAACCGCTCATTAGACCACCAGGTTAATAGGAGACAATCTCAATGATTATATTACGTTCACGGCCTTTAGTAAGTCAGAATTTACGGCGGCTGAACTTTAAATATCAACCTCAGCATTTTAGTCCCCTAGCCGCTTGGCGAAGAACGCCGGTTCTTCTGCGAAAATGTCAGTTTTCTATGTCGTCACCAACAGGGTTAGAGTCAGATAACGGTGGATGTCTGAAAGAAAAGGTACTGAATACGGTTCACCTATCCAGTAATCGAGATTCTATCAGGGCTAATATTGAGCAGCTGATATCTAAGGTGAGTAAATATTGTTACTTCTTTACTTAATGTCGATACTAACTAGCTTTAATCAGTTTGCCGCGATACCCCAAAAACCGTGAGTTGCTATTTAATAAATGTTATAATCTATTTTATGAACAATTAAATCATGCAGTGCTAACTAAAACAACTTTAGTATTTTTATGAATGATTTAATTAAATTTGGAACGGGTCACATTCCTGAGGCGGTATTATTACAGAACGCCAAGGAAGTAATCGAAGAGTTAACCGTACGACTCGCTCATCGACTACAGGCGCTTCGTAATTTACCTTATTTGATCGTGTTAAATCCGAGTATTTCTCAAATCTATAGTCTTTACTTTGATTCATTTTTCTACATGTTATCGACACCGCCGCCCCAAACGTTGGCCGAAAACGATGAATTCACCTGTAAGCTGAAGCAATTAGTAGACAATCATACCGATACAATACCCACTCTAGCTAAGGGGTTTTCTGAGTGTCGTCGATACCTATCGACCGATATTTCTGCACAAATTTTGGATACGCATCTCCGTGACCGAATTGGAACTCGGGTATTGGCGGAGCACCATATCTTTCTCACTAACCCAATTGCGCCTAATTTCATTGGTACGGTACAGATGAATTTCAAGCCTGCTGTGATGCTGCGAGAATGTTCCGAATTTGTTGGTGATATTTGCGAAATAAAGTTTGGTATAAAACCTCATTTGGAGATTGACCAGGCGGGCATGGATGTGGAATTACCTTATGTACCTGTGCATGCTGAGTATATGTTTACAGAGCTATTAAAAAACTCTTTTCGAGCAAGCGTAGAACGAGCTATTGGTGCATCAGAAATTCTAGAGAATGGGGATAAAAAGTTATCTGAAACTCCTGTTATTGCCACTATCGTTAAAACCGCACAGGGCGTAATGGTGAGGATTCGGGATTGTGGCGGCGGAATTCCGCCAGCAGTTGAGGATAGAATCTTTGGCTTTGCTTTTTCCACGTTTGAGGATAATGAGGGTGATGGATATTCAACTTTGAATAATCCACCCGGGAATGGCGGAGCTAGTATTGCTGGGATGGGTTATGGATTACCACTAACAAGGGCATACGCCGAATTCTTTGGGGGGAATTTACGTCTACAGAGTTATTATGGATTGGGGACTGATGTATATGTAACGCTGCATGGGCCTATCAGCACCGTTGAGTCGGGGTGAACAAGAGTATTAAGACGTAACAATAGTCGTTAGGAATATTCGGCTTTTAACCGTTCAGTGGTAGTATCTATCAACTGCAGTCTGTCTGCTCGCGAACAAGATATGGTTGAGGTGATGTTACAATTGGCCTACTCTATAACGTACTCTACCTTAATCTATTCGAATCGTTTTTTCTGGCTGGCAGATTAATTTCCCTGAATAGATTTCAGCTGTAAGCATGTATATTTTTTATTAAATAAAAATTATACTATTTCATACTTTATAGTTGACTTTGGAGATCATCTATTCGATTTACGCATATCAAGTGATACTACTGAACTGTAAGCAGATTATCCTAAAATTTAAGACAAAGCGACAGTTTGTAATCTATAAGACTTGACTCAATAAACACTTTATAGCAGTATTGTCTCCTTTATTACTAGTTGAATAAAAGAACTACCATTATACACCTCCAACCATACCACTATCGTATTTTTCATCTTTACAATTTATGTGACTGCCTTTACTAAGTATATATTTTACCACTTAAAAGATTTAAAGGCGTATATTTAGTCATTCAAGTTGCTCGGCCAACATACAATGCTATCTATGGCGTCATAGGTCAATCGACAAGCTGACTTATCCTTAAGTGGTTTGCTGACTCATCCCAATATGGGAGTTGCGGTTCCGTCGTTCTGGCAGAATGCTTTTTTTTTTCTCTTCACTTAGGTCTTGTCCTTCTCTGGGTCCTTTCCTTCTTTCTTTTTGTTCCAGTAGTTATTCACTTTGAAAATAAATGTATGTTTTTTGCCATCATTTGAGGCGTCGCTATTTTTTTGCTGCTGTCGTTCTCTGTAGGCGATTATTATTGTTTTTAATATTATTCGAGTACTAACTTTTTTTTAACAGAATCAAAATGCCTAAGAAGAGAGCTTCCAACGGTCGTAACAAGAAGGGTAGAGGTCACGTCAAGCCTGTGCGTTGTCTTAACTGCTCCAAGTGTGTCCCCAAGGATAAGGCCATCAAGCGTTTCACTATCCGTAACATGGTTGAAACCGCCGCTATCCGTGATCTTTCCGAAGCTTCTGTGTACCAACAATACGCCCTTCCCAAGCTTTACATCAAGGTTCACTACTGTATCTCCTGTGCCATCCACTCCAAGATCGTCAGAGTCAGATCCCGTGAAGGTAGAAGAAACAGAGCTCCCCCTGTCCGTGTTAGATTCAACAAGGACGGTAAGAAGGTCACCCCTCAAGCCGCTGCTGCCGCTGCCTACTAATCGGTTTTTTCCTGAAAAATAATAGTCAATTATTCTAATGGAACAAACAGCTGAACCGGGTTATATACATATATATTAAATAGCAAAGAAAAGCCCGATTTAATTTATCATTTAATGTATTCTTTTATTCAAATTTCCCGCCCTGGTGGTCAATATTCTTCACTGTATTCTCTAAACGGAAAAACTAATTAACATCCACCGGTTGTTTGACGAATACGAAGTTCCTAAATGTTTTGGAATACTTCTAATTTATCTTATCTAGATATGTAAATTTATTATTATTCTACATAACTCAGGCTGAGTTATGATTCCTATCCCTGGCCTTAGTTGGACGTTCACAGTGGTTGTGATCTTCCGGGTAACATTTCAAAGCCACGTTCTCATTCTCATTCTCACTTCACAGGTTATTCTTACTCCTAACCGACTCCAGAAGCGTCTTATCAGGACTATTTTGCTTATTGTGTCAATTAAACCACATATATATTGACCCAATTAGCTTTTTATTATGCAGATGCTCACTAAGGTATGCCTGGTTTATATTTGATATGCTTGTTCTTTTTGTTACCCCTTTATGCTAACCCATTCTAGTTTGAATCTAAATCCTCACGAGCCAAGGGCGTGGCCTTTCACCCCAAACGGCCCTGGATTCTAGTCTCGCTACATTCTTCAACGATTCAGCTATGGGATTACCGTATGGGTACCCTCATCGATCGTTTTGAAGATCACGATGGTCCCGTCCGTGGTGTGGACTTCCACAAGACTCAGCCGCTGTTTGTGTCGGGTGGTGACGACTATAATATCAAAGTGTGGTCTCTACAGACTCGTAAATGCTTATTCACCCTAACTGGTCATTTGGATTATATTCGAACCGTTTTCTTTCATGAAGAATTGCCTTGGATCATTTCGGCCTCGGACGATCAAACTATTCGTATTTGGAATTGGCAAAATCGTCAAGAAATCGCATGTCTTACTGGTCATAACCACTACATTATGTGTGCGCAATTCCACCCTAAGGAAGACCTTGTCGTATCGGCTTCGCTAGATCAAACTGTTCGAGTTTGGGATATTGCTGGGTTGCGTAAAAAGCATTCCGCGCCTAGTATGAATGCTTACTCTTTCGAGGATCAACTCGCTAGAGCTAATTCCGTCAATGCCGCGAGTAATGGTCAACCGGATATTTTTGGTAATACTGATGCTGTCGTCAAGTACGTTCTTGAAGGCCATGATCGTGGTGTTAATTGGGCTTCGTTTCATCCTACGCTTCCCTTAATTGTTTCTGGTGGTGATGATCGCGTACTCAAGGTCTGGCGTATGTCTGAAACTAAAGCCTGGGAACTAGATACCTGTCGAGGCCATCTCAACAATATTTTATGTTGTTTGTTTCACCCTTATCAGGATATGATCATCTCAGTTGGTGAAGATAAAACTATTCGAACCTGGGATCTTAATAAACGTACTCCGATTCACCAGTTTAAACGTGAGTCGGACCGCTTTTGGAACATTGCAGCCCATAATTCTCTTAACTTATTTGCTGCTTGTCATGATAGTGGTGTAATGGTTTTTAAATTAGAACGTGAACGTCCTGCTAGTGCCGTTTATCAAAACTCTTTATTTTTCATTAATAATGAAAATCAAGTAAAATACTTTGACGCTAGTACTGAAAAAGCCTCTTTACCATTACTATCTCTCAAAAAGATTGCTCCAGCCTGGGAACCGTTCCGTGATATGTCTTACAACCCAGCTGAAAGATGTATTCTCCTTACCACTAAATCAGAATCTGGTAATAATTATCAATTAGTTCAGCTTCCAAAGGATGTTTCAGGTGCCATTGAGCCCACTGGTGTTGTTAAGGGTGCTGGTGACCAAGCTATTTTTGTAGCTCGTAATCGATTCGTGGTTTTTACTAAATCCGAGCAAACATTAGATATTAAGGATTTGGCTAATTCTACCACCAAGACCATTAAGACTCCCTTTGCCATTAGAGATATAGCTTACGGTGGTCCTGGTTTGATCCTTCTTTTAAGTTCCTCTTCAGTGGCCTTATACGATGTTCAGCAAAAGAAATTATTAGGTACCGTAGCCGCTGCTGGTGTTAAATATGTTGTATGGTCTACTGATAATCAATATTTGGCTCTTCTATCCAAGCATGCTATTACCATTGCCAATAAGTCCCTAGAATTGGTTTCATCACTTCATGAAACTATTCGTATTAAGAGTGCTGCTTGGGACGACACAGGTGTGTTGTTATACTCCACTCTTAATCATATGAAATTCAGTTTGCTTAATGGAGATACCGGTATTATTAAGACCCTGGATAATACTGTCTATTTATCCAAGGTTAAGGGTAATAAAGTGTTCTGCCTTGCGCGTGGTGGTAAAGTAGAGGCCATTACCATTGATCCGACTGAATATCGGTTCAAGCGCGCCTTGGTTAATAAGAACTTTCAAGAGGTTTTACGTATTATTACGAACTCTAATTTGGTGGGTCAGAGTATCATCTCTTACCTTCAACAAAAGGGATATCCCGAAGTTGCTCTACAATTTGTTCAAAATGCAGAAATTAAATTCGAACTGGCGCTTGAATGTGGTAATCTGCCCGTAGCGCTCGAGCAAGCCAAGACCATTGACAAAAAGCCCTACTGGACTCGATTGGCCACTGAAGCTCTTAGCCAGGGTAATCTGGAAATCGTGGAATTAGTTTACCAAAAGCAACATCATTTCGATAAATTATCCTTCTTATACCTTATTTCCGGCAACCAAGATAAATTGGCTAAAATGAGTCAAATTGCTCAACACCGGGGTGATTACGCTTCTTGGGTTCAAAATTCTATTTACGCTAATGACGTTCAGTCTCGTATTCTAGCCTTACGAGAAACCGGTATGAGTGCGTTAGCCTATACCGCTGCCCAATCCTATGGGTTAACTGATATTGCCCAAGAAATCCTTGACGAATGTGGGTTGACAGCCGATCAAATCAATATTCCCGCTGTTGATGATCGTGCCCCGACCTCTTCTCCTCACGTAACGGTAGAAACCTTCAAGTCCAATTGGCCATTGCGGTCCGCTGCGCTATCTTTCTTTGAGCAAGCTATCGTCGGGCAGTTAGAAAACACCTCCTTGGATGATGCTAAGCCCAACCTGTACACCAATACTACTGACGCAGCCGTCGCCACTAATAATAATGCTGATGCTTTCTTTGAAGACGAATTAGAAGATGAGGAAGCCGCTGGCGCAGGCGGTTGGGGTTTTGATGATGAAGATCTTGGTATTGATGATTTAGATATTGACACTCATGATTCCAATACTCAAGAGGCTGGCGATAGTCATCCCACTGGCTCTTTAATGTCCGCTGTGAGTGAAGTTGATCTATGGATTCGCAATTCCCCTGTGGCTGCTGATCATGTCGCCGCTGGTTCGTTTGAAACTGCCGCTCAGTTACTTAATCGACAAGTGGGTGTTGTTAACCTGGCACCGCTCAAGGTACGGATGTTTCAAGTATATAAAGCCTCGAAGGCTTATCTGCCCACCGCAGAGGGTTTCTCGTCGCTTCCGGTATTCATCCGTCGTACGGTCGAGGAAACAGATGGATCACTATTATTACCCCTTGTACCTGGGTATGAAAGTTTAAGCGGTAAATTACAACTAGCTTATAAGAAGATATGGGCTAATGAACCTGAGGCTGCCATTGATCTTTTCCGTGAAATAATCCATACTATTCTCGTTTTGGCCGTGTCATCGCAGGAAGATGCCGATGAGTGTCTTAGATTGATAGATATTTGTAAGGAGTATATCCTGGCTTTTTCGATTGAGCTAGAACGTCGTAAATTGGGTCCCGAAGAAACCAAACGGAATTTGGAACTTGCGGCCTATTTCACTCGCATGAATCTTCAACCCGCTCATATGGCTATCCCCTACCATGTAGCTATGATTCAGTCGTTTAAAAATAAGAACTTCTCCTCCGCCAGCTACTTCGCGACTAAATTATTGGACCTTGGTGCTGGAACAGGATCAAGAGCTGAACAAGCCCGTACAGAACAAGCCCGTAAAATTAAGGCTAAGAGTGATAGCGCACCACTTGATGCTATCGATATTGACTTTGATCCCTTTACTGAATTTGATGTTTGCCCCGCATCATTCACCCCTATTTATCCTGGGGAATCATTTGACAAGGATCCCCTCACAGGTGCTAAGTATCATAGTAAATTTAAGGGTAAATTTTGTAAAATTACAACAGTTACCATGGTAGGTGCCCCAGCGTCCGGTTTACGTCTTTACATTTAGTATCTAGTTAGCATTTTCGTTTGTTTTTGTTTTGTTTTTGCTTTCACTTTTACTCTTGTTTGTTTATATTTCGTTACACAATTTAAAATAAACCATATATATTCTTCTTCACCAGCAATCAGGAAATAAGCATGGATAAAAATCGGAAGCGAATCTGTGGTTAACGATAATAGTTAAGATGTGAAATTCAACGTACAATTATAATATGCGTATACTCTTGACTTCGCGTCTTTCTTGGTTCACGCGCGAACATAATTGGTAGTGTTCATCGAGTAGTTTAGCATAAATTTTTGTTATTCAGACTTATTTCAAATTAACAATATATCTACGCAAGTCTCATTAGAATATTCACATGTAATTTTCATTTCACAATAGTTTCCGATTGCGCAATGGGCGAAGAGTTCCATTAATCTGGTTAAGGGGAGTCTATGGAAGTTGGCCAAGTTTCTTATAACACATTTTCTTTAATTAGTCTCCATTAAACTCTTGGTTTAGGGCTTTCAATTAATTTTTTGCCTCTTGGCAGGAGGACCATCGGATAGCGCCCAAGCGAGCGGTTCTTTTCCTAATAACTCGCTAACACTAATTGCCAACTCCCGTAATGTCTGTAAGGGTAGGCCATTAGACTTTTTCAATTCTACTGGTAATGTAGCCCGAATTCGCTTGGATTCTTTTACATCTTTTGTTGTCATGAGTAACTTAACGTCTTCATATAAGAATGATAAAATCGGCTCCAGGCTTTTTTGTTCCAATTGTGACAATTCCAAGCTCTTATTTTTGAGCACCTTCAAATACTTAATAACGGCGAACCATAACACTTTACTAAAATGAGGGAATCGAAACTTTTGGGGTACTTTAGTTCTCTGCTCAATTTTTGCTAATTTTAACTGTGTCAGAATATTCACAGGTGTAAGAAAATTTCCGCCAATAACCAGTGAATCTGCCGGTGTGTATACAGCATGGATCCATCCAGAGGGTATAATCATTGAATCGCCTTTGTTTAACGTCACTTGGGTACATCCTGTATCCACCAAGTCTGGTAAAAACTGTGACGTCTGCAACGGTGATAAACACCAGGCCTCGTACACTTTAAGGTTCTTCGCCAACGGAGAGATGAAATAGAAAACCTTTTGCCCTTTTATTACATGGTAAAATACTGATGAGCCACCAAAATCAACGTGAAAGTCAGTAAAAGAATCTTTTACTGACATAAGACAGTAGAGTGATACTTGTGGGGACTCCTTTCCAGTACCTAGCAACTCCTTGGGCCAAACTTGATTAATCCAATCCATTTCACGCACAAATCGTGGTCGTTTTACCAAGGAAGCCAAATCAGTTTGTGAGAATTCCAAGCTAATGACGTTCCTCACTCGTTCGCGAAGGTGCGCCGGGGTCTCATAGTAATCAGTCCAAGCGGCCAATGTCCATCCCTTGGACTCTTGCTGTGTAGGCACGTCCATTACGTTAATGGAAAACTCATGCCCTATGATCTCAGAAACTTTTCTTACGGTGAGATCGTCTGGGTAAGACATATCAAGCGAATCAAACCACTCAGCCGGGATCACCACAGGGTCCAGTAAGCCGCTGGTGTTTGCCCATTTCGGAGTCAATTGTTCACCTGTAATCCTCTCCAAGTTGTCTTCAATGAAAGGGTAAGTATGGAGTCGGTCTAAATGGATATGGTTTTCACGGGATACTAGCGATTCACCCTCGTTAAGTAAGCTGTAATCAATAGCCTGGCGCTGCCGCGTGGATACTCTTCGCTTAGAAGATGGGCCCAATTTTAGCTCGCAATCTGGGCAGTGATATATAATTATAGCCAGAACCTCTTTGGCGCTCATGTTTACGCATCTGCAGTGTATCCATGCTTTACAACCGTCGCATTCGATCCATTGCGTTTTAATACCTGGGCTGTTTGAGTCTCTACAAAACTTACAAAGATCAAGATCATAATCTAAATCAGCCTGAACACTATGAGAAAGTGCAGTTTTTTTGTTATTAGTCATGGCGTTTCTTACCAAAATAAAAGGATAAATAAGTAACAAATATCTAAAAAAACACTAATTCTCGAACAAATTTCATGTTGGACCTTATCGCAGGATCGAAACAGCTAAAATGGAATTTAACTTTACCCGGTCGTGAAGATTGCAGGCCATCGATTGTTGGGACGATTATGCCGATTTTGGGCCTTTTGCAACAAATTTCACGTTTGATTATACACTTTTTGTAACGAAGGTAGTTGAAAAGTAGAAATTTCTGATTAATCATCTATATACGCCATGTTAGCTCTCAGAAGAAATGTTTATTCGCAAGTGTCTATACTGAGCCGGGGTGCTCGATTCTTTACGACCTCACTTGTATCTAGCAATGCCAGTAAGTGCATCTTTTTTTTTCTCTAATCAGCCAAGACTTGTGTATACTAACTCGATCATAGGTAAAACATCGAAGGATAATGCAGCCACTAATATAAGTAACAGTGCTCCTGAATTCATTGCTCCTGAATTCATTGCTCCTGAATTCATTAAAAAATTCTCAGCAGGTGAAACTTATGATCCTAGTGATTTGAAATTGACCACCTTTGACCGTCCCGCCGAATACCGAGTAGACAAGTTTATCAAGACTGGTAAGGATCCTATCCATTTATGGAAGGATCGTGTGGCTTTATCTCAATTTATTCACCCTGATGGTAGAATTCAGCCCAAAGACTTAAATAGTGTTCGTCAAAAAACTCAACGTCGTATTGCTAAGGCTGTTAAACGTTCCCGGGCAGCTGGCCTTTTACCGTACTTCCACCGTGCACCCGAACTTCTCCCTATCGAAAAGAAGAGATCAAGCATTTATTAGATTCTTTTGACTCTTTGGCTCTCTATTTTCGCTTTTATATAGTATACATGTTCCCCGGCTCTGTTTAGTATATATATATTTCATGACTCTGTAAATATTCACTCCGTTGATTATAACATAATAATATACCTACATAATCTTCAGATCTCCCAAATGATTTCCAGTCACGTACGAACCTCAAATTCGATCTGAAATTAGCTTTAAAACTACTACTGAAAATTGTATACCCGTGTTTATAGATTTATACACACACATATTATATATATACTAGTGCTCAATACTATTTTTAACTTGGATACACCAAAGTTCGCTAACGGTATTTGGCATCCATGTACGCGCTTACGCTTACATCGTCGATATCGCGCATTTCTTATTTTTTTCACGCGTTTCGAGACAGAGTAGATGTCCCCGAGACGCGATTCGTGGAATACTGATTACATTTCGGCATCCGAATCCGATGAAGAAGCGTTTGAGATTATTGGATTTAATCGCTTAATACAGCCCATCCACTCAGTAAGATATGAGTTGACAAACGCCAATACCCAACTTGCGTATCCAGGCTCACGTACCGATAATAATGAACTAATCAAGATTAAAAAAGTAAGGAAAATACCTCTTAATAACCTTACATATTCCTCTTACTAACTGCTATAATTTATAGGAAAATTCTGATCTAGAAGCATATAAGCCCTATAGCTCTCTAGGACTTGCCTCACAAACGGGGCCTAGCGAGGCCACGAGAGTGCCTATCCAAAAATCTGTTCTCAAAGAGTTAGTGAATTCTGGCGCGACCCAAGTGGGTAACAATAAATTCGATTCATTTTCTCCGATATCTGGAGGTTTGATTGAAAATCATCTTGAAATTGTGGGGAGCGGAATGCCGAGTGAAACGGTGTTTAGTGATGGAATGATAAACTTGTTGGAGATCACTTCCCCAGAGAAATTTGGTCAATTTAGCCAATCCCAAGTAAACATAGCCACATTGGAATCACTTCCTGAAGTCCCTAATAGTATGTTTGAAAATCAGCTTGAAGACTCCGGCTATGATAGTTTTATCGGTAAGGATATACACGATGTTATGATAAGTTCCGGCAGAGTTGCATTACATGGACCCTCAGAATACTCTAATAAAACTCTAACTCCGACAAAAATTTCCAAGTCACCTCCTCATGCTTCTGAATATGTGATGGAAGGTTCGTTTGAAGGCATACAAAACGGCCACCATGGCGGAAAGAAATTGAGTGGCTTAGAAAAGCCTTCTGCAGCATTTATTTCTGATTCAGTTAATTTTTGTGAGGATTCATCTACAGTGGGTATGCCGAAATCACACACTCATGATAATGTGATTAAGAACCAGTCAGTTACTTCTGCCATATCTCATTCTGGCCTTCAGGTTAGCGACTATAATATAGAAACGGTGCCTAGTAGACACCTTAGACCCCGAACGAGCAAGCAAAAATATCCTTACTCCTTTGACTACTATAAATATAAAAGCCTCGGTATGGCAGGCGTTGTAGGGCATTCATGGCGTGCCAATCGTGAGGGCTATGAAGAAGAAAAAACCGCCTCAAATGGCCTGGATATTGATTTAGTTTTCGCCGAAAGTCCAGATCTCTCAGGGGGGGGTGATAGTACCATTGGATCTCAGAATAATCCTGATAGTAGTATCCATCATACTTACCGCTATAAACGAAATATTGTGTCCAGTGATGATGATAGTGAATATAATCTTTCGACGCTAAAAGCCGTAGGTGAGGATTATTTGAGTAGCGATCCCGATACCAGTGAGTTTAATTCAAGTGATGCTAAGGTTGACTATGATAACGTTGAACACAGAAAGGAGAGTGTGCACCATTCACGCTCGGAAGATAGTGACCATTCAATAGGTGATATTATCCCACCCGTAAACCTGAATCATCAGAATAGGATGAGCCGATTACTGCGGGGTATTTTACCAGCAAGTTATTTGGCATCGGCTACAAGGCAACCAAAGGTTCCTGTGCGATCTAAGAAAAGAAAGTCTTTGGCTAAAAGTGGCACCTATACGCGAGGTAAAGCTATTCGAAAAATTGGATTACATAGTGTGGAAAAAAGTTTCGACAACAATTTTAATATGGGAAATAACTTTCATCTTATGGAGGCCTCGACTAATGAAGAACAAAATGTTTTTTCCTCAGGGCCATCTAACCCCTTTCCCCAGGGTCGCTTACGTTATAAGCCATCCAAGAAAATACCTGACTTTTTTCCATATAAGTTTACTGAGGAACTTGGAAATGTTTCGAGCAATGTCGAAGTCGAAGATAAAATAGACAGAATGCTCAGTATTTCCCAATCAAAACGAGTTCGATTATTAAAAAAGAATGACACTACAAAAAGCAAAAGTAAAATTTATCATAACTTACGGACGCATTCCCTTACCAAAAGGTATACAACTCGAAGACGGCAAGGGTCATCTTTAGGAACATATCACAAATCTGCGGATAATAACATATTGTCGTTTCTTCCTTCAAGAAGGGCTGCTGCTGTCACGGTTGGTACTACCGAGCCAAGAGCTTATAATCCCGTTAAATACATATCTTTTGGATCTCGAAAAGATGATATTGATGTTATACGACGAAGTGAGGGGTTTTATTCAGAATTAAACCGACTTGAATTACTTTTTTCGAGTGATTTCCCACAGCATAGTAGGTCTTCAACGAGTGGAGTACCATCAGTTGACAGGGCAAAGGAAACATCGGCTGCCGATAAGCTCAGCAAAAAGATGACAAAAAGAAAAAAGAGTAATGTATTAGCTATTATCCCATCTGTTCATAAACCAGTAAATCGGGTTAAGATTCGACCTGGTAATCTTGAAATTATGTCGAACAAGTATGTACTCCGTCCACCCAAAAAAATTCGTCAATCTAGACTTGCAGTTACTCCTATACCACATATGTTGTCGCCCTCGATAGCACGCCAAAATAGTTTTCTTACAGATGAGCAAAGATATCAGGCTATTGCCGATGCTGAAAATCAAAATCAATGTTCAAACCCCAGTGATGGCACTATGAGGGAGAGGTTATCTAAATGCTACGACTACTTAAAGTTACGGAAAAAATCAAACCCTTCGGTATATATTGAAGATAATACCACGAATATATCTAATTGTTATAATGATTCTGATATCAATAATGCAGAAGTAGTCACTTACTCTGAAGATGAAGACGATCGAGGTAATTTTTATGAGAGCCCCACGATGGTCGATTTGGAACGTATTCGACATCTTCCTCGATCTTTTAAAACGGTACTAAGAACTATATTTGGCATTGATACTATTGATTACCTTCTTTCGACTATGGGACACATACCTAATGATCCTCATACGACTATATCAACCAGAAGTATGGGCGAAATACTTACTAACTATAAAGCTGATATAGAATACTGGAATATCCCCCATCGATTTGGAACAGAGTACGGTGAACTCCAAAATCTGCATCTTCGTGATTTAAAATTGGTAACAGATATTGTGAGAAACTCAGTTATATGCTCTGAACCCTCGGATAGTTTTACATCCATACTAGCCAATATAGTTTCATTTACCTCGTCTCTTTCAGCGGTGATGCTGAAAGAGGCTCATAAAATATTTTCTCAAGGCGATAGTATTTTATCCAGAATGATTATTCAAGGACTTAAGTTCTGTTTGATATGGCTTTGTTTACTTCGCAGTAAAGGCGCTGAATCAGTAGCTAGTGGAATCTTCTTAGTGATAAAAGACAAGTTCTTCGAATTGTCCACTGCTGTACTAAAATTATTGACGAGGTATTCGGTTGACACTATTATTAAGCATTTGTCTTATGATAGGGTGAAAGAAGATGAATGGGGTTTGGAAATGATTAACGCCGAATCCCCATATGTAATACTTCTTTACACGGCAATTTTTGTTAACACTTTTGACTTTGAAACGGGTTGCAGAAACGCAAATCAGTTTTGGAAACTTCCTATTTTCCTTCAGTCTGATATTACGGCTAGAGAAGGAGATAACTTAACACGATTAGTCTTTTGTTGTCTCCCTTTGTTGAGCTTGGAAGCGTTAAATGACTCTGACTTGGCTAACTGGACCTTAATCAGAGCCTGCATGAATTCCTTTTTTGAAAAATACAACAGCAATTATTCATCAGACTCCTTCCTTAAGGCTTGGCTGCTAAGATGTAACATTTTAATTACTAAATGGAATTGGCCTGCGAGTGTGATAGTCACCTATTTTTACGACTTTTTCAGTAGAAAATTCTTTTACGATTTCGAAATTAGTCAGATGAATTTTGAGATGCCTAATTTTCTGCAAAATCCAGGTTCTATTTCCGCTGTTAATGATCGAGATCCGGTTTTTCACACATTCTTAATTATTGCTGCATCAGCGGTTACTGATGTAAAATTATCAAGAGGCTCATTATCCAGACTTATTGGAAGATTGACTCCCGTTCTACGAGAAGTTAATAGTAGTGAAACTCGGGTAAAATCACTATCGAATAAATATTCTTTGCTTTTGACTTTGTTTTGGTATGCGCCGTATAATCGGGGGCCCTCGATTTACCAGATCCGTGATACAATCGATACAGTAAGCGCCTCTATTGGGGAATGCCTACAGAGTTTAAAGGCTTTGGGGTTACTAGCAATGTTTGTTCTGCGAAAAAACTTGAGTATTAGTGTTATCATGAAATGGTTTGATGATATAGTGAGTCGATTTATATTTGAGTTCAGCTCACAATCCTGCAAAGAAGAGTCTAATCAATTTTTTTATGAAGATCTATTCACCAATATTTTAGACACATTCGATTGCATCGTAGATAGAGTTAAAGATATGAGGCGTGATTTAGTTTCGAGTGTATGGAATGATTCTCTTTCCGGTTCTTTATCTTTGTGTCTGACACGGTCCTGTGGTCTCCCTCGAGGTTCCATACCGAGATTGTTGGAAAGCGTTGAAAAGTTTTTGATGCTTATCATTGAATATTCAAATTCAGTCTCGATTGAGTCTTCTGATGCTGTATCATCCAATGTTCGTTTGGCTGACATAATTATTGATGGGTATTATGGTATGATGTCTACTTATATCGATGATGAATTAGCTTTTCCGGAGCATATATTAGAACGCACTATCAAAATCTGGGCCGATATTACCTCTTATTTGGTCACTTACAGGCATGAGCACTGGGATACTTTTCTCAGTATTTCGCCTAAATACTCGTGGGTGAATTTTGAGAGCTCAGTGAATGGTCGAAAATTAAAGCCCTTGTGGTTATATTACGTTATACGCGCTGAACCAAATTGTTACAATTATGATAAATTTTTGTTTATGGAGTATTTTATTGAGTATATCACGGTTTATGAAGGCAGGTATGAGGGTATTTTCTTAGTTGAGATGCTTCCTAACTTTTCAGATATTTTGAGTGATGAGTTAATCTTAAACGGAAATAAACTTTTGAACAGAGATCTTTTTTTTCCAATAAGAATTGAAATTATCGAGGCTCTTACTGAATATTTAGAATTGCAGTCATTATACGATAGCATAGCAGAACGAAGAGCCGTACGCTTGATGAACAAACTCAAGTCCTGTCTGGAACGAAACCTGAGGCATATCGAAAATGCTAGCAATAGAACGAAATACTTTGAGTTTATGCGCTCTATTATTGATTTTTTGTCTACCTCTCGACTTAGTGAGAAGTTTGATCAAATGAATAGCATGAACTCGCTGTTCTACAATGAAAAGGCATCCGAAAGTGAAGTACTCTTTGTCAGTCAGTTAAAACGAATGATTAAGTACGCTAATACAGCTGAGGGTGAAAAAAATATTCTCCATTTGATCTTAGATTCTTTTTCTGCATCTTTACTTTCGGATTCTGGCGTTTCTTTTATCAAAAACATGATTGAAATATTGGTTAACAATAGAAATAAATCAGTATTTGTACCTCAGCTTTGTCAACGGCTGATATCTTACTTCATAAATAATTTTGCTCTTTGGTTTACACAGCTTTCGGCCCGCAAGGGCTATATTTTTGGGTTTCTAAGTGTTATTTTTGACGTTTTATTTGGTTTTATCTATTGTGGGAATGCAGTTTATAAAAATGAATTCTCGGGAATTAACCGTTTACTTTCATCTGGACTAGCATATATAAACTCGATTATATCGGTTAAAAGTCCTTTGGATGGTTATCAAAAAAGCTTCTTGAGCGCTTATTTCAAAGTTTATCTATTACTCCTCAACGGAATTAACACTAACTGTAAGTAGTTGTTTTACTCTAGTGTTTATTTTCTTCATTATATGCTAACTTTTTTACTAAGATAATTTTTTGGATAAAATTTCCTTTGCGTTAATCACCAGTGTGCCTTTACTTCTTAATCTCATACATGGTCATAAAGAGCTAGAAACTTGGCAATCAGCTGCAGCTTCAATTGATATTCTTGATTATGACAATAGCTATCTGCATGCAAAAATACCTAAAGAAATAGTCGATTTTCACTCGAAATATACCTACTTTGAGGGCGCTTGGTATTCGGGTAAGAATCATCGAATAATAAGTTTGTTCGAACAAAAAGAAAGCGAAGTTCTTGATAATAATATATTGGGTTTTTTTAAAAGGTGTTTGCAAAACAAAGAGATTTTGAATCGAATTGAATCAAACGAAAAAATTATATCTCTGATTCAAGCTGTAGCTGTTTATGGTGGTCCAGGTTACGAAGATTGGGTTGTAAATACAACCTGTATAGCTGATAAATTAGAGCGGTGCCGTCCATCAACTGTGGATAATTTTATTTTTTAGACGTGTATATAATCTCTTTGATTTCTAGATGAGAGAAAAGATCGTCTTTTAATTATTTGTTTTTTTGTGTTTCGCGGTTCTTAATTAAGTTTCTTTTTATCATTTTGTTTATTACTAATGCTCTTTTGTGTAGCCCATATAAAATCTTTTTTCTGTAAAACACAAAGCTTCCTTATTAAGAATATATAAAAAAAAAAAAAAATTACTGGTACTTGTGGTTGTACCTGGGTTTAAGTAAAACTATTACAAGCTGAACCGTTTTTTGTAAATATATTCAAAACGCTGATTAGTTTTGTGCTTCTTGAATAAAATATAATTACCCTACAGTTCATATCCACTATCAAAATTAGTTGCTATATCTTTACTGGCACAAGTGTTTTATTCATATTTTCTAATGCGTCTTTTTCTGATGTATTTTTCAAAAGGTTCAGTACTAATTTTTTTTATACCTGAATTTCTTGAAGTAAGAATGACTAAAGGTTTTTGATTTAAAATTCGTTACAAAAAGCGAATTTAATATTCGTTAAAATATGGAGAATAAGCGCTCACGTGATAAAAGTAAGATTCTCATTTTTTCGTTTTTTACTCCCAATATGATAATTAAAAAAAAAAAGAGATTTCTTTCTATACTCGACAAAGATTTATTAATTCTACGGTTATAATCTTTAACCGTTAATAGATTCAAAATGGCGGGCTCTCAACTAAAGCGCCTTAAGGCCACCTTAAAGGCTAATGGTCTTATTGGCCAAACTAATGTGAAAAACCCAAAAAACGCTAAGCGTCCCTCCGATAAGAACCGTAAGGATAAGGAGCGTATCATCCAAAACATTAGAGAACAATTCAATCCATTTGAAGTTAAAAAGACCCATCAAAAGTTTGCCGATATCGGCGGCAGAAAGGTTATTGGTGCTGTTGGTAAGCCCGGCCTCAGTAAACAAATCGGCGAGGAAAACAGAAGAGCTGCTCTTATGGAAGAAAAGAGACTCAAAAATAGAACTGGTGGTATTTTAGATCGAAGATTCGGTGAAAATGACCCTACCATGAACCCTGAAGATAAGATGCTTGAAAGATTCACCCGTGAAAGACAGAGCAGAGCCTCAAAGCAATCCTTATTCAACCTAGACGATGATAACGATAATGACAACGAGTACTTGACACATTATGGCCAGTCCCTTTCTTTGAAGGATGATTTTGATGCCGGCGACTTGGGTCTTAGCGAAGATGAAGATAATGAAATGATAAAGAGAAGAAGAGCTCTTAACGAAAGTGAAGAAGGCATTTTCCCAGGCGATTTGGAAGGCCAACCAGAGAAGAAGAAGACGAAGGCCGAAGTTATGAAGGAAGTTATTGCCAAGTCTAAGTTTCACAAGGCTGAAAGACAAAATGCTAAAGAAGAAGATTTAAATATTATTGATTCTATGAATGATCAAACCAATTTCAATGAGCTTTTGTCAGAATTGAGAGGTTCAGGTGAATTTGGTGCTCCCGTGCGCCCTGCTATGGTTGAGAAGAACAAAGAATACGATACTCAAGTTCGTGAATTAGGTTTTGACAGAAAGTCTAAGCCTACCGATAGAACCAAAACTGATGAAGAGATCGCCAAGGCTGAAGCTGAGAAGCTTAAGGAACTTGAAGAGCATAGACTTCGTAGAATGAGAGGTGAAGAAGAAGAAGAGGATGCTAACGCTAGAGCTCCCGAAGCCGATGACTTGGCTGATGATTTCGACGATGCTGCTGAATTCGGTATTGCTAAAGCCAAATATGAGAAAGCGATTGAATTACTTGAAGAAAGTGAAGTTGAACAAGGAAGTGAAAATGAGGAGGCCAGTAGTGAAGAGGAAGCTTCTGGAAAAGCCCTTAAGAAAAAGACTACTAATGTCGCTTTTATATACCCTTGTCCCTCATCGCATGAAGAATTTGTGAAGATGCTTGCTCCTCACAACACTGATAAGCATTCTACTATTATTGACAGAGTCATTGTTTTACATCATCCTAGTTTACAAGCCGGAAATAAGGAGAAACTCGGTGTTTTTTGTAATATCCTTTTGGACCACATCCTCTATCTTGCCGATCAAGAGAATGCCGGTGAGTACGAGGATGTCGTTACTAAGTGTGATGAACAAATGAGATCACTTATTAAGATGCATACTGAGACTTTCTCTGAATACTGTCGTGAAAAGCTTGCTGCCTACCGTGAAGAATTTGAAGAATCTCTTGAATCAATGGAGGAAACCTTTCCTTTGCCCTCACACCTTATGTTTTTTACTTTGATCGGGACCATTTTCTCTACCTCTGATAATTTTCATATTATTGTCACACCTGCTATGCTTTTAATGGCTGAATACTTAACTATGGCTAAAACGGAAACGGTAGAGTCAGTTCTTGGTGGTTTGTATATTGTTGAGCTGTTCCTGCAATACCAAAGAATTTCCAAGCGTTATGTGCCTGAAGTTACCTCATACTTGGCTAAAATCCTCAACGAGTTTATCATTTCGAACTCTGATAGTACTTACATCTTGAAAAATATCCACTCTACCAAGACCGGTAAGTCTGAGTTTAAAATCAATAAGTCCTTTTCTAAAAAGCAAAATATTAAACTGAGACTTAGTGATATTAACCCTTACAATCAAGACAAGTCTACTGATATGGAAAACTTACATATTGCTGCACTATCAAAATCCATGGACCTCTTATCAAAGTATGCTTCATTATGGAGCGACAAGGCCGCCTTTGTGGAAATCTTTGAATGTTTCGAAGAAATGAGCGGCACTGCTAAAGATTTGATTAGCAGTTTACCTGATGGTAAGGAAACCATTGACAAGATTGCCCGTTTAATCAAGTTCTGCAAACAAGATAAACAACCACTTTTATTACAAAGCCACAGACCCTTAGCTATTGCCACTTTTATGCCCAAGTTTGAAGAAAATTACAATGTTGACAAGAAGTCGTATGACCCTGATCAGCAAAGACAGGAAGTTGGCAAGCTTAAGGCTGAAATCAAGAATGAAAGAAAGAGCGCTATTAGAGAAATCAGAAAGGATACTGCGTTCATGGCCCGCGAGAGAATCAGGGAAGATAAGGAAAAGTACGATGCTTATCATGAAAAGATGGCTAAGTTGGTCAGAACCGTCCAAACTGAGGAAGGTGCAGAAAAGAACCAATATGAGAGAGAAAAGACCCTTCGTAAGCGTAGTAGTAAGAAATAGACGAACCCCTCATATTAGTGCTCTTATGAGCGTTTTTAGTTATTTGTATTATATGTTAGTTTTGCCGTTATATTATTTTTTCTGAAGAATTATACTATGTTTTGTATATCATCAATATATTATAATTCATAAATCATCATTTTCACAAGAGCTAATTTCACGCCTATTTAATTATATATCTGTCTGCTTTCTATAAAACTGGTTCAACAAGCCTAAGACACCGGTTTCATTTTCTTCATCTCTTGTATCATCATTATCCACTTTTTTGTTTTCTGCTGCAGCGAAAAAGGAATCTTCCAAAGCATCATTATTGATTGATTCTGACAAGTTCCCATAATTTACATCAGGCGAAAACTGATGATTCCGATACTCATGCCCCGATGGAAGAACGATTGACGGGTTGTTTTTACCATTAATACCATTACTAGACTTTCGTTGAAAAAGCCCAGGCGATGAGATTTCAGGATAATTAGAATGGCCATTGGCCATTATTGACTCACTTGGAAGGTAAGATCCTGATAATACATTGTATTGTGTATTATTTCCTACAGTACGACCGTATCTAGCCATGACACTGTTCTCTAGGTTTGTTTCAAGAGGTGGATTTAATCCGCGGCGTCTGGTACGAGATAACATATAAGAAAGGGTACCCCCACCAGCGCTTCCATTGGCAGATACAAAGCCACTAGCGTTCCCATAAGCTTTTCCATTATTCGTGGCCCCGTCGCCATTATCAGCATAATTATCCATGAAGTTTAAATAGGATTTGAGCATCTTACCATCATTTGATGTGTAATAGTTATCCTTCGAAATCCCTACTTCATCTGAGATTGCGGTCTCCTGTGAAAGTCGGTTGTTATTGGCATCAAAATCAAACAAGGCAAACGTACATATATAACCCACACCATCAACATGAACGGAGAATTCACGGAAGAAATCAATAATCTTTTCGCTACAATTTGGTAATGAAAACCATAAAATGAATGGTGTGATAACAACACTGGCCAAATCCCTGAAAAGAATCATTAACTTTAAATCATAGAGAGCTGAAAATTCAGCCTTGACTGTATCTGAATGTAGGCGGCCTTCCCATTCACTAGGGAGGTAATGAGTGTATTCAGCAACATATCGTAGAGTGATTTCCGGGTCGAAAACTAATGTCTCTTCAGGAATGAGCCCTCGACTTACGGCTAAAATGGAACCAAATATTCCGATATAGAATAGAACAGTACGGTCCTTAGTGATTTCAAACCCTAGAAATAACTCTGGATCAATTACTGAAACAATACCTAGAATAGCAGCAAATGATCCAGCGATAAAAGCAATAAATCTGGAGATTTGCACTGTTTTCTCCTTGGGAAACTGGTTGACGTACTGTGATGCAAACTCGTAACTGAGATTTAAGCGACGTTGAAATAAATGAGATAATTCGTTGAATTCCCTCATTTTCCATTCTGCTAACAAGGTGTACTGCCTCATGCCTATTGTACTAGGAGTACTACGGTATTCGTTGAAGTACCGGAAAAAATAGAGCAAGCTTAGATATATCAGGATGAATGGAGCAAAAATAACGTTCATTATACCCGCAAACAAGAATCGATTTCTCAAACCCTTAACCAATTTATTTCGTTGAGATTCCTTTAAGAAGATTGTTCTAAGTTGCCCTTGTTGGTCGAAGGCATAGTCCATTATGCATAGGCTTAGATTCCATTCTAGTGTCCTTGTCACAAGTGGAGTCGACCTCAAAAGAGGAACTGGCAAGGTAAGGTTAAGAATATCTTTATTGAACATAGCAATCATATAGTTCTCTTTTCTCATGAGTCGATTAGCAATATCTTGTGGTTCCATTTTTTGTTTAGATTGATTACCGAGAAAGGCCGTGTGACGATTTTTCGTCGTAGCGGTTACAGCATTTTTCTCTCTCAAAGCCATTAACCTGCGCACCACTTGCTGCCAAGAAATGGTTTGCATCTCATTTTCGGAGATCTCCAGAAGATAATGGTAAAAATTCTGAAGTTCTATTAGCCGTCTGATATCTTTTATATATTGGAAAAGCTTCAAAAACCAGAATAAGTAGAATACCCAAAGCATAAAAACATGGAATGAACTCATTTGTGCCATACACTGCGGAATCTGAACTTCTGACAGAGAATGACTATGCCTGATTTTGGGATAATTGATGCAGGAAGTTAGATAAGTTGAAAATCCAACCACGAACAATACTGTAATCATATTTAAAGCTCTTGATAGTAGAATACAATATATACCATTTCCCAAGAAGTATGAATAGACATCGTGCAAAAAAAGGTCAATGTTTTCAACATTTGCCCACTTCCAAAGAGCTCTTTCAGTTCCGTCAATCATCTCAAATCGCATATCCTTCAATGGTTGAGGCTTTTGATTATCCTGGCCAAAGTTGACGGATCGTCTTTCACCGAAACGATGACCTTTTGAATTTCCATACCCATTTCGGTTGGAATTTGTTTCAGAATCGGTATATTGATTGTCGTTTGAAATTTCAGGCGAGAAGTTAGAAGAATTCCATTTGTTCTTGCCCTTACCCCATGATCGGGGTATTTCACCGGTACTTGGCCTTGGTGTAGACTCCGGTATTGTAGTTTGGGGCCGTGAATCAAGTTCAACAGAATACTCAGCGAAAACCGGATCCATCTCGGGCTCATCTGGTATAGGAGAATGAGAAGGACGGAAGTGCTTTTTAGGACTAGGTTTTTTCTTGTATGAACCTCCACTTGAAGCCGCATGATCTAGACCCGGCGATTCCATCATAATAGAAGCAGATGCCTTATCGTCGTATTCATCATCTTCTTCCTCAGATTCCCCATAATTATTATCATAATGATTATTATTTGTCCCATTAGCAAAGGGAATGCCAGTATGGGCTCTGACTCGGTTGTATTGCTGATTTGAGTGAACGTTGTTGTGAGAGCTTTCGCCCACGGTAGCTTCAGTAACGGATGGTGTATACCTCAACCCATGTTGAAGACCGAAATCACCTTCTAAACTATCGTCCTCTAGCCCTCTATAATAAGGATGATCAATGGGGGCTTCAGATGAAAAATTGGGGTTATCCAGGGATTCGTAAACGGAACCGCTACCAAAAATACGAGAGAATATAGTGTCAGCCATGTGAAATATACTCCAAGGTCACCAAACCAAAAGATCTACTTTTGATTTAGCTATATCTCATGTATATGCCGATTAATTGAGAAAAAAATGAGTGTAAAAAATGATTATTTCACTAACAATTGGCCTGAAAATAAAATTAGAATGTATCAGTTTTGCCTTTTTACCCCGAAACTAATCCACAAGATAGTGTTATCCTAGGGTTATCAGCCGAAAGGTCAGCCATTCTGGTTGCCCCAACAACAATCGCGGCTCCAATTGTGCTGAAATATTCAAGCTTATCTTAAATTAAATATTGAATTTTTCAGTATCCATAGTTTATCCGACGCATCGGGAGATCATAGTTAATTACCGGGGTCCGGCCGCGATCTTCCTGTCTGAAGAAGTTGGCTGTTCATGATAATATTGGTTCTTTACTAAATTAGTTTGGTAATTATTTTTTTATTTAGAAACCGTACTCTCTAGAGTGGTCCCCTCTTTTCCTTTTCTCGCAGCAAGGTTGAACTTTAGGTAGTGCCCTTTTTAATCACTTTTTGTCGCGGCGATTCGGCACTGGGAACTGGGCTTTGAAAAATATTAGTAGTTATGTCAGAACATGAAAATAAGCCAGAGTTCCCGAATTACTTTCCACGACCTCTTCTTCCGTTTTCCCATGATCAATCACGGGGATTTGATGAAATTATTTTGTCAACTGAACCTCGTGCCCAGGTTCTGGGTCGAAAGAGGAATTTCGATATGACCTCAGATACTTTATCGGATATTGGTGCAATTGATTCGTCTACTTTTAGTGAATATGATACCCCTTCAGCTAAGCGTGCCTTTAATCACAATCATCCGCAAATAACCAGTGATGCTGAAGAAGTATGGACTCAGGAATTACCCGATAGCTCTCCTCCATTGAACCCTCGTGACTTTAGTAGCTTTGAATGTGATTTTTTAGTGCGAAATAAAGATGCCGGAGACGAAGACAATACTTTAACAGACCTTGTATTACCTACGGCTACACGCATGAGCTCTCATAATGAAGCTGATCGTCTAGCGGTGGTTCGAATCCGTCGTGCTGTTGAAGAAGGGATTTCAAAAATATCGCTAGATTCGTTGGATTTGGACGTGATTCCTGACGAAGTTGCTGACTTAAAGGATTTTATATCAATTCCTGTGGATAATATTCCATTCAGCAATGATGTTCAATTATTTTTGGTAGATAATCATATCACAGAATTGCCTTGCTCGTTATTTGAGGTTGTCAACTTGACTGTACTTTCATTGAGAAAGAATAAGATTAGTGAAATTCCACCAGCAATTGGTAAATTACAAAACCTGATTGAATTATCTTTATCGAATAATCAATTGGAGTATCTCCCCTCCCAGATCTTAAAGTTGAAAAACTTACGTAATTTTTCCGTGTATCCTAATCGTTTTCTTCCTTTGCCATTGGAAGCTAATCGTGACCACTTGGCTGAATCAACTGACTCAAAAGCAGTTTGTATCTATCGACAAAGCTTCATCACTAAAAACCGTAACAATAGCAAAGAAATCATTATTGCGGCACCACCATTGACTGAATTTTGTCTTAACACAGTATCCCGATTTCATATCAGTGAACGTGAACGGCGTAAATGGGCCCTGCCCAGTAATATTCAAAAAATGGTCGATGATTCTCGAATGGCTTACAAGTATGCTAATTCCTGTGGTGTTTGTGATCGACAACTTTCAGTAGGTATCGGATATGCTTATGAGTGGTGGGAGGGATTATGGGGTAATAGTGTCACAATTAAAAGATTTTTTTGTTCAACTAACTGTTATCAAGAATGGCACAACAATTTATTACTGAGATAATAATTGCTTTTGAAAACGTTTTTCTTATTCCCTTTTTGTTTATACAAATTTAATGACCTGTGTAACGACTTAATGATGATAATATATTTGCCTTTCTATAAATTTAATATACTGTACTTGTTTATAAAAGGTTTTCAAAATTACCGGTTTCGCTTGTTAGCTCATTGACCATCTATTATTACATATTGTGTTGTACAGAAAAAAAAAAGAAAAAAAGAAAATTTAAAGCAAGCCATAATGGGTCAAGCTGGTGTTTACCTAACCTTGAAGTAACTTAGAAATATTAGGACTGATAACCATCTTACGTTTAACTTGGCCGATAAGCAAAGCGTTCTTTTGCTCAGTATGGTCAACAGCAACAACATCTTGTAAGAAATCACACTCCGTACCTTGGCCTACATCCATTGAAATGCTACCCAAATTCATAGTTAATTTACCTGATTTATGTAATCTTAGTTTACCAACCATACCTTCAGGAAATTGTTTCTGGATGGAGGTTATGCTGTTAATGTTATTTTGTTGTCTTTGTTTAGATATTCTTTCATTCTCGGTGATCATTTCATCGTCATCTACCTTTAAAGATAATTGATGGAAATTAGGGAGAATGGGGGGAAATTGGAATAAGAAAAGTTTCTTCTCAATTTCGGGTGTAATATTGGAATCAATCTGAACTGATGAAGATACCAACTCTGATGATGTTAATGCAGTTGAGGGCGATGTTTCTGCCTCGGGAGATGCTGATGAATGCACGGTGGTGGTGGCTTCGTCCTTAACCTCAGTTTTTGGTATACTTTGGGTAGTTGAAAACCTAAATTCATTGGCAATAGCCATATAATCTAATTGAGCTCTCTTTTGCTCTAGTAGACTTTCTTCTGTCATGAAACTATTTAGATTTTTGGGTACAAATACCGAGGTAGCTACGCGAATTGGTTCTTCATCGTCTTCCACGGCATCATCTTCGTCAGTAGGTTCCTTTTTAACCTTAATATCTTTAGAAATAGCATCTTTAGCAATATTTTCTGTGGCGGTATCCTTACTTTCAAGGCGTAACGATTCCAGTTGTTCCTTCAGCAAATCGTTCTTATTCTTTTCGCTTCGCTTGACTCTAATGGGGAAATAGCCTGATAGCTCGCCGTCGATTTCTTGCTCAATACCCATGTTAATCTTTTGCAATCCTGATTCTCCTTCTTCTTCACTATCATCAGAACCATAGCTTTCAGTCTTGGTCTTAGAACTCAAGCCACGCATACTAAAACCAAGAGATGAGCTTGAACCAGATCCACCCCTTCGAACTTCAAATGATGAGCCAGCTCTTTCACGACCACGGGGATCAATACCCGATGTACCAAGCGTACCAGCGGCGATAATTGGGGCGTCAAAACGGCCCCTACCGCCTCGACTACCGCCTCGACCACCTCGACCACCACGGCCACCACGGCCTGATACCCCGCGGGCTTCTATGGGTTCAACAACGGGCTTTTCAGCAGGAGCGGAAGCATCCCTTTCTTGCTTGCTTCTTCTGGCAACTACCTTAGGACGGAACTTCAAGCCAGGGCCAGTACTAGCACCTGGGCTGGCAGATGAAGAGCCAGTGGGTGCTGAAGGTCTTCTGTTAAGCGAATCCAAGCGGGGGAAAGACAGCTTAGAGTCTAAATTTTCTGGTATATTCCCTGACATTTTCTCTTTAATTTAAGACACAAAATATCTCCGGTTTATCTAGCTCTAGAATAATTTAATTTTAAATAAACGGTGATTTCAGTCTGTTCACAAACCTTGATAATAGTGTTTTAGTGCCCAAAAACATAATTTTTCCTGCGTGCTCAAACAACCCTCACTCAGCGTAAACTTCAACACGGTTTCTAGCAATTTGGGAGCCACGGAAGAAATTCGATTTAACACCACTAAGTAAAAGAAACGGTATCTATACCAAAATTCTAAAACAGCTTTCCTTAGCAATTCACACGAACATTTTGACTATTTTACGACTTGGGTTTAAGGGTTATCATATATAAGTTTTCCAGTTTTGTTTAATCTGGTTATAGGATTATATTTTTGGTTGCTTTAACACGTATTACGGTTGAGATAACTTGTTTTCCCCTGCTTGCCTACATTCAGTTCTTGGCTTATTTGTTCAAAACTAATTAACAAGCGTTTCATTATCCTAATTGATCAATCAGTTTTTGATATATATTAAATTGCTTGTTTTTCTTTGGTATACTATCCTTATCGTGGTTCAATTGCAATTGTTCACGTTATTAAAGCTTCCCCTCAGTTTTCTACAGAGCAAAAAAAGTTTTATACACCACTTCGTTCGATAAGATAAGAACTTGCTCGTTATTGTCGGTTTTTGTTTGCAACTATCACTATTTATTATTTATATACATACTGTCTTTGATTGATTTAGAATGATTGATACAGAAGATCTCTCTCATAGCGATGCCAATCAGCCCTGGAAGTTTTCCCAATGCTTTGGTGATAAGGGCGATATCGAAAATATCACAGAAGCCGATGTTATTTCAACGGTTGAATTTGATCATACCGGTGATTATCTTGCTACTGGTGATAAAGGTGGTCGTGTTGTGTTATTTGAAAGAAATGAAAGTAAAAAAGGTTGTGAATATAGATTTCATACCGAATTTCAAAGTCACGATGCTGAATTCGATTATTTGAAGAGTTTAGAAATTGAAGAAAAAATCAACAAAATTAAGTGGTGTAAGCGGCAAAACCAAGCCCATTTCTTACTGTCGACTAACGATAAGACCATTAAGTTATGGAAGGTCTATGAGAAATCTTTGAAGGTGGTTAGTGAAAACAACTTATCTGATGGTCTTCAAAGGCCCCCTAGTCTTCTTAACATGTCATCATTGAAGCTACCAAGAATGACTTTACACGATAAAATTATAGCTGCTACCCCTAGAAGGATATATGCCAATGCTCATACTTATCATATCAATTCAATTAGTGTTAACTCTGATGGTGAAACGTATCTAAGTGCTGATGATTTGAGAATAAATTTGTGGAATCTGGGTATTGCTGATCAAAGCTTTAATATTGTGGATATTAAACCGGCGAATATGGAAGAATTAACTGAAGTAATTACTGCTGCTGAATTTCATCCTACAAGCTGTAATCTTTTCATGTACAGTTCAAGTAAGGGAACAATCAAGCTGGCTGATATGAGAGAAAACGCATTATGTGACAGTCACTCAAAACAATTTGAAGAATGGATGGACCCCGCTCAGCACTCTTTTTTCACTGAAATTACGTCTTCTATCTCAGATGTTCGATTTTCTAATGATGGTAGATATATTCTATCAAGAGATTATATGACAGTAAAGATTTGGGATGTCAACATGGAAAGAGAGCCTGTCAAAACAATTAATATTCATGAGCAACTTCGTGAAAGATTATGTGATACCTATGAAAATGATGCAATTTTCGATAAGTTTGAAGCTGTGTTTTCTGGAGATGGTAAATCTGTAATGACTGGTTCTTACAACAACAACTTCATGATATACCCTAATGCTACTGATGCTGGATCTGATGATACTGAAATTGTTTTGCAAGCTGACAAGAGTGCCTTTAAGGCCAAAAAGACTGGTGTACCAACTAGTATGGGTGGCCTAATGAAGGGAGGGAAAGACACTAGCCGTAGCTCCAGTCCCGCTAGAGGTGGTGTAGCACATAATAATTTCATGAAGCGAGAATCTGACTTTGATTCAATTGATTTCAAGAAAAACATTTTACACTTGAGTTGGCATCCACATGAAAATTCGGTCGCTATTGCAGCGACCAATAATTTGTTTGTTTTCTCGACTCTATAAACAGAGTTAAAAAAAACAAATGATGTTATGTTTATAAACTAGAAAGAAATTGGATAAGGGAAATAATAAAGGAGATTGGCATTTGTTATCAGCTAAGTCTAATTAATAAAACTGCTTTCCTCCACTAATTCTTTTTTCGATGTTATTTCTTTCTTCTTTCTTCTCTTTGTTTTATCTAGTTATCTATATTTATTTATTTAATTCGTTCATCCATTCGTTCTTCATTCAACCACCCATTTTTTCAGCATAATTTTTAGCTGTATATATTTTCCCTCATATTAGCTCAAAGTCTTTTTTTGATGGTATAATTAATGTATATATATATCCGCCATAGGAGGGAATCATTATGGCTAAAATTTTGGTGGTTGCCTTCAGAGATAAGAGTTTCTAGGTACCCGGCTATAAGGTAATTAACTCGAGTCTGTAGAAATTTCTTTCGTAGTTTCAACCAAAATAAAAATATAGAAAAAAAGTTTTCATTGATCAAATTAATATTGACGTAATTATAATTTGAAATTTGTTTCTTTATTATTAAATTACTGAGGGAAGCAGCAAAAAAAAAAAAAACCACCACGTTATTGAAACAGGTTTTATTCAAATTGACAAAGTTGAAAAATTAAATTGCAGAATGTCTGAAAAATAAAAAACCTTAAATGTGACAACCTAATTAAAAAATGTTATAGCCGAACTGAAAAGTTAAACTTGAACTACTTGGTAAAGAAAAAAAATAATTTTTTTCATCAATGGCTAAATATTAATCAAAATGTACTATATTCAAACCTTTTTTAAAATACGGGCGTCTGGTGTAGTTGGTTATCACATGCGCTTAGCATGCGCGAGGTCCCCGGTTCGATTCCGGTGTCGTCCATTTTTATTTTTTCATTGTCTCGGCGGCAGCCCCTTAATAGTATCATCAACTTTAAAAAAACAAATCTAGGTTTTCCGATTAAAAAAGGTGTTGAAAGATTGTACCAGGGAGGCTACTTTTTCATTTTCTTTTTAAAAAATAGAGCCATCAATCTGTTATAGAATGCTTACCTTTTACACACAGTTTAGTGTTGAACTGTAGGCCAATAATTACTATAGTATCCCCTTCTAAAAAGTCTTTTTCTCGATCTATTTGGCTGAATTGATAGTTCCTAAAAGTTTGTAGTTTATGAAAATTTTTGATGATAAGTTCCGTCATTACAAAACTTATTGACTTTCACTCTTAAACATGATAAACCGTTTTATCAAAGCATTCATATGGCTATACTAACGTACTTCGAGCACACTCAACGGTAAATTATTTTTACTTCACAATTGAACTGGTTCAGTATTGCACAAGATATATATATATAAGGGGAGTAATATGACAGTTTTCTTTAGGAGGGAATCTTTTGTTTGACACAAATGGTATATAGTAACAGAAATGTTTTTAGTTATGGAAAATGTGAACTGCGATGGTTGAAAAGATGTAGAAAGATCCAGCCAATACGGGGATTGGGTTTTATATTATATCGGTTTCTAATCTCCCTAAAGGATATTTTGGAACTTTAATTTAAGTTTTATTTAGTTGAAGAATCTCCTATAAAAAACAAAAAACACACAAAGAAACATAGGTATTGGGTTATTCATTGGGTAAATGACAAAGTAGAAATCAAAATAACCAATCGGTTTTATAGTGTAGTTGGTTATCACCACGGATTTTGATTCCGTTAACCCCGGTTCGAATCCGGGTAAGACCTANAGACTTCGTGGCCAAGTTGGTTAAGGCGTGCGACTGTTAATCGCAAGATCGAGAGTTCAACCCTCTCCGAGGTCGGTACTTTTTATTTTTTGACAGTGGCTTTATAAAAAAAAGGATTTCCAGGCCTTGTCATTTGCCCTTAACTCATATTGGAGTTTTATCCATATTGAAGTTTTATCCACACAGAAGTTTTATCCATACCAAAGTTTTATATATTCCAGCCCATTATAATATTTGACTGAACCATAAAATAAGAAATACAATTCATGGATATCGTTAATTAACCCCCTCTGACCCTTAGTCTCACGCTAAATTATAATCTATACTTGTTTTATACCGAAGCTTCCGAATAGCGGCAAGAGAAGATAACCCCTATATTTCTCTAACTTGACCCAATTCTTATTATGAAAACTAAAAATGAACAAGACTACCCTTGTTTTCTGAGTAAATGTTTGATTTTGAGGACTCATTAGTAGATACTGACACAACGAATATAGTCAATTTTCTTCCACATCTACTCAGGCATCCGTATAATTCCTTTGATTTTTTCGAATATTTATTATATGAATAAATAGTAAACCTTGGAATGATCAGTACAGCTAGACTCATGAATTATTAGTGTCTAAGGCAACAAATTTAAAAACTGAAATTACAAAATCTTTCCCCTTACATAATATCAGGCAGACTGTCCGAGTGGTTAAGGAGAAAGACTTGAATAATTCTTATTTGAAATATAGCTATCTTTTGGTCTCTGGCCGCGCAGGTTCGAATCCTGCGTCTGTCGATTATTATGGTTGTTTGGCCGAGTGGTCTAAGGCGCCCGACTCAAGAGATCAATCTTGTCTGCTGAGCAGGTGTATTCGGGTCTCGTAAGAGGCGAGGGTTCAAATCCCTCAGCAATCATTTGTTTTTAATTTCAATACTAAGCAAAAGCTTTTTTTTTTCAAAATGGCCCCATATATGAACAGCTGGATCTATATATTTTAATATTTGGTAAACTCTTTAACTGCTTTTTCCCCAAGAGAAATAGTTGGCATATTATTCTCGATGGAGGGATGGATAGCTTTCCCATGTTTCGGATGTCACGTAAAAAAATATAATGCAGGTCTTAAATTCCCAAAAGGCCACTTCCTGAAGCATCCTGTGACTACACTGCAGATTGGGTTGAATAAAAGATCTTAGTTTCCATATACATATTATATTAGGGCCATTAATTGTTTAGGGCCATTGATTGTTTAGGGCCATACTATTGCTTAACGAGGTTTCATTTAGAGCTTAAAAAAGTTTGTATCTAATTGAGTATTTTCAATAATCGTTATCATTTTGCATTTGCGATACCCGCTTACTCTTTGCCTTACAGTATCTCGATTCCCTGGGGATTCGCTGTCATCTTTCTTACAAAGCCCACAGTTCAATCTGTTTCACCGTCAATCTGACAGAATCTCGCATTACCACAGATTGTCACTATTATTTTAGTTATTTATAACATATAGATTTAAGACTGAGGCTTTTTCGCTAAACCTTCTCTGGTTCGCTTCCTAACTTTAGGTAAAATACGCCATTATTGTCATCTACCTCAGTATCTACAGCTGCTACGACTTGCAATATGCCAAGTACTAGCCCTACCAACGAAAACACTGCTCTCAATGAAGAGTCGTTCGACTTTTCGGATGAAACCAGCCATGTCAGAACATCATCTTTAGCTAATTTGAAGAAACAACAGTTGTCATCATCTCATTTTCGAACAGACTCCCAGAGATCGGCTCGGAACAGTTCCCCGAGTCGACAAAGCTCCTACTCCGTTAAGCCTATTTTAACCACTGCCCAATCCCCGTCATTATCTTACCCCAGACGACTCTCCGATACTAGCAGTTTATTAATTCAGCGCGATCTCGGTGAGAAGGCCGATAACTACAATAACTTGCTTTATTCGATTGCTTCGCCTGGAGCGCCCTTACACAGGACTGACAAACCACGGTCACAAACACAATCGCAATCACGGCGACGTAGTTGGTTAAAAGATGCCACCAGTCAAAAAAAAAACTCTATTCATTCTATAGTAACACTCTCAAATTATGTTTTATCAGATACCTTTGACTCTGGTGAAAAAGATTCCTTGTTATCCGTCTCCTCACAGTTTCCATTTCTCACTGCGTTACATTCCTTTCAGGCTTCATCATTGTCCAATTCCTTAAAACGCTATAGTAGCTCTATGGGCCAGCATGAAAATAAGAATGAATACGAATACGAAGAAGATGAAGAGGATGAATACGACGATCCTACCTCCACATGCCTCTCGTTCCAAAAGAATGATACCGTTATCCTCCATTCTTTGGATCCTTCAGGATGGGGCGATGCTACAATTTTATTAACGGGCCAACGTGGCTGGATTCCAACTAATTATTTTGAAATCATTAACCATGACTCATTGAATCATTTGATGAGTTCAATTTTAAGGTTTGTTATTGTACCCAAGAGCCAACCCATTAATTATAGAGGGGAGGATCCAGACGACAAAGAAAAAACCAAGGTTAATATTACTACTAATGGCCATGACGGAATTGAATACACGTTTTCTCAAAGAGCTATTTCTAGTATAATTTCGGGTGTTCGCTCATTTTTGAAATCATGCGGCGCGCTCACCCGTGAACCCATGTTGGTGCAAGTTAGCAAGCCGACTAGAAAATATCGTAAAGCTTTACTGGCTGAATTGGCTATCTTGGTTTCTTTGACTAAACAAAACAAAGATTCACCCGACAATAGAGTAATTGAAAAATTAGTGTTAAGGGTTTACAAAATTTTGGCTAGAGCTGTTTACTTTTTGGCCGTCATTACTACTGAAAAAAAACGTTTAGGTTTTTCTACTGAAGAATTAGATGAAAAAATTCCTGAGATAAGTCATGATTCGAGATCTAGTGGGGCTAAACCAATTATTAATTCCCAGGTAACTAGTCATTCAACAGACAATCCTAATAGTGCTAGAGTTTCAACTCTTTATCATACAACACCACCTTTTGCTAAAGCAAGGTTATTGGAAATTAACGAAACCATGATTGCGTATCTGTCTTCGTTCATATCTAAGATCCCCTTATTGAATTCAGATATCGAAAACCGGTCGGAGGTCTTACATTCAACTAGGTTATGTGTACAAGCGTCAAGAGAGCTAATCGCTGTTATAGAGAGTATCATGTTCAAGGGTCGAGAAAATGAAAATGCTAGTTTGGATCTTGCGAAAGATAATTTATATACAGAGACTATGTCGCTTATATCAGTTGTTAGGGAAATTGTACCTAAACTATCATCATCATCAAATATTTCAGCTTCAACATCGTCGTCATCTTTATATTCCAGATCATCGTCTGAGAACGAATCGTCATCTGGTTCGTCGGTTTCTACGTCCAGAAAAGAATCTAGTCAAGAGCTCGATAAATTCAAAGAGCAAATCCAGTCATACAAGACCCTTGAATTGCGTCATATACGTTCGGACCTAGCCCCTCCATCTGAGTCGCTTAGTGCTGATTTAGATCGCATCAAGATCATTGCATCTGAGTGTATGGATACTACTATTGACTGTGTTATGAAATGTGAGCGCGTATTAACTATTACTGGCGACTTTCAATTGGAGGCCACTCGATTATATCCTATTTTCATAAACCGTAAGAGTGATAACCCCATTGACTTAACAACTGAAAGTGAAAACGACGATCTAGATAAACATCAAGAAGAAAATAGAAAAATCCCATTTAATTTTGCACACTCTGAGAGTAATAATTCCAATTTTTTTGAAGGGAATGGAGAGTTTGATATTTCGCTGGCGACCATTAATGAATTGAATTTCGACAAAACTAGCAGAACCGATAAACTGCCGGAAACAACCAACTATGATAGAGAAATGAGTTTACCCAAAGATTCAGCTAGAAAAGCTTCAAAAACTATAGACCACTCCAGCCAGAAATTAAGTGTGGATACCTTTCCAGACAATATTAATGGGGGTGATATCCCTAAATTAAATCGGAGCCTAAATAAGACTTCGTTGGATGATCGCATAATAATGGATTCCAATGGTGCAATTCACGGTGCTTCCTTAGAAGGATTAATCAAGCTTTTGACAGATTCCTCAAAAAGTACAGATTCTTTCTTTACATCGGTGTTTTTCCTTTCGTTTCATCAGTTTACCACTCCAGTTGAGTTTACCACGCTATTGATTGACAGATTCAACAATGTAAGAAGGAAAGAATCAACGGACCAAAGAGAAGATATTCGAGGGTTTTATTTGAAACAACGGATTTTGATTTATAACGTTTTCAAGAGATGGCTAGAGTCGCATTGGAATCCTTATGAAGATTTGCTTGTTTTGGAAACTATCAAGACGTTTTGTGTTTGTGAACTGCGTCAAGAACTTCCTAATGCATCCGCGGCTTTTCTCAATTTGATTGATAAAATTGAGCGAAGTACCAATGAATTCTTACGTACCGATGAATCTACAACTAAGGATTTGGCCAATGTGGTAACTTATAAGCAAATGGTTGTTAGAAATATCACCAAACCCCTGGCTCCTTCTTTCGATATATCGAAATCGATTAAACCTGCAGATATTTCAAGAAATCAGCTCAACCTTTTGCACCGAGCTCTCGTGAGTTCGGCAAGTATTTCTCAACCAACCGAATCAGGAAGTAATAATAATGGCCGTGAAACTATTTTCGCCGGCCAGTCATCGAAGTTTTCATCAAGTACAACATTTGCACCGACCGCCTCTATTGAGAATCCCAGTGATACTATATACGATAGTAGAAATTCGAGTCATACTATTAAAGACGACAACGGTAATGCTTCTTTCAATGAAACCAGTGAAGAAGACCAACCAATTACGACATCGACTTCAGCAAGTTTGGGTAACAATTGGGGTAATTCTTTCAGATATGCAGCTTCATCGGCGTTCTCATCATCTACTTCTTTGGTCACAAATTCAGGACTACATGGATCATCAATACCGCTGACAATTTTGGATTTCGAAGCCAAGGAGATCGCGCGCCAGATTACATTGATGGATTCTACTCTTTTCTGTGGAATCCAACCCACTGAATTGTTGAATACCAATTTTTCAATCAAAAAACGCCATCTAAAACTGGCAATTAACGTTAATGCTATGACTACGTTTTCCAACCAAATAGGTGCTTTTGTGGGCGATTCAATCTTGAATCGTGATATAGTTAGCACCAAATTAAGACGGAACTATCTAAAGCAATGGATCAAGATTGGCCATGAGTGTTTAGAACTTCACAATCTTAATGGTGCTTTCACTATATTAGCTGCTCTACAGTCTGTTACTATTATACGATTAAGAAAAACTTGGGAAATGCTGACAGCTAAGCATTTACAACTTTTCAAACAGCTCAAACAATTATTTGAGGCAGACAAAAATTTCAGTAATTACCGTCAATATCTTGCCAAAGTTAAAAGGCCACCCTGCATCCCTTACTTGGGTATTCACTTAACGGACTTAACCTTTATCGAGGAAGGTAATCCGCTAATGAGACCATATTACAGTCAGGGATTCACATCATCTCAACGTGAGGGAAGCGAAAACATATCGACCGACTTGACATCGCCTGATATGGCCGACTTAACAGAGGCACCCCCTTCAATACAGGTAATTAACTTTGACAAGTACTGCCGGACTGTAAGAATAATCGGTCAAATTCAACGATACCAAGTTGATTATTCAGTGATGTTGACCCCGGTTATGGAGTTACAACTATGGCTTAAGGCTGAAATGAAAAAGTCCCATGGCCTTGTAGGAAAGGACCTTAATGGGTTATGGCGCCGCAGTTGTCTACTAGAACCCAGCTTAGTTCAAAACAACATCAGTAATAGCAATAATTTCAAATAATCAGAATATATAATTTACTTTGAAATAATCACATAATCATTAAGAGAGTTTGAAAAGAGAGAATAAATAAATCCATTATTATATATCTGGAAAAGGTTTTTGATTCTATTTCTTTCTTTCAGTGAAGGTTTTAAAAAAAATGGGTATACTGTTTACTTTGATGATGCACAATCATCTCCAATTTAAATTGATTCAATTCTTGCTTGATTTGAATAGCTGTAACTGGCGTTAAATAATTACATGTCGATAAATCACTTGATCGGTCATAGGAAGATTTATCATACGTGTCATAAATAATAATTCTTGACGAAAATGATACCGAGGGGGGTATTTTGGCTGCTGAAGAAAACATCAGGGTAGGCGTCGGTGATGGTGATTCTGAAGGACTTCTTATATTGAGGCTACTATTTTGGTGGCTAAGATTACTTCCATCAGTGACGAATTCGGGAATGGCGGCTGCCGAAGAACCGATGCAGCCGTCAGGGCCAATTAAAGAAACATCATCAATAGTATTGCTAATGCGAGACCGTGATCGATTATGACTATGATACCGCTTCTGGCTCTGCTTTTGCGGCATATGTTGTGGCAAATTTGATAATGACGATGACTGCGGCGTATGATGATACAAACCAGTACTAGGGTTGAAGTCATTGACTGGGTTACTGTGCCGGTTAAACTGGTGATTGATAGAGTTAGAGGCACTGTGTGATGATGGCGATAAGCAATTGGATGAAGGTAGCAACGACAATGAAGGTGACAGTGATAATACAACGGGAGTCGATAAGTTGGGATATTGTTGAGGGGTATAGGAGAAATCTTCAGGAAATTGGTAATAGTCAATATTATTACGTGTCGTGTTTAAAGAGAAAGGTTCAGGTAATCTAATTGCCATATTTTCATTATCGTCTTCCAGCTCTGGAGACCGAATTCGGTGTCGAGGACTATTTTTCAAAATACCTCTATGAGATTGTGCAGGTGAATTAGGCGACTGACCTTCGAGACTCTTTTGATAACCATTAATATCATTATTGCTATTGATAGGACCATTGAACTCCGATGGCGTAATATGAACTTCCTCGGGGCTGGGAACGGTGAAATCTTCCTGGCTTGGGTTATTATCCTCAGTCGACAAGGACGGAGATATTAGACACAATCTATCTGTTAAACTTTCATTTGAACCTTTAGCCGTGATTACTGAACCTAGAGAGGATTTAGTTTTAGGTTTTTTTACACTTCGCCTACGTTCCAGCGATTTGGCGCGTTCTAATGAGACACGGATGGTCTGCGCACCGAGATTTTCAAGATCTTTAGGGAAGATAGTTTCACCACTAGTTACCTGTTCTTCCTCGTCACTGGGGCCACCACTGATGCATTGATCATCCACAATTTCAATATTAATAGTAGGAATCGGGGTCGAAGATTGAGATACTAAATAAGAGCTGCTAGTATTATCTGTAGAATGGCTATGAACAGGAAGATCAGATGAATCAAGAGTGGGAGCCGAAGAGACCAAGTTTAATTCATCAAGTGGCGAGTTGATGGATGTGAGAGATAAAAATCCATCATCAGGAATTGTAATGTTATTATTTTTGTCTTGATTGTGATTATTATCTTCAAACGGCTGGATAACTGAACCCATGCTGACACTGGGCTGATATATGCTTTTTCGATTTGGTATATCGAACTGCTTATTCTCCAATTCATGCAACGTTTTTGAGTAACCGGAGTTGAACTGATTATCCGAATTAGAAGAACTAAAAATAGTAGAAAATGTTTTAGACCTTCGTCGTAGCTTTGTGATGGAACTTCTCGAATGCAAGGATTTGGTATCAGTATTATCATTATTGGACGCCGAAAAATTTGTCGGTAACGTCACGACCGAATTTGAAACTAGTTGTTGCCTAAGCGGCGAAAGGTTTGGACTACTGGCCCGAGATGATAGTTGATGTCGTAATGGAGATACTTTTTCGGACTGTATTTTTGAAGTAGGGGCACCGGTTTTGGCTGATACTGGCGGGGAAGATTCCGTATTCTTATTTTTTCGAAAATTGAAGGAAAACGTTTTCTTTAACTTAGCCTTTAAAGTTAATTTTGGTTTTGAGTCTTCGGCCAGAGCTAGAGCTATATTTGAACGATGATTTGATGAAGACGGAGGAGCATGGGCTGATGGAAGCAATGTCAGGGCCGAAGGAGCCGAAACGTACCGAAGCTTAGTTTTGGTTGAATCCAAGCTATTTTGGGTTTGATGCTGACGATAGCCTTCCCCATAAGAAGAGTGTCTTATATTAGAAGCAAATGAAAATGACTGCTGCTGGTAAAGATGTGAATTTTGTTGTTGGAAGGGCGATTCAGATTGTAGTTCCACCGTAGACTGAACTGAGGGGGACGGCGAACTCGACGGCCTCGATAAATTGGGTGAGCTGCTAGAAAACAACTGTCCTAATGAAAAAGATCGACGTTGTGGATGATATCTATCAGGAGTACTTGCAAGATTACCGTAGGAGCCGCGATTACGAACCTGCTTATCGGGGTGATTTTGAGTGCCAACTCCATTCAGAGTCGAGTTCAAACTAGACAGCGATGCTGGAGATTCCGGCAAATGAGTGGATACTGCCATGGTATTTTATAGATAGAGAGGGTTTATATGAACAAGACGTTAGAAGTCGGCAAGACCAAATAAGACAGTAGATAATAAAGAATGACTGGGGGATAGGGCGAAGAGCTGAACAACAGGGTGCCAAGGAAAAATGGTATCAATGCCACCAAAGCTCCACTGGAAAGAGTGTCGAAAATGAACTGAGGGGATTGAGTCTTGAAATGAGAGTAGTAAGAATGGGCGGAAAAAAACAACACAAAAACGTAGTGGATGCTAACGGTAAATGACAAATTAGGAGTAGTTGAGGTACTTATGATTATGAAGGAGAGGTATACTGCTTGTTGCCAAAAACGCAGAATAAGATTAAAGAGCGGATTAAACCAAACGAAACATGCAACAAAGGCCACACTGGTCCAAAAAAGTAATTTCTAAATGTTATAATGTTTAAAAAAAAACTCCAAAGCTTGTATATTATCAAAGTCTCAAAATTCGTACAGACCGCCTAAAATGCTACATGAGTTCAACAGGCCCGGGACACCAGATGACAAAACCGCCAGGTTTTTCATCAGCCGCAGTTTTACTTTTTACAATCAAACAAAAACAACAAACACGTTTATCAAACCGAGTTTTGGGCACTCAAAATAGGTGAACTATTATAGATAAATTCTTAGAAACATTATAGAAGATTTCTTTTGATTTTTAAACCTTATGAACGCTGCCGAAATCGTAATCTTGAAGTCGTCATGGCAGGAGCTATACTCCAACAGTGCTACCACGCTGTTTATCGAGCAGTTTTACGATAACCTGATCAGTCAGAACCCAGATATTTTGATTTTATTCCCTTCGATTCGTCGTCAGAGTGTAGCCTTTGCTGGTGTGCTAAGTCTAGCCATTTCATCCCTGGATAACATCGAGGTTTTGGACGATTACTTGGTTCGCTTGGGTAAGCGTCATG
Organism: Nadsonia fulvescens var. elongata DSM 6958; assembly: GCA_001661315.1. Classification (NCBI taxonomy): domain Eukaryota; kingdom Fungi; phylum Ascomycota; class Dipodascomycetes; order Dipodascales; genus Nadsonia; species Nadsonia fulvescens. The sequence continues at coordinate 144,758 of KV454407.1, read as the reverse complement.
GCCGAATCATCGGCGTGGATGTCAGCCATTTTGAAATGGTTGGTAATGCCCTTTTAGATACACTGAGAGATAAGCTGGGTGACGGTATGACTATTGAGCTGGAGTCTGCATGGATCCGTCTTTACTCTTATTTGGCCAATAAGTTACTAGACGCTAGCGAAGACGACTACAAACCAGTGAAGGTTGAAATCGCTGCCCCTATTGTACCCGTATCCAACGCTTCTTCTTTGAATGCAAAATCTCCAATGACTTTAGGTATTCAGGGAAGTTCGGGATTGAAGCTACCAGCTAATGGATCCTCGCCCATTAATAGCAACTTCAACTCTAGCGTCGCATCACTTAACCCGGCCTCGGAAAAACGTAAACCTCCTACTATGTCCTCTAGTTCTATGTTACAAGACACCCCGAGTTATAGTACCCCTAGCTTCACCAACAGTAATTCCGGAAACGTTACAAGCTCTTCGACCCCTGCCAACCAGTTCAATATCAAGCAGAGAAAGCGTAAGGCAGACACTTCTAAGAACAAAGAATGTTCCATTATGTAATTTATATAAAATCACATCTTTCTCTCTCTTCATTCATCTAGACTAATTTAGACTTGGCTTGGATTACTCTCTGGCTTTTTTTACTTGGCACCTACAATATGACCTCGATGGTTTGACCTGAAAACCAAGGCATAGAATATAATTTTATTTCCTTATACCCTTTTTTATAGCCTATATACAAATTTATTACACTTATGATATTTTTATTTATCTCTAGATGGTTATGTCTTATTCTATTGTTGTGTATGAAGTGTTAATACTAAGCCCTTCACGTGACTGGAGGGTAACCCGAAGACCCATTTTGATGATTTTCCGTCCAGGGACTTTTTTTCAATTGGCTAATTTTGATAATTTTGAGCTCTTTGACCCCGAATTAAATACTGAAATCATTCTTCGACACTAATGCCTGCTTCTACAATTCATATTCCCCGTGCTGCCACGGCCGCCGTTAATGGTATTGCCTCCCCACAAACTATTACTGTACAAGCACAAGCTGTTGTGCAAATCTTGGATCACGCCCTTCGCCAAAGTGCTACACAAAAGAGAGTTATTGGTACTCTTTTAGGTTCGCGATCAGAAGATGGTACTGAATACGAAGTCCGCTCTACTTACGCTGTTAGTCACGAAGAAGCTGATGACCGCGTGACTATTGATATCGAAGGTAACAAGGCCATGTACAATTTACTCAAAAAAACTAACCAGGGACGTACCAGTGGTGAAGTTATTCTTGGTTGGTACTCCACATCATCAGACTTGGATTACTTTGCCGGTCTCGTTCACAAATTCTACTCGTCACCCGAAAATGGTGCCTACCCCTTCGCCCCCATTTACTTATCCCTCGATAGCGATATCATTGCTAGCAATGGTGAATTAACTGTTTCCACCTTCACCTCATCAGCTATTGGCGCTGCTGGTAACCAGGATGCTGTCAACACCCTTTTCGTACCCATTCCTAATGAAATCAAGTACTCTGATATTGAAAAGGCTGGTCTTGATGTTATTGCCAAGGCTCAAAACGAACCCTCGCGATCAACCACCATTGAATCTGATCTTCAAAACTTAGAATCTTCTTTGTTGCAGATCATGTCTATGATCGAGCGTGTACAGGAATATGTTCAAAACGTGATCAAGTCTGCCGATACCAAAAATACAACTGAATCTGTCGGTAACGTTGCCGTTGGTAAATATCTTTTGGATTCCCTCTCTCTGGCTCCCGGCTTGGTTAAAGCCGATGCAATTGAAGAATTATTCAACACCCATCTTAGAGATGTTCTTATGATTGTCTACTTGGCTAATACCGTCAAGACTCAACTTCAACTTTCCAGCAGGTTGACCACTTTACTTTAAACTGGGGGACAAAAATTCATTTTTAATTCTAATTAACCTGCATGAAGAGTAAGAAGAGAGATCGAGCTAAAATAAACCAGGATAGTGGATTTTGCTCGAAATAGAAATACTGTATTATTTGTTTATTTGTTTTACCGTTTTGTAATGCCGGTGTAAAGTATGTTTTTGTTTTGCTCGTATATAATAATACCAAACTGTCGTGCCAAATGAAGAAGAAGATCAAATACTTAGCTGCTTGGTTCAAATTGCTTTTCCTTCAAACAATATCGTCAATTTTTATCTTCTTTATAATGGTCATAGTTTTAGTCATACCGTACATAGTATAATTGTTTTAGCATTAGTGTCTAATAATAATAACAGCCAATACTATTTAGGTTATACGCGATTGCTATACTGCTTCCATTTCACAAACCTGTAATTTTGTAATATATGCGACTAAAATATTTACAGTAGTCAATACTTTATGTAGCATTACCGAAGTGTCCCTCATAAGTATCATCGCTTCGTGTTCAATAGTTTGTTCTTTGTATCTCTTATTTTTGTCGCAGTACGCAAATCCCAGCACTTGAGTAGCTCAAACCAGAACTAAAGAACGGATTGAACACTCAGCTCGACTGCTTCGAAAAATACCATTCTTCAGAGTAGAATAATTAGCAACCAGGAATTAGCATGGATGGGCAATATATTATTTTTCACCAAATAAGCTTGACCCTTATTAGTCGAACTTTACAATTCAAATTAATCACGTGATTAATTGATAAAACTCGCATATCTCATTATACATTATTAGGCTGATATTTGGATTTACTTTTTTGTTTTACTTTCAACATGTATCTGGGCGTACAACGGCTGGTAAAAACAAAAATTCGTCTATTTTACCCCTTGAGACACACATCTACTATGACCGCTGGTACCTTCATGAACACTGAACAACAGTCTTTAAGATTTTACGATATTGGGGCCAATTTAACTGATCCTCAGTTTAACGGCCTTTACAATTCGCGCCCTGAACCCAAACACGAGGGTGACTTGATAGGCGTAGTATCCCGAGCTCAGTCTAATGGTGTTAACAGATTTTTAATTACTGGGTCAAATTTAGAAGAGTCTGTTTCGGCCATTAAAATTAGTGAAAAATTTAACGGTACAAACGGTCTTCAAGCTCAGATGTACACCACAGCAGGCATTCATCCATGTCATACTATGGACATTCACCAGTCACCAATGGGTGTCGAAAATTATATAGCCCAGCTGCTTAATCTAGTAAAGTCGCACCCCGATCAAGTAAGAGCTTTGGGGGAGTTAGGCCTTGATTATGATCGACTTCATTATGCTCCAGCTGATATCCAAAAAACTTACTTTGAATTGCAGCTGGATACCTTCATTAAGCATGAAATGACGCTACCTTTGTTTTTGCATTCAAGAGCAGCTCACGAGGATTTTATTGGCATCCTGAAACCTCGTCTGGCATCGTTACCTCGTGGGGGTGTGGTACATTCATTTACGGGTACCGAGGCCGAGATGACTGATTACATCAATCTTGGCCTTTATATTGGCATAAACGGCTGCTCGCTCAAGACGGAAGAGAATCTGGCAGTAGTTAAATTAATACCACTTAATAGACTCCTATTGGAAACTGACGCGCCCTGGTGCGAAATTCGTCCCAGCCACGCGAGCGCTAAGCTGCTCCCTGAGGGATTATCTTTGAGTAGTGGTAATGACGGTAAGGGCCTATTACCTTTTGAGGCCAAGAAGAAGGAAAGGTTTGAATCTGGTAAGATGGTTAGAGGACGATGTGAGCCATGTGCGATTACATTGGTGGCGCATATTGTGGCCGAATTACACAGAGTTACTATAGAGGAATTAGCGGCAATTACTTGGAAAAATTCTATTGATCTATTAGGAGAATGAAAACGATAGATTATTATTATATTAATAGAGATAGCATTATAACCATTTTTGGACCAAGACAGCACCAGCCACACCAGCTTGTTTAATAGAAATTTGACGATCAGTTAATTCCTTATTGGGAAAGGTAGTCTGAAGCACATAAGCACGACCGTTAGATGCATCGTTAGCCGAAACATAATTATAGATAACGTCGATAAGATCATTAGAATCGAATCGCGCAGTTAGTCTTTGACCATTTCCTAAACGAATTTGTAAACGGGCATCACCTGTAGTACCTAAGTCAGAGCTGGTAGAAGCAGCTGATACCGAGGTAGGAGTAGCAGTTGATGCTGCTGGCGAACTAAATGTCTCACCAGGCACAGGGGAACCCAGGCGAAATCCAGAGCCGGAGTAACCACCTACAACACGTTTAGGAGGCTTATAGTCCTCGTCAGTCTTTTTGGCCACGTGAACATCGACCTTCTGACCAGGTACGACATTGAGTAAGCTCAAAGGGGCATGGCCGGAGTCAATGGCTTTCAAGTGCTGTTGGTTAGCTGGGTCATCATAACGGAATAAAGGACCATCCTCAATCGTGAAACCATCGCGCCAGAAAGTCAAATGACGAACCACAGTTTCTGTTCTTATAGCACGCGCCTGCGCAAAACTACCACTAGCAGTCGCGGCAGCGTTAAGATCGGGGATCACTCTTGAGGGAGACTCTTCATCACCTAGCACGTAGCCAGAACCGGTAAACGTATTAACCTTTTTAGCCTTTTTCTTTAAACTGTATGATTTAGAATCTTGATCGTCTTGATCGTCTTCATCGTCATCGTCATCATCGTCATCTTGGCCATCGCCACCTCTCGCATGGGAGGTTTGTGCTTGACGTAAGATACGGTCCACCAAACTGTTACCATCTCCACCGCCGGAGCCAGGGAAATTGGGGTTCTGAACAGCCAACCCGCTTTTCTCACCGCCAGTAAAAAAATCTTCTGATTCCTTCCCGGTCCCGCGACCTCGAGGTAAAGGTGACGGGCTCGGGGAGGGAGTTTGCGAAGTAGACCGAATTAAGTCCTGAAAGGTTTGGAATCTGGGCCGCGAGCTTGAAACCGATGTAGTTGACGTGGCCCGTGAACTAGGGCCACCCAATTGTGAGGCTAAGTCTGTAGGGCCACCATTGAAAGAATCAGTGGCTGCTGGTTCTGATTCGGGTTCGACTTGATCTCCCCCAGCCTGGCGGGCAAAAAAGGACTCTAAGGCCAATTCTACGTTACCATTAGACATGGATACATAGGACATGGCCACATCAACGGGCGCTTGTGTTACACTGATGAACTCAGCAATTTTTTCATCCATTTTGTTTAAATTATTCTAGGAAAATTGACGATAGGTAATTTAGCTTGGGTACAGGAATAGTACCTTGCCAGCCATTTGGGCCATTTTGGACCTTTTGGGTCATTTGGGTCATTACCGCCTCGCTGAGTAAAACGGGATCTTATCGTTATGCGGCCTATAATATCACGAACCCAGCCTGTAAAATACCGTGTATAACGTAAGAATAGGGGAAATCTGACTAATCATAAAATATCAACAGGTCATGGGTCTAAATAAGACTAATGAGAGAAATTGAAGAAAAATACTACAGGCTATAATCCGAGAGGTAAATCACCCAAGCTATGTTTAGATTATATAATCAGATCATCGGGTTACATAAGCATGACATGACCTTGTCGTTACGATGATTGGTCCAAAGTAGCCCGAAAATCGGTCGCGGCTGGACATTGTCAGGATGTGACTCAACGCAGACTCAAAACGACTGATTTGTATATATTATTGTATGGATCTTTTGTTTATTTAGACTGAACTTTTTTTCTCGTCAACTTTGCTTGTAATTGAATAGGGTTTCTTTTCACTATCTTCTAAGAACAATGTCGGCTTTATCATTAAGGGCCTCTCGCGTAATGGCGTCCGCTCGCCGCTCGGCTTTGACCAGATCCCTATCTAGTTCATTTTCCACATCATCCACTACAGCCAACGCTAATCGTGATCCCTTTGGAGTTCCCGCCGAGTTCAAGTCCAGAACTCCGGCTTACAGCGCTATGATAGAGCGCTTGGAGTTTTTGCGCTCTAACGTTCTCGGCGATCGTCCATTAACCTTAGCTGAAAAAATTCTCTACTCTCATATCGCCGCCCCTGAGGAGCAAGGTGCTATCGAACGGGGTGAAACTTACCTCAAGTTGAACCCGGATCGGGTCGCTATGCAAGATGCATCAGCTCAAATGGCTATGCTACAATTCATGACCTGTGGATTACCTTCGTCGGCCGTACCTGCCTCTATCCACTGTGATCATTTGATTGTAGGTAACAAGGGTGCTGATCAGGATTTAGTCGCCGCCATGGCTACTAATAAAGAGGTTTTTGACTTTTTACAATCTTGTGCTGAAAAGTACGGCATTCAGTTCTGGGGCCCCGGCTCTGGTATTATTCACCAAATTGTCTTGGAAAATTTCTCTGTCCCTGGTTTAATGATGCTGGGTACTGATTCGCACACCCCCAACGCTGGTGGGTTAGGTGCTATTGCCATTGGTGTTGGTGGTGCCGATGCCGTCGATGGTTTAACTGGTACCCCCTGGGAGCTTAAGGCTCCTAAGGTTTTGGGTGTCAAGTTAACTGGCAATCTCTCCGGCTGGTCTTCCCCTAAGGATGTTATTACTTACTTGACTGGTAAGTTATCCGTTAGAGGCGGTACTGGATACATTATTGAATACTTTGGCGAGGGTGTCGAATCCTTATCTTGTACTGGTATGGCCACTATTTGTAATATGGGTGCTGAAATGGGTGCTACCACTTCTACTTTCCCCTTCACTGAATCCATGCACCGTTACTTGGAAGCCACTCGTCGTGGACCTATTGCTGATGCTGCCAAGGCCGTTAACCAACAGCACAGATTCCTTCAAGCTGATGCTAACGCCGAGTATGACCAAGTTATTGAAATCAATCTTTCTACTTTAGAACCCCACATCAACGGTCCCTTCACCCCCGATTTATCAACCCCAGTATCCCAATTTGGTCAAGCAACTCGCGACAATAAGTGGCCTGCTACTATTAGTGCCGGTTTGATTGGTTCCTGTACTAATTCATCATACCAAGATATGACCCGTGTGGCCCATTTGGTTAAGCAAGCTAAGGAGGCCGGTGTTGAGCCCAAGATTCCTTTTTTCATCACCCCTGGCTCTGAACAAATTAGAGCTACTATGGAACGTGATGGTTTAACCAAAACATTTAATGAGGCCGGTGCCACTGTTCTCGCTAACGCATGTGGTCCTTGTATTGGTCAATGGGATCGTAATGGTGCCTTTGATGGTGAAGCTAATTCCATTTTCACTTCATTCAACCGTAATTTCCGTGCTCGTAACGATGGTAACCCCCTGACCCTCAACTTCTTAACCTCGCCTGACATTGTCACTGCCATGATTTACTCGGGTGATGCTAACTTCAACCCCTTGACCGATTCCATCAAGAGCGACACTACTGGTCAAGACTTTAAGTTCCAACCTCCTGTCGGTAAAGAGTTACCCGAGGGATTTGAATTGGGCCGTTCCGAATTCTACCCTGCCGCTGTCGATCCCGCTACTAACCCGTCAGTGCAAATTGCCGTTTCCCCGGAAAGTGACCGTTTACAATTATTAGAACCCTTCGAGGCCTTCGACCAAAAGGAATTAGATCTATCGGTTCTTCTTAAGGTCGAGGGTAAGTGTACTACCGATCATATTTCTGCTGCTGGTGCCTGGCTTAAGTACAAGGGCCATCTTGAAAACATCTCTTACAACACTCTTATCGGTGCCCAGAATAAGGAAACTGGCGAAGTTAACCAAGCCATTGACTTTGATGGCTCTGAACACACTATCCCCGAGTTAATGACCAAGTGGAAACAAGAAGGCAAGCCTTGGGTTGTTGTTGCTGAACATAACTATGGTGAAGGTTCTGCTCGTGAACACGCTGCTCTCTCTCCTCGTTTCTTAGGTGGTAAATTACTCCTGGTCAAGTCGTTTGCTCGTATCCACGAAACTAACTTGAAGAAGCAAGGTGTTTTGCCTCTTACCTTTGCCAACGAAGCCGATTACAACCTCATTGAGGCCTGTGACCGTTTACAAACTATGGACTTACTGGATATGCTTCAAAAGGCCGGTAATAACGGCGGTGAAGTCAAGTTACTGCTCACCAAGCGCAAGGACGGATCGCAACACACCATTATCGCCAAGCACACCATGTCTAAAGACCAAGTTGATTTCTTCAATGCCGGCTCGGCCATCAACTATATTGGTAATGAAAAGCGTAAGGCCGCCGCTGCCGCCGCCAACAACTAAGCAGTTGTCGAATAATTGATTTTCTGTTAGAGTATTTATTTAAATCTGAATGATTGCTATACACCACTACATTATGATTATGATCACTGTTTTTATATAGACCATAGTGAATTAAAAATAAAAAAAGTATGAAAAACAAGAAAAATAGCTTTTTACTAACTCAAATGGTATATACTTTTAGATACAAATTATATGAGTTGAGAAATTTTCAATTTCTGCTGCTTAATCTGCACTGCAGCCCGAATCTTCATTCCCAACTGTGGTGTTTTCCTTACGCTCGCTGAAATTAGGTGCTGCGTCCTCTCCTTTGCGCCCCTCCATTGCTGGCATCGAACATCACATCTAGAAACAACTAACCATGGGCCAGATATTATCTCAGCCCGTTACTGAAAAGGTACGTATAAACTGCCGAGTAGCTATTGATCACTTGGAGCATGACAACTACTTCTACCGCTTTGGCGGATCAGATTCTCATGATCTCGGTTTGCGAAAAAGACACCCTGTCCCCGCTGTGTGTGAATTGTGGACCGCTCGGGAGCCACTACCCTGGCTTTGTCGAACCCATTATCGGCGTAAACAGAGACTAGATGGCGCAAATCGAAACCCTGTGATTCTTTCTGAAAGAAGAAATGTACGGATCCCAGTCTAGCTGCTGCTGGCTGCTGGCTGCTGGCTTCTTGCCATTTTCCTTGTTTTTTTTCAGGCCTCTTGTAAGCTTTTTTGGTTGCTGTTTTTTTACTAACATCTTTTTTAGCACTCTGAAAGAGACGGCAATGGCCGACTCATCTACGGTATCTCTAGCATGCAAGGCTGGAGATTGTCTATGGAAGACGCCCACAGTGCCGTCCTAGACCTTCAGTCCTCCCCTTCAACAGCTAAGAGCCCCAACTCTAATACCACACCTGCCTCCGCCAAAAGTCCCATCTCCTTCTTTGGGGTCTTTGACGGCCATGGCGGCGACAAGGTTGCCATATTCACTGGGGAAAATATTCACAAGATTATTGCCGAACAGGAAACGTTTAAGAACGGTGATTTAGCGCAATCGCTCAAAGATGGCTTCCTTTCTGCTGACCGTGCTATCTTACAGGACCCTGTTGTCAAAAACGATCCCTCTGGCTGTACAGCCACATCGGCCTTTGTCACTGATAAAGAAATCATCTGTGGTAATGCCGGCGATTCTCGTACTGTATTGGGTATTAAGGGTATTGCCAAGGCGCTTTCATTTGATCATAAACCCCAGAATGAGGGTGAACGCGCCCGTATCTGCGCCGCCGGTGGCTTTGTTGAAGCTGGCCGGGTCAATGGTAACTTAGCGCTTTCTAGAGCAATCGGTGATTTTGATTTTAAGCGTAGTGCTGATTTAGCACCCGAAGAACAAGTCGTCACTGCGTTCCCGGAAGTCATTCAACATGATTTAACCCCCGATGATGAATTCTTAATTCTCGCCTGTGATGGTATTTGGGATTGTATGACCTCCCAATCCTGTGTCGAATATGTCCGTCGCGGTATTGGCCAGGGTCTCGAACTAGAAACTATCTGTGAAAATTTGATGGACTCCTGTCTAGCTCCTAGCAGTGATGTCTTGGGCGTTGGTTGTGATAACATGACAGTGCTGATTGTTGGTCTCTTACAAGGTAAAACTAAACAAGAATGGTATAAAATGATCGCCAATAGAATCAACAATGGAGACGGCCCTGTGGCTCCGGAAGATATCACCGAAGTTCATTTTTCCAATCATAACGAAGAAGATGATGAAGAGCACGAAGAAGAAAGGGAAGATGAAGATGAAGAAGATGAAGATGACAGAGACGAAGAGGGAGAAGATAACAGCAAGGAAAAAGATACTGAAAACGAAAAAGGCATGGATGGGTCAGTTATTAGAACCCCTGCAAAGGACCTCGATGACACTCACATTAGTACCCTTCAACACTTGTTAGGCTCCAATGCCAATGTTTACCGCGATAACGGTTATGTTGTTATCGAAGCTGACAACGCCTCAGAATTGCTGGAGACAGCGGGTTTACAAAGCGCTGAGGCTGCTGTCAAAGCTAATAAAAGAGATGCCGAAGCCGCTGAAGCTAATGATAATTAAAGAGGATAAACCCATTTGATTTTTGTTCTTTTGCCTCTTGTACTTTTTTATCTTTCTTTCTTTGGTTTGGAGCTTGTATTTTATACCTACTTCTATGTCCTCATTCGCCATCTTTGTCTAAACCGTCCTCACTTTGTTTCCTTTCTTCACTCAACCTAGATTCATTATTTTTCATGGTACCACAAATAATCATTTCCAATTCTTTATATAGCTTCGATCCGTGTTCTACTTTAGTTTTCTTGGTACTTTTGCCATAAATAGTTAAAGGTATATAGTTTGTGTTTTATTTTACATTTGGGATTGACAGCTGACTGAGGTCTTTGTCCCTCTCTTCTAATGTGTTCAATGTTTCTTGTTATTTATTTATTTATTTATACATTAATATTATCTATTTATATTATCTTTAAATATGTGTATCATATAGCACTGATATTGCTATATACTTAATTCGTTCCCGTTTTCGGGTCCCCCCATTTAAAACTGTTTTTGCGTAGCCCAATAACATCAGGTTATAAGGCTTTTAACATGTAGACTATTTATTGACTCATCATAAGAAAAAATATTACATATATCACTACTGCAATCTCAAAATGATATGATCAACTTTCGAAACCATACACGCTAGATACAAGATACATTCAATCAACCACTGGACTATTTCCCTCGGCATCAATAATCAAAATGGTTACTGTAAGTATTTATCTAGGTTATTTATTATCTACTAGACTCATCCATGAAATGTGCTTAATATGGCTATAAGATTTATATATTAGAGTACTAACCCGAAACAGCGTGCTATTCAACCCACGATTGACGTTATCCAAAATATCATTACAGAAGCTTCCACCGAGACTGTACCAGCGAATTTATACCCTGTGTTCTCATTTATTCCTGCTGATACTTTAACTCCTCACAATGCATACTTGAAGTTGACCAAGCCCGGATCCACCGAACATGGACACGTTGCTAGCCGATCCTTCTTATTTGAATCAGCCTTTCAAGATCAATCTATTGGTAGATACTCTTATATTGGTGTTAACCCACGTAAGTCCATTGTTTCCGGTAATGGCTTTGGGCCTGATGTGGATCCCTTAACCTTATTAGAAGAAGAATTAAAACAATACAAACAAGCCAAGATTCCCGAGGTACCTGCCCTCAGTGGTGGTGCAGTTGGTTACGTTGGATACGATTGTATCAAATACTTTGAACCCTCTACCCGTAACGATGAGTTAAAGGATATTCTCAAGGTACCCGAAGCTGTATTAATGCTCTTTGATACTATCGTAGCCTTTGATCATGTCTACCAACGTATTCAAATCATCACTAATATTTACGTACCTCGTAGTGGCGAGGCCGGAAGCGATAATTTCGATTTAGGTAAAGCTTACAAAGAAGCTAAGGAAATCATTGATACTATTACCGCCGAACTAGCCAATCCTGTTGTTCCTGCCCCTCCCCAGCCTCCTATTGTACTGAATCAGCAATTTACTTCAAACGTTGGACAAGCTGGTTACGAGAGTCATGTTTCTAACTTGAAAAAGCATATCAAGGCTGGTGATATTTTCCAATGCGTACCATCGCAGCGTGTTGCTCGTCCTACGACTTTACACCCTTTCAACATCTATCGCCACTTGAGAACAGTTAACCCCTCACCTTATTTATTCTACATTGATCTGCTGGACTTCCAAATTGTGGGTGCATCACCCGAGCTATTGGTCAAGTCCGAAAAAGGCCGTATAATTAATCACCCCATTGCTGGCACTGTCAAACGTGGTAAGACATTAGAAGAAGACGAAGCACTTGCATTGGAATTATCCTCCTCACTTAAGGACCGTTCGGAACATGTTATGCTTGTCGATTTAGCTCGTAATGATATTAATCGAGTGTGTGATCCTATGAGCACCAGTGTTGATCGTTTAATGACTGTTGAACGTTTTTCGCATGTCATGCATTTAGTCTCGCAGGTTTCCGGTGTGCTTAGACCTGATAAGTCTCGTTTCGATGCGTTTAGATCCATTTTCCCTGCTGGTACAGTTTCGGGCGCTCCTAAGGTTAAGGCCATGAAGCTGATTTCGCAATACGAAGGTGAACGTCGAGGTATCTACGCTGGTGCTGTGGGTCACTGGGGCTATGATGATACTAGTATGGATACCTGTATCGCCCTCAGAACCATGGTCTGTAAAGATGGAATTGCCTACCTTCAAGCTGGTGGTGGTATTGTCTACGACTCGGATGAATATGACGAGTACATTGAAACTATTAACAAGATGGGTGCTAATAAGATGTGTATTCACGAAGCTGAACAAATCTGGTATGACAAACAACATTCTAGTTAATCTATGTAAGTAAAAAGTATAAATACTAAAGTTATCGATTTTCAGAGATAAACGTAAATATAGTGAACAAAAACAATTTATCTCAATTTAAACACGAGAAAGTTCAGTAACAAATGATTCACCCCAAAAGGCTGAAGTATACTTGGAAATGTAATTGAACAACTTTTGATGATTAGCTTCTCTTTTCTCCTTAGGCAAAGTCATAGCCTCAAAAATCGCTTCGGATAATTCCTCGGTATTCCAAGGATTTACAATAAGACTACCGTTTAGAGATTGGGCGGCACCGGTAAATTCAGATAAAATTAAGGAACCCTTACGGGCTTGTTGACAGGCCACATACTCATAAGAGACTAAGTTCATACCGTCCCGAGTAGACGAAACCAAACAGGCATCGGAAACACTATAAAGAGAGATGAGTTCCTTAAAATCAACACTTTTGTGTAAGAAATGAATAGGCGTGAATTCAACGGTACCAAATTGACCATTAATGCGTCCTACTAATTCATTAACCACAGCCCGTAAATTTTGATACTCTTCAACGTCACCTCGCGACGGCACAGCCACTTGCACCAACACAACCTTGCCGATCCATTCGGGATGCTCCGTCAAAAAGACTTCAAAAGCGTGTAGCTTTTGAGGAACACCTTTGATATAATCTAAACGATCAACACCAACGATTAATTTGACGCCATCGAATTTCTTAGTTAATGTTTTGATTCGATCCTTGACTACCTGATCTTCAAGACCACTGAGGAAATTATCTACATCAATACCAATAGGGAAGGCACCTACCGTCACGGTACGGCCCATAAATTCTACACCATTAGGCATGGTACTAATCCCCAGAATACGAGCTACCGATGATAAGAAATGGCGAGCGTAATCGTAAGTATGGAACCCAATTAAATCACAGCTCAATACACCAACTAAGACTTCACGACGAACAGGTAAAATACGATAGATTTCACTAGAGGGGAAAGGGGTGTGTAAGAAAAATCCAATCTTAACGTTCTTCTTACTATTACCCATTTCTTCTCTTAGCATAGCCGGCAATAACATCAGATGATAATCATGAACCCAAACCAAATCATCATCACTAACTTGAGCAGCAATAGCCTTGGCAAATAACCGATTAGCTTGAACGTAGGCTTCCCAAGCTTCTTCATCAAAGTTCATCTCACCGGGGTGGTAATGGAACAAAGGCCATAAAATCGAATTGGAGAACCCATTGTAATGGAGATCGGCTAATTCGTCGTTGATATACACAGGAATACAGGAAAATTTATCGTTCAGATCCTGAGACACACGAGCTTGTTCATGCTCGGGGATTTCCAAGCCAGTCCAGCCGAACCATAAGAAATTAGATTTCTTCTTTAAGCCCTGTAACGCCGTCACAAGACCACCAGAAGACATGTTGTACTGATACTCACCGTCTTCACTACGCTTGATTGTAACCGGTAAACGGTTGGAAATAACCAGCACATTACCCTTAGCCATGTTGTATATTTTTTATATTAGATGAGAGTAAATATTTTAAAATATTTATGCCTTCAGTTGTTATGTGAAGTATAAATTCACAAGATTGCTAGGTGTATTTATACAATCTGTATATCGACACCTCCTGGGAAGCAACAGCAATCCAAAGATGCAGCTGTTCAAATTACCCGGGTGTATATCAGCGGAGGCTCATAACTGGATTTTCCGCCTCACCACACTAGGGTTGTTGTTGATATCAATCATCTAGGTTGGAGGAATATTTTTTAAACGGTATACGATAACGATGAGTCGAAAATTTGGTTCAATAACCAACATAGAAGATGCTGATAAACTAGCACAAAACTTCTCGCTAGATTTACCTAGGACTACTGCGATTGAGTTTCCGGCTAATGTGGTCAACGTGGATCGTGCCATAGCCATGCTAGGCGGAGATCGTGCGGTACGACAGGCCCTGGTATCTCGAGGTGACACCCAGATGGAACTAAGGTTTAGGCCGAAAGACGAATTTGAGCACCCAATATTGTCGCGAGTATCGCGTGATCAGAATGTGTTAATGAAAATCACGCTGAAAAAGAAATATCTTCGACGCGCCAAGGGTGATATCCGACTGGCTATGCAATTGGCTAACCAAGATAATACCAAACCAGCGAATAGTACAGCTATAAAGGAGAACTCTGCCACAGATGCTGATGCCTCTGACAATGGCAATGATTCCACCGGCTATAGGATCGAGCCGGCGATGATTATCGATAATACTATTCGGTTCCGTGAGATAGGCGATTTCCAAGCTTCGACCAAGAACTCACCTTTCATATCTAAGGTACGAACATCAATTCTCAGTGGTAATTTGAGTGAGATTAAAAAACTTCAGATTTCTGGACCTATGGAAATGGACTACAATAATTTGGATATCGTACCTCCGCCCAGATATTCGGCTATCGTACATCCTTATAGTTACTCCTACCGTCAAAATCCTGCAGTGGCACTTATATCAGACGATACTGGCGGTTCTAAGCTAATCAATATTAATGCAGCCCCTAAGCTACACTCAATTATCATCTCATATGGTGAGTCAATCCCCCAAGAACCCCCCAAAACATTAAAACCACCTACAGGATACATTCGAACTTGTTTGGATATTTTAACCCAATTATTTGCCAAAAGAGCCTACTGGTCAAGATTTGCATTACAGACCCAAATCGCTATTGAATCACCCCCCGCTGATCGACGACGGATTTTGATGGCACTTAAATTTGCTTTACCTTACATAGCTTATTCATTCCGCGGCGGGCCCTGGCGTGGAGTCAATATACAATACGGCGTGGATCCACGGGCGAATAATGAATCAGCAATTTACCAAACTGAGTATTTCCGAATCTGGACTAAAAAAGAGATCCAAGAATTGGCATTAGCGGAAAGACATGCGCTGGCTCATGTATCTGAAAATAACGAAACTGAAACGAAGGCTTCCTCATTAACGGTACAGACCTCACAAGCCACTTTGTCGGAATCACTGGTTGATTTCGACCCTGAAAACTACGATCCTGCCCACTTGCCATACTTTTTTGATGGCTCGAAACTACCTGGATCTCGATTAATTCAGCTATGCGATATAACTTATGGACCGCTCTTTAACTACATTAGAACAGCTACACGGCTGGATCAATGCCAAGATACTCAGGGCTGGTTTTCTGCAGAGGATTTGCACACTATTCGCAAGACCGTCAAGTACATGTTGGACTGCGTCAAATCCAAGCAGCCCGTTTTTGAGGATGTTGTACTTGATATTTTCCAAAGTAAACGAAATAACGAACTCATGGATGAAGGTGAAGAAGAAGATGAGGAGGACGATCTGGAGGATTCTGATATCGATATGAACGATAGTACTAGTGACAGCGATGCTGAAGACCATGAAATCAATGAACAAAATAATTTACCTATACCTACACCAACGAAAGATCAGGATATTGATGAAGAATTACGCAAGCTTAGTGAGGGACCTAATCAATACTATAATGCTGAAGATGAAACGACTGCCCAGATCCAATATGAGATCTTTGACAATGTCAGCGATAATGAGGATGCAAAGCCTAAAGAAACTAAGGCTCAGGCTAATATAACCAAGATTAAGCAAGAAGGAGAAATGTATGAATAGAATAGCGTATATACCGATACAAGTATATATATATATAATTTATTTTTAATTGTGCTTTGAAAATGCCTGATAAGCCATAGTAAACGTCAACTATCGGGAATAATCGGCCGGGTAACACTAATGATCCCAATTGAAACTTTTTGATCCCATTATGAATTTTGATCCAATCTGGCGTATCAAGACTATTCGGAAGCTATTGTTATTTATTTTTGATTAATTCTCTCCTCGGTATATTCATATTGCTTTTATCAAAATGCTGAGCGTCAAGTTGATAACCAGACCTTCTACATTGTCGGCGGCCGTTCCTACTTTGGTCCGTAATGCCGGCTACCAACCCGCTTCCACCGCGAACATGTTACCACGCCGTGTATCTCGCAAACTTCAACCTGGTAAGACTCGGGTGCCAATTTATTATCAGTTTGATTGTACTGTTGAATTAAGTGATGGTTCCACTATTGTTCGTCGCCAACAGTATCCCAAAACCGAGTGGAGATACTTGCAAGATCAAAGAAATAACGCCCTATGGAACCCCAGTAAATCTGAATTAAAGGACGTTAGTGCCGATTTGACTGGTAAGATGGCCAAGTTTAACAAGAAGTACGGTATGACCGCTGTCCCTGCTACTTCTACCGCTCCTGCTGAAAGTGTAAAGGCCGATACCACCACCACCACCAAATCTGAATCGACACCCGCTCCAGCCGCTCCCGCTGAGGATGCCTTTATCGATGATTTTATGGATCTTTTGGACGTCGGCGCCGTAAATATCAAGACTGGTAAGATCGCCGGTAAGGTCAGAAAGAAGAAATAAACAATTTTATGAACCCGAAAAGGAAGAAGAAAAGAGTGGATTAGCTAGAACCTCTCCTACCTCAACCACCCTAGACCCCGTTTCTTTACCTTTACTTTCATTTCATTTCCATTTCTTTCCGTTCCTTAGAAATAGCATTTGTTTCTTTAACTGTACATAACTACACATCTGTTTCATATATGGTCTGTTTTGTTTTGATGCCCTCCTTATTTTTGTTCTATTCTATTTTACTCATAATTTATTAAACTTTTAGTCTTTATGATTTTGATTTTCTCATGAATTAACTATCAACTGTCAAGTTTAGAATTTTCTTTCACTTCGTTGTAAATATACTTGATTCGGTATCTACGTGTTGGAACTACACACTAAAAGCTTCGGCTGTGTTTGTCTCTCTGTACATGCTAAATTGACACATACAGATTTGGTCCCAATAGATATCTGCCCTGGCTCGTAGCCAGTCAAGTAGTAAATACACCACATTCTCAACAAAAAAACATCGGCTTCGTCAATATGGGTAGTATTTTTTTACCACATTTAAGAACTGGGTGGTAAGTAGGATTCAATATTCAATTCTGAGTTTGTAGCTTTTTTTTCTGGTTTCTAACGCAGGTTCTATTTTTTAGGCACGTTGATCAAGCTATTGTTACCGAAGAAGAACGACTAGTAGTCATTCGATTCGGCCGTGACCATGACCCTGATTGTATGAAAATGGATGAAACACTATATGGTATCGCAGATTTAGTGAGGAACTTTGCTGCTATCTACGTTTGTGATATCGATGAGGTACCAGACTTCAACCAGATGTATGAACTCTACGACCCAGTAACGGTAATGTTTTTCTACCGTAATAAGCATATGATGTGCGATTTTGGTACGGGTGATAATAACAAAATGAACTGGGTTTTGGAGGACAGGCAGGAAATGATTGATATTATTGAAGCCATATATCGCGGTGCTCGAAAAGGAAAAGGTCTGGTTATCAGTCCTAAGGAGTATTCGACTAAACACAAATACTAACCGTCTACATTACAATATCCCTTATATGTACTATAACTTAAATAAATAATCTGATACAGCATGGTATTTAGTCGTCTCGTAGGGTGGACCCATAAGCCATCGATATGCTTATATAGGAAGCAAAAAAAGACACTAAAGATACAAAAAAATGTATACCAACTATTTTAAAAAACAAATATATTATCTCTATTTAAGTTATGTCTAAAGTTTTATATATAATGTTGGATCAAATCCTCTCTTAATTCTAATTTCATGTCCCTATTCTAACCTGTAAATTTTACCAAGAGCTCTCCTCACATTCTAATTATCAACTGGTTTAAAAAGCGCAAAATTTTAGTAACTAAAGCAAAATTATTGATTCAAATGTTTCCTGATTCCCGAAATAGCAACTTGTAAAGGTCTAATGGCCTTTTGAAGTGTAATCAATATCGACGATGATGCAAGGTGCTTACATCATCTTTTTTATTATTTTTTCGTGATCCCACTGATAAAGCGCTCACTATCTGTGCACCTAATTATATTTATCTTCTTTTATCGCTAGTCGGATACCCCTACCTAGAATCGGCCTTAGCACGGATAAGATTTATCAATACTTAATTCACTTTGAAGCTTGTCTTTTTGAATTTTTAAAAAACGTAAACTTAAGCTTTAATACATCAGCCCATATTATTGTGCCGACCTACTCTATCACTGACTACTCATTCAAACTGACCTTAATCGTATACCTTAGCATCAAATTACCCGAGATGGAGGGCTTAAAGATTTAAATCTTTCTTTTCCCTTTGGAAGAGTAAAATAGTCTAAAAGATAAGAAAAGCTATAAAAAGGAGAAATAAAAGGATAAAGAGTCAATATAGAAATTAGAAAAGCGGGACACACATTATACAAGCGAAACCAAAATCGAAAGCCAAGGTAAAATCGAACAAATGGAAAAGAGTTTTCGACGATCTAAGAGTCCACATAATAATTCAGACTTCATGATGAAGATAATGAAGCGAAAACATGGAATCTTAAAGAGGGCTTATATAAATAGAGGAGATATTAGCAAGACTACTGCAAAAATACCTACTAAACTGAAAAAACGGAAAATAAAAAAGCTGTTTAAAGGAACCAGGTTAGATGATGTTGAAATCGATGACCTCTATGATAGTGATACATCAGTTTCGTCACTATCAGATATATCCTTGAATGATGCAACCAGCACCGACAAAGAGGATGAAGATATTTGCGAGGAGAACGAAGAAAATGAGAAGAAGGATGATGAGCCAGTAAAAGAAAACTTAAAGCTGCAAAACATAAGCAATACTTCTCAAGAAAATAACGTTATTGACTTTAAATCTTTTTTGGAAGACGATGATGATTCTAGCGGTCTAAGTTCATTAAGTGACTTGGAAGCTAGTATTAATGACGGTAATACTCGTATCTCGCTGTCGCCTGTTTCCCAGTCATCATCCAAATACCAGCAAAATGTTCCTGATGGCAAAAGCGAGTATGCGGGTATCAATAGGTTACAGCCAAATTCTGATGATTATGATCTTGATGAAGATGAACTCATGGAAGCGTTAGATAGTAATGATGAAGATGATTTAGATCTGTTATTTTCTTCCGATGAGGAGGAAGGGGAGGTGGAAGAAGAGTTCGAATTAAATATAGTACATGAAGATGAAACTAACGAAAAGTTCATTGAACTCAAAGAAGAGGAGGCTATTATTGAAGAATTTGATAGTCAGTTTGATGACGGTAATAATCACAAAATTATTGAACGAGAAGAGGAAGTAGCTATTGTAGAAGAACTCGATCACCTTAATGAAAGTAACAGTGAGGAAATTGATTACTTATCCAATGCCAGCTCAGGGGGCGCGCAAAGTCCCTTGCTACTAGATATGGGTATGTCCATGGATGATGCCAAAAAGATGTTGCCTCGAAAGCGAAAAAATAGCGACTCGTTCCTAAGTCAACTAGTTGATGATGGTGATGATGATGATGATGACGATGATATGATCTTGCTCGATGGTAACATGATATTGAATTTAAGTCCTATGAGTTTAAAAAATCACTGGAATATGGATAATATTGATGACTTTCATGAAATGAATTACAAGAGTGAAAAATCTACTTACGATGATAATGGTTTGGGTAACTGGCCTGCTTATGTTGATAGTTCACGATCTTCAATTGGTGATACAGATGATTACGAAACAGAAGCTAGTGATGGTGACAACAAGTCAAACCGATCTGATCTATCTTTGAAGATAAAACCTAGAAATTCCTTAGCTCAAAATGGAAACACCAGTGAGATCAAGACGTCAGTAGAAACGGAAGGAGAGGATTCGGAAGAAGCTGATGATTCCACTGATGAAGAATCTCCGACTTTGCCTAGGCCACCTATAGTATCACCGACGTCAAAATCTACTTCTTCAACATCAGTATTAGCCAAATCAACGTCTATTTCCAAGAACAAATCAGGTATTGCTAAAAACAATATTGCTTCAAAAACGTTTTCCACATCTTTGGTACCGTCCACTAATGTCACAAACTATAAAATACCCACCGAAAGCTTGACAAACCCACCATCTATTTCTGGTCCTCCCCGACTTGCGTCATGGGTAATGAATTCAAAACGCCCTTTTGGCATCATCGATGGTCGTACTACCAGCTCTATTCAAAGTAAATGCAATGAATCTGGTAACAGCAAAATGAAAATGGTCAACGGTGATGTTATTGATATGTCTTTGAAGGGATACAACCCCAGCGTAATTAGGAAAGCTATGCGGAAGGCGTTATTATCCAAAAACAGGCACAACGAAACCAACTTCTATAATAGTGAAAGCAATAACATGTCACTGGATGAATTCATCCACTCTCAAGATGACGATGAGACCGTAGGTGGTACTAACATTAATGTAGATACAACCAACAATTATAATAATCAGGATGATACTACCAATACCTTCATCCCTCAAAATCGTAACATCCCGTTATCAGCTTTTCGAAACCGTATATCAGGTAATAACGCGGCAGCAGCTCAACAAGAAGGGTTGAATTATGGACTGGGTGTCTTGAACAATATACCACAGTCGTTATATCCTATCCGAAAGACGGGTATGTGGCGAAACACAGTTAATAAACAGTCGCCGATATTTAAGCGAAATGCACTTCATTCTGATTTTCAAAAAAGAGTGTTTTGCACACGGCCGCCTTCAGCACTGAGGTCTTCGTCATCAATGGGGTCTTTGGCCCCTAAAAGAAGTAAACGAACCAAAGCACATACCACTAGTGGTATGGATACGATAAATGGAAGTGCTAACTCAACAGAATTAGCCGCTTCTGTGGAAGCACAGTCATTTTCAACTAAAAAACAAGATGAATTTGAAGACAACTCGTTTAAATTTGACAAACTAGAAACTGGTTCTTTAGACTCGCTGTTTGACGAACTGGGTTAGCTTTCCTTGTTTTATTTTATTTCTTTTGTAGCCTGGTTTTACTTTTCTATTTTTTTTCATTCATTTTGGGTTTTGATGTTTTTTTAAATTTTGGTTTGCATTTTTCTTAATTTTAAATTATTTTATTTTTATTGGGCCATTGTGCTGCTATAGTATCACAAACTATATAAATTATCAGCTTTCCCTAAACCTATTTAGTATCTTTACTAGTGTTGTAATATGAAGACTTTTCTTTGGTTTCAATGGCGCCCCTACCTTCAGCGATGGCCCTATCCATGACGTTCTTAAGCGATAACTTCATCATATCTATAGCGTAGTCGGTCGTTTGATGATGTAGTACAATTCGGTAACCGAAAGATTTAATGCTATTCTTGATACATTCATCAATCAAGTCTTCATTAGTAATACCAGCACCCTTAAGATCCAGCCAAATCATGTTAGTATCAGCAGGCATGGTCAGCTTGTAACCTAGGCTGACACAGTATTGTGCAAGATCCTTGGTTTTAGCGTGCACAGCCTTCAACTTGGGCCAGTTTTGCATAATAGCAACAGTAGCAGCAGCAGCTAAAGGGCCAGATTGCCTGATACCACCGCCATTCTGCTTCTTAAACCAATTGGCTTTACGAATAAATTCGGCAGAACCCACTAAGATAGTACCGATGGGCGCGCCAAGACCCTTGGAAAGACAGAGCGACATGGAATCAAAAAAACGGCCATATTCTTTCAGGGTAATACCAGTTGCCGCGGAAGCTTCCCAAAGACGGGCCCCATCTAAGTGAACCAGATAGCCATTAGCGTGCGCAAATTCAGAGATTTCATGAATTGATTTAATAGGCATAAGGGCCCCATCTAAGGTGTTTTCAAGCGATATCACACGAGTGGGGGCTTCATGAATATCACCACTATAAGGGATGATATTTTCCTTGACGTCATCTAGGGTCATATAAACCTTGTTGGCAGGTCTTACGGGAATAACCATAGCTTGTGAAAGAGTAGCTAATCCGCCAGCTTCATGAGCGTAAATATGACTACGATAATCACAGAGAACCGAATGAGGAGGTTGGTGTAGGTGAGTACGGATGGCAATTTGGTTGGACAAAGTACCGGTGACACAAAATAAGCCGGCTTCTTGACCACACCATTCGGCGAGCATATTCTGTAATTGGTTGGTAGATTCATCTTCGTTGTAAACTGAATCGCCAAGGGAGGCCTCTAACATAGCCGCAAACATAGCTTCACATGGGGAAGTGAATGTATCACCTAAAGTGAATTAGTAATGATTCTAGGCTATATTTACAATTTAAAAAGAACGATTGGACACTTTCAAATACTTACTTCGAAAGTCAATGCCAGCAGGACTGGGACTATGGGCTTTAATTGTCGTAGGGAGAGCCATTATGAGATTTTTAGGTTCGAGATATTTGAATAGACGCTGAGCCGCCAAGATTGATAACGGAGAAGAGAAACACACACTGATAAGAATATTCAGGAATATCAAGAGTGGAGGAAAATCCAAGTGTATATATATATAAATATTGGTTTATAGGTTTGTAAAATTTACTTATTGACACGGATAAAGATCTTTAGGCCCAGGTATTTTGATTCTTATCGAGATTTAATAAGCAGATCCGAAACCACGGAGGGATGATGTGATAACTGCAATACGTTAGCCCCAGATTAATGCTTCGCGTAATATCTACGCTGGCGGCAGCTAATCAATAGTGTAAACAAATTTATAATGACATGAAAATCCGTGTACTTATCAATCATATCTCCCTTGCAAAATACATTAGGAAAACGGTGACTCGGGAATAATTAGAAGAAACTACAAATGACAAAAATAAACACCCATCACCTTATACAGATTTGGCAAACTAATAATTTTTTCATAGCCCGTGCTATTTATTTTTTTTGTTCTTTTTTTGTTTTCAAAATCAAGCGGCTCGCTAAGCAACGCTATTTATTTTGTCTTTCGTAAAAATAAGGATTTTGTGGTATTTTGGCTGATGATGGCCGTAAAGTTACTCGTAGCAGTATTGGATTACCATTTTAATGGCTGATAAGAACTGCATCTCGGCTATCTTGTCATCCATTCTTAACTAAGCCGACAGACCAAACAAGTTTTGCTTTCGTAAATACTACCGTATATTAAGGAGGGCTTGCCTGTGCGAAAATATGTATTTAGCTATAGCTGGTAGTTTTTCTCCAAAAATAAAGCCAGCAATTATAACTTTTGTATGACAATGCGTTATAGTAGTATTTGGTAGCATTTTCGGCTGTTTTGGCATCAAGTATTTCAGCCCACCTCGCTCGAATAATCGTTCGTTTCACCTAATACTCTCCATGATCATCATCCACCATAAAGCTAAATTCTAGAATGAATATTTCAAAGACTAGCTATTCCATACACTGTAAGCGTCGTTGTATTCTAGATTGGTGTTTCATTGGTTTACACGGTCCTAGTTAGACTCGGCTATCCGGTAGCTTATCAAGGAGTACCCGTGCCTAGCCGAAACACCCTTCAGGTACTGGAACCCGTTGTTTTTTTTGTGTCTCGCTCAAAAAATATATTTCTAGTCATAACTTAACTACGCCTAGAATACAATTATAATATAAGCTAATTGTAAATACATTGTTTGCGTACAATGGTAAAATCGAGACATGTCTTCTAGCCCGTTTAAGACCGAAATAGCGGAGTTGTTGACCTAAAAACCAACAATGTCTTATAACCTGCTAGTTGGGATAAATCCAAATGATTAATCCGAAACCACCGAAAAATTCATCACCAAATCATTGATAACATACATTCCACATCCTCAACCTTCATAGTATTATTCTGGACTCTGTTATCCAGCCACTTTAATCACCATATATGTTCTTGTCATTACTGGCTACGATCATAGCTCTGCTGTGGCTGCTTCATCGTGCCACGCGGTTACTGAAGATTCCCGCCCCTATTTTGATACAGGTCTTAGGAATTGAAATTCCCGAAACGCCTAGTGTTTCAATCGACTCCATCACGGCCTCTACCGTGACATTGCATTGGTCCCCCCCTGAAAAGGCCAATTCGGTTTTTCGTTATTTGCTAGAAATTGATGGCACTAGAGGTATGTTAAACCTTCCAGTAGTTTTTCTGCTTGACCTTTAAAAATTCAGAATTTTTAGCTTTTTTTTGCCGAGCTCTGATTCGCTAACGTTCTGAATATAGCTGGTGAAAGTGAAAGAGGCGAAACTGCCGTTACTTTGCAGAACTTGAAATCCGATACACCCTATACCTTGAATGTATTAGCCGTAAGTTAACTTTTATATTTTTTATTATATCTGAATCAATATTAACTCCTTATTTTAGGTTAACGCAAATAATTACCGTTCCAATGGTTCCAATATTCGTATTCGTACGAGACGATCTTCAGATGATCTTCTACCGTCCAATATTAACTCAGCCTCTGTCAAGCTTGAGGACAACTCTTCACCAATGTTATCTCTACTAGCTAATGCCCAATCACATATTTCTTCGTTATCTTCAAAGCCCCTTTGTCATCGCTTATCAATGCGTAATATTGATTCTGCCTCAGCAGCATCTTCCTCAATTTCAGTTTTGCCATCCTCATCTTTATCCTCAGCCTCATCCATAGCATTTACGTCCTCTTCGTCTTCTGATCCTGTCGAATTGTATGCTGGTGGATACTCCTCATCCTTGCATTCGAACATTACAAGCTCACAGTTATCCTCTACCAAATCTTCTATTTCTTCGCCAACCACTCTCCATTCTCAAGGTCCATATAATCGTTTAGTTCCATCCACAGTTAATGGGTCATTTAATACATCAAGCTCATGGGAACCCAAATTATCGGGAATTGCTTCTTCCTTGCCTACTTCCGCATCTGCTCTACCTAAACTTCCTCAAGCTATTAACCTCAATAATTCAAATAACGATAAAGATAAAAATGATAGCAATCCCCAAAGCTGTAATATTAATGTTAATCCTAATGTTCCTACTACGGCTAGTATGGCTCCTTCAGCCTCTAATGAGAAATCTCTTTTCATCATTGATTCACTCACTGCCGAAGTTGAATCAGTTCAGGTTGATATCAATGAAATTCTTTCTCAGACTATAAACACTGACGCGGAATTTGAACAAGCAGAATCTCTTTTATTGGCAGAAATACGCCAACTTCGTGAAAAAAAACGGAGCGATGACGTTAATCGCTCACAAATTCGTTCAGAGACTAAATCTTTAGAAGATACAAAACGTAGTCTAGAAACGCGTAAAACAAAAGTTGAACGTCAATATAAATCGAAATTAGATCTCTTCAACAAAATGAAGGATAATCAAGTTAAATGGAAAGATGAAATCAACGAAGCCCAGGCTCGAATTGTGGAATTGGAGACTTTATCTAGCGAGATGGCTGATAAAGCCACCGAAGATCTTGAATTAGTTCGTGAATCCGTTGATCGACTTCATGCCGAACTTGCCAATATTGAAGAGGACATTAAACGGTTGGTGGCCTTGATAAAGAGAGCCGAACAAGTTAAATCAACCACGGGCGAAGTCATCTCTATGTTGGCCTCTTTCTCTCCTGGGTCGGAAAATAATGAAATCATGAATCAAGCCTTTTATGATTCACTTATGTCAAACGATGACATTGATTATAGTTTTAAGTTGGCCTTGAAGGAACAACGCCAATTAGATGAGACATTCGATCTAGAATGGAGTGCTACCCAAAAGCAATTAGAGAAGAAATATGTTTTAGCTTTTGATGATTATAACGAAGCCAGGCGCGCACATAATGAAGTCGTAGAGCTACTTAATAAAGTATTTGCTCATGGTTCTGACCCGGTACTTAATTCGGTTAATGCCGCTATGACTGTTGCTGGTAACAATAATAACCCCACTAACAATGGAGACGTGCAAATTAATAACAACAGTAATGATAGTATCAAACTTATCAGTGATCATAATAATACTAATAATAACTTCGGTGTTCTTGATAGTAACAACATCATCGCTGGTTCGGGATCTACTAAAGTTAAAAACCGTCGCAGTAGGAGTAACAGAAAGAACGGTAGTTCTAGTAGTGTTGCTGTTACCCCTGCCGTTCAAAATAGAGTCGCTCCTACATTCATTAAAGCTTACCCTATTGGGTCGAATATAGGGGCTGTATCTTCGAATACCACTAGTAATATGGGTGGAATGGACTTTCCAACAGCTCAGTTTGGAATTCACCAACCGCAGTCGCAACAGCATCAATCAATACAACAATATCAACTAATGCTGCAGCATAATGAATATAACTCGGATCAATCTTTGCAGCTTGCCCGACAGTTAGCAAATCCCGGTAACTTATTTAACCGCCCAGATTCCCCCAGTATTTTCAATAATAGCAATAGTATGAACTCTACATCATTCTTTAGTAACACTGGCAGTGATGGAAGTAATAATGGGAGTAATAGTTCTTTACTCACTCGTGCTCCTGGCTTGAATACTTTGAATCAACCAACTTCAGATACGTCATTGTTCTCGACGTTCTTGACTGCTAGTGACCCCAACGACACATTAAGTCCTCCATTAGATTTCCTTATTCCGTCCAAGTTATTGACTGATCTCGAAGGTGATTTTGGTGAATCTTTGAATTCAATTATGAACAGTATGAGTGGCGCAAATTCTAAGCCTATTGGAGGCACTGCTATGGCTACTGGAAACACTAGTGCCAGTGGCGTAAATAATAAGGGGGTCGAAT
Source organism: Nadsonia fulvescens var. elongata DSM 6958 (assembly GCA_001661315.1). Classification (NCBI taxonomy): domain Eukaryota; kingdom Fungi; phylum Ascomycota; class Dipodascomycetes; order Dipodascales; genus Nadsonia; species Nadsonia fulvescens. Next base: position 117,520 of record KV454407.1, on the reverse strand, counting down.
CACTCGGTAGCACTGCGCCCCTCCCCGCCTTCCGCCCTAGTACCCCTCTATCCGGCGCTTCTGCTATTAATATGGCATTTAATTCAGTCAAGCGAGGCTCCACTCCTGAACCCTTTAATACCCGGTCCAAGATTGGTAGTTCAAATCGTCATGTCAATAACAATAGTGGTTCTTCCCTCCTAGATTTTTCCACGGGTTCTCTTAATGGAAATGGTAATAATGGGAATCACAAGGGCAGTCCCACGATGCCAGCTTCTCCTCAAGGTATGTTTCCTATTTTCCCTCGTACTGGAAACAGCAATATCAATAGTAGTACTACAAAAAATAATAGTAATGTTGATATTCCCTTTCCAACTATGCGATCATCCAGCAACTCATCCAATAGTGATCATCAGCGTAAGGTTTCGGGACCCAATACGCTTAATACATCTTCCTTGATCTCGACACCTGTGATTGCGCCTGTCCCGCTCTCAGGCAGCACCCCAACTTCGAGTAACATTAATCCAGCCACCTCTACCTCTTTGTTTTTTAACACCCGTCCTCAGAACTCTAGTCCAAGTCTTCCGGCCGCACTCTTGTCAAATACTTCAAATAATAACCCTCTTGGAAATAACGGATCTCATGTAAATGGGATTAATCATGCTTCTACTTCATCTGCATCGCCCCTATCTTTTTCCCAAATGATTCGCCATCAACCCTCGATTTCAAGTGAGCTAAATACCAGCGTTGGACCCACTAATAATTCAGTATTGCTGGCTCCCACACCTATTGGTGGTAATCGATCTCGTAGTGGAAGTTACGGTAGTGTTAATAGTGCTAACAATATGTTTGGTCCATGGAATGGCTCTATTATGGATGCTAATGCCAATGGCTCCAGCTCATCTTTGGGAATTGTTGGGAATTCTAGTAATTCTTCAATTTTTAACAGGAAGATGATGTCAGCAACTCCCCTTGGTAATAGTAATGGTCACGGATCAAATGTGCCCTCTTCTTCAGGCTGGTCATCGTCACTGTTCTTGGACAATAACAATTCCCGACCCCATCCTGCTGAAATGGGTCATGTAAATAGTCATAGTAGTGATGGTAGTGTTGGTAGCGGCCATAGTCTCATTAAAGGGGGCTCACTGGATCTCAATAGAAATGGCCATGAATGCTCCAATAGTCCTATCTCATCGCCACCTTCTTCGGGACATCGATTCTTTTCGAAGGGATTTGGTATTTTTGGTAATAATCATCATAACAATGATAGCCATTTTAATCATGGTCATGTAAATAGTCATGGTCACGGTCGTGATAACAATGATGGTCACGGTCGTGATAACAATGATGGTCACGGTCATGACAATAGTCATGGTCAGGGTAGCAATCTTTTATTACATGGTGAACCCAATAATTCTGCTCATCCTCTAATCACAGTATCCGGTTCATCTATGCTTCAGGATAATAGTATCATGGCCACTGCTAATAGTAGTATGCAATATTCATCTCCATCTTCATCGCCTTTGATTAATAATAGCAATCATCATAACGGGCAGCTTTTGCAACCCCAACTTGCTTCACTAGATGATAGATCAAGTATATATAGTGATACTTCTTCTCGAAGTAATAGCAGTGCCGGTGGTGAAAATCTCAGTACTAGCCCTAACTCTGGCGCCAAGGAAAATCTTCTAACGAAGGGAATGAAGAATATTATTCCTAGTCGTCGTAGCAGCAGTAATAAGTTTAATATGCGTAAGTTGAGTATCTTTAGTCGCAAAAGTGCTCATGAAGATTTGAATACCAAACCGGACGGTGATCAGGCCGATGATGAAAATGTTCTTGTTGATGAATTCAGCTTCATTGGGGATAAGTGATTATAAATTAATATTATGCTTTGCCTTTCTTTATCTTATTTTTTCCTTTTTTTAATTTTGTTTTGTTTTTATTTGCTCTTGTTTTATTTCTATTTGCTTTTGTTTTTTTTTAGTTTTGTTCAAAATTTTGTAATTGGTCTTGTTTTTTCGTTCCGATGTATTCTGTTTCTGTTCTAAGTATGGTTAATTATTCATTCTAACTAGTTCTTAGTTTTTATATTCTTTTATTTCTATTTTATGAAGTTTTTTCCCGATCTAGTTATGTTTTATCTCTTATTCTGTTCAGTATTTTTGAATAAGATGCGCTGTTAGGTTCATAAATAAAACTTATTGTATTTTTATAAAGTTAGAATCCAATACAAACTAATATACACTATAGGGAGATGCAAGAAAGCGAGCTTGAGAGAACGCATAAAATAACAGTAAAAAAGACTAATCGAAAGAGATCTTCTTACCTTGGGAGGCAACAATACCAGTTTTGGCTCTTTGAGCGTTAGCCAGGGCCATACCAGGCTTTTGACGCTTGTTGGAGCTGCTGTAATCGTCACGTCTAGGTGCAAACTTTCTCTTTTCTTCCCTAGGCTTACGGTCGGTGTTGGTGGCACCCGCATAAGCATCACCACCAGCAGGAACTTCTTGAACCCAATCTTTAGCCACTGGTTGGTTGCTACGTTCATTACTATTATCATCACCATTACGGCCACTACGGTTGTACATGTTGGATTTATCTGCCTTTGAACGTTTTGATCTATCTTCACCAAATTCCATTCTCAGGGGACGTAAACCCATCTTTTTACAACGCTTATCAGCGATGGCAAGTTCAGCGGCTGCAACTTCGCGGAAATCAATAAAGGCAAAACCCTTACATTTACCAGTATCTTCAAAAGTAGCCATACGGATTTTGACAATTTCACCGCAATGCTGGAAATGATCTTCCAGACCTTCTTGGGTGGTGTCAAAGGTAAGGTTACCGACGAACAAAATTCTCGAGGGAGGATTTTTGGTTTTAGCGAGAGACTTGTCAGCAGCTTTTTCTGCCTTGGAAACTTCAGGACGGCCCTCATAAGAATTAGCATCCTTTACTAAAATATTTCTACCATTAAGGAAGGATTCCGACATATTGATAACAGTTTGCATCTGTAATTTCGTCTTGAAATCCATGTAAGCAAAACCCTTACCGACCTTACCTTTCTTAGGAAGGTTAACACGAGTAATGTCATCATCAGTAATTTCGACGGGCTCACTATCAAAAACACCATCAGATTTGTCTTCCTTTTCAGCATATTCGGTAGCCAGAGCCTTGGACTTGGCAAGTACGAAACGCTTGATGTCCTCCTTACTAGTGTCGAAAGAAAGGTTACCGATCCAAACACCAAATTCGGATTTCTTAGCAGCTTCAGGAGTCTTGCCCTCAGCGATATCTTGAGCAATCTTAGCTTGCTTATCCTTGATATCTTGATCCTTCTTCAAAGACTTCGTAGCATCCTTGGTAGAGGGGTCCAATTTACCCTTCTTGGCTAAACGTTTTTCTTTCTTGGATAAGGGGGTAGGAAGAGTTAAATCGACAACGAGTTCATTGGTTTGTTCAGCAGACCCGGTCTCGACGGCTTCAACGGCTTCAACAGGGGTTTCAATCATCTTCTTTTCAGATTCGTTATCACTCATTTTGATAAATTTTGTTTAATTTCGGGGCTTGAACATGAAATTCGTTTTTTTTATGTATTGTCAAAATGTCCCAGCAAATTTTGAAAAAAGAAAAAAACAAAAAAAATATTGAAAATTCCCCTACAGGTTACAAGTCTATATTATGTAATAATGAAGAAAGATATACAGCATTAAATTATGTATATACCTTTGAAAGTGAAGGCATTGAAAAGGACATAAAGAGAAATGAAAAATAAATAGGTAACAAATGGCTAAAAACATTAACTATGTCTTGGTATTCATTTTTAGCGCTTGATTTCATTTTGAATCAACTTGGCAATCGTCTGTAACTGAATATTAGAAGTACCTTCGTAGATAGCTCCGATCTTTGCATCACGGAAGTACTTTTCGAGATCTAGCTCACGTGTAAAAGCAACACCGCCCATCCATTCGATAGCAAGTGATGATACTTTACCAGCAACTTGAGAAGCATACAACTTTGCCATAGCAGCTTCCTTGACAAAATTTTGGCCTGATTCCTTGATACGAGCGGCATTGTATACCATTAACCGAGCAGCTTCAATCTCGGTAGCGCATTGAGCGACTTGGAACTGTAGCCCCTGGTTTTCACCAATGTACTTGCCAAACTGTTTACGTTCGTTGAAAACATAGTCAACCGATTTTTCAAATGCGCCGATAGAAAGACCTAGCATTTGTGCGGCAATACCAATGCGGCCTTCGTTGAGGATATCAATGGCGATTTTGTATCCCTTGCCTTCTTCGCCTAATAAGTTTTCTTTGGGCACGTAGATATCGTCAAACTGAATAACACAGGTTGACGAAGCTCGAATTCCCAACTTCTTCTCCTTTTTGGCGATTTGGATACCGGCGTCCTTATCTACGACAAAGGCGGTGATACCACGGTAACCCTTGGAAGGGTCCAAGTTGGCGAAAATAATGAAAACGCTGGCTTCGTGAGCGTTTGTGATCCACATCTTGGAGCCATTTAGAATATATCCCTTACCGTCCTTTGATTTTGTGGCGCGAGCTTTGAGGGCAAAGGCGTCAGAGCCTGAGCCGGCTTCAGAGAGGCAAAAAGAGCCCAGTTTTTCAGAGGCTAGCACGGGTAAGAATTTCTCCTGCAATTCTTGGGAGCCGTACTTTCTAATACAGGTATTGACCAGGGTGTTGTGGACATCGTTGACGACGGATATACTGGGGTCGACTTTAGCCAATTCTTCCACCACGAGGATGGCGCTGGTAAAGCTAGCTCCGGCGCCACCAAATTCCTCAGCTGTTTCAATTCCCATAAGACCGTTATCAAACAGAGACTGTAGGATTTCCGGTTTCATTAATTCGTTTTCGTCCATGTTGCGGACCTCGGGCGCAATGACTTCCTGGGCCATTTTGGCCACCGAGTCTTTGAACATGAGCTCGTCCTCGGTGAAGCCAATGGGCGAGGGCTTGTCCACGATATCCTGAAGCGTGGTGTAAGCGCGCACAGTCGCTGCCATGGGCGCCCGGCTGGCGGAGCGCACGGCTTGGAAGGCGGCACGAGTGGCCGCGGACTTCATGGCTAGCTTAACAAAGGACATTGTGCTTATTATATATATATATATGTGTGTGTATGCGTAAAAAAAATATAGGGATAAGAGGCAATTGAACGTGATAAAAACTAGTGAGAATGGGTCGAATTTATATTCCAGAATCCACCCAGGGCCCGTCCAGGCGCCGAGGTTGAATGTGGGGGGCGTCCGCCGCTGGCCATGAGGCGACGGATGGGTAGTAATGATTATTTACAAATGAGTCGTTCTGTTGTCAAAAATCCGGCACTGGATAGAATTTGCAATGTGTACAAGTTCTCTCTGGCTTGATGGATTTGGTGTTTCGCAAACACTGACCTTGACTATTTTGGTTTATGGCGTTTCCACTCGCTTCATTTGGGCCAATTACTCTAGGCTGCGGATCGGTTATCTCTGTGTATTTATTAAGTTTGTGTCCTTAAAGTCCACCAGCTGTCATCTCGTCACCAAGACCCGATCACCAAAAACCCACACAGACCCTCGAGCCCACAGATACGATTATTCTTCATATTCGGCTCGGTTATCCGATTCCCTTATCCAAACCTCAGTCTGACAATCCTTTCATACCCGCCTGGAACCTGACATGGCTCCAGGCGATGCTGACCCCGCACTTGTCACGCGCTTGACTAAGCACTATACTATAACGACAACCCAACGGCCGCTCACGCTATACATAAATTGATCTACATTTGAACGTAAATCACCTCATCAACTGGTTCCTGAAATTGTTTAAATTTTTTTTTTTTTTTGACAGCTCGCTCACCACTGCCAGATATTAGGATTGTGCCCTTATCGAAATAACACGGGCTTGTTAATTGATAAGCTCACACTTACTCCGTAAAACTGACGGTTTTTCACAGTTTTCCACCATTCCGTAGTTTGTCTTCTTTATTCTCGTTATTTTCCTTCCTCTTCAATGCCCGAACAAACAGCATCGACAGTCGTCTCCGCCATAGAATCCTCGTACGGACTCGTACGGAGCCTGTCGCTGCTCTCGTGCTTCTTTATTGGTATGTTGTGTTTTCTTCAATTTGGGCTGCTTTCTTAGGTGGGCTGGGTTGTCTCTTGACGCAGAATCTGGGCTCAATTCAAGGGGTAGTTGGATCAAATATGCCCGTAATCAGATTTGGTGGGCGCTAAAAGCGCTTTTGGAAAGCCTCTATTCAGAATACTGGTTTTTTTCTTTTCTTGTTGGCGTTTGGTCAATGGTAACCAAGAATATAATGCGACACTGTTGTCCTGTGGAATATTTGAGTGGTCATCATAAAACACAATTCACTTCACACTTAATTAACTATAGCCCTTTAGCCGATCAGAATTGACGAAACAAGGGGTTAAACCCAGTCATTTATGTTTACTTTACGGTCATTTAAGGCAGATTTGAACACATCCATTGATTTTGTCCCCAAACCCCACCGCTAAGAAATCCCTGCCCCAGCTAATCTTACTTATACTAACAAACTATTAATAGGCTTAGCAAGCGGTACTCTATATCTCTACTCAACTTTTGGCCCCCAGCTGGGCCAGCGTCTCCACTTGACTACACAACAAACTTCTCTCCTGGGTATGATTGGTAACTTGGGGATGTCGCTCTCGGGTCCATTGACTGGTGCAGTGGTCGACAGACATGGTCCCAAACTTCCCGTATTAGTGAGTTCCATCCTACTTTTTATGGGATATCGTATTGTGATTGGTTTATATGAAAGTGAACATCTTGGAAATAATTGTTTTGGATTAGTTTCAATTGGGCTGGCATTGATTGGGGTTGGTTCTAATTTAGGATTCGCCTCAGCAGTCCGATGCGCTGCGACTAATTTTCCTAAACGCATGGGCGCCGCGACGGCTGTGCCCCTAGCGGCATTTGGACTTTCAGCGCTGTTCTTCTCAGCCTGGGCATCAATAGTGTACCCAGGAAACACGACAGGCTTTTTGCGAATGTTGAGCTGGGCTCCGGCGGGCGCTTTAGTTATATGTGCGTTGGCAATCAATACTAAACCTACAGAGATTGAATTGAAAGACGAAAAGAATGACGTTGTAGCAGATGACACGGAGTTCACAATCATGGGTCTCTTTAGAGATAGTAATTTCAAATCTTACTTTATTATCATGGGCCTATTGGCGGGAATCGGTCAAATGTACATCTATTCCTGTGGCATCATTATTCGTTCGCTGGCTATCGGGGAGTATATCGAGAAAACGACCTGGCAAAGTTTTGACCCCAAGTTTGTAGCCACTATTGACACTACAGCCTCTCAATCTTTGCAGGTTGGTTTAATATCACTGTTCTCATTCGCGGGTCGTGTTTTTGGTGGTATATTCGGTGACTACGTGACTTTGACTCTCCAGCACTCACGAACGTGGCTTCTTGTGATAGTAGCTGGTCTGTGTTGTTTAACCCAAATTTTGGCCGTATTTGTTGTTAATTCTCTTCAGGGCATGTCAGTGTTGTCGGCGCTTAGTGGCCTGTTTTACGGTATTTGCTTTGGTACTTACCCGACGCTGGTATCGGATAACTTTGGCGCAAAACATTTCAGTAAAAATTGGGGACTAATTTCGCTGAGTCCCGTTCCATTTGGCTATTTTCTTAATTGGCTATTTGGATTTATTTTGGATGGTAAAATCATTTTACAAAGACAGTTTTTGAGCTCGCTAAGATACTCCTCGACTGAAGAAGGGGCCATGGCGTGGGGCGATAGTGATAACGACAACTATGATGAGTTTTCCGATATTTGTTTACTTGGTAAAAATTGTTATAAGAACGCTTTTGTATACACATTGGTCATTAGTTTGTTTATTATATATAAAGTCTTGCAAGTATTACCGAGGGGTAATATTAGTAGTTTGCGCGTTAAAACGCCGCGAAAGCACCAGTCTTGAGTCAAAGAATCCATTATGTTTAGTAACGATTCGTTTAAGCGTAACGGGAAGATTAGTTATACGGTATTATATATTATTATATAGATTTTGTTAGATATTGAATAGATTTTGTTTCAGTTTTTTTTTATCGCTCTCATTCTGGATCACGAATAAGATACAATTCCGTAAGTAAAAGCCGGCGTGTTACAAAACATTGGTTTAACATATTCTAGTTTTAATAGAGTATATTATTATATATTACATATAGCGCTTTAATTTATGTGTTTTTATTTGTGAGTATGCACCAGTTTAGTTTGGTTTGGCATGCATTGCAAGGGAGCGCAGGTAGTCATTAACGGGCCAGCTGGTATCAAGAAAGAGATAGTTGGTTCAGCCTCGGCTAGGCTTGACTTTATACTGACCGTGGCCTTGATATTGATTCTGATGTTGGTTTTGATACTGATTCTGGGCCAATGGTGATGAACTATATCCCCCCACTGCAGATGTAAACGAATGTGACCTCGGACCTGCCGATGCAGACACCGATGATACTGCGCTCAAATAAGGCTGATTAATCTGGGGTTGTTGAACACCATGTTTAGCCGTTGCGGTCAACATCACTGCAGGAGGGGTTGTACCATAGGAACTGGAATGCAAACTGGATTGAGAACTCATTGGGGAAAAACTGGAGGTGTTGGACCGCGGAGTAGAGATTATGGAATTAGCGTAAGATGAAGGAGAGATAGGAGGAGAATGGGGAACGTGATAGTGGTTATTGTTATTATTAGAATGCGATTGTGAGGCGGGAGAGTTGTTGAGACTGCCGTTATTGGGGTTATTTTTGTTACCGTTACTACTATTATTATTGCTTGAGTGGTGTAAACGAGGAGCTAACGAAGACGGGGAGTTACTACCAGAAGGGCTGTTTGCAGCGTATAGTAACAGCTGTTGTTGGCGGATGAGATAGTTGTTGATAATTTGGGTGATTTGCGAAAATGACGACTTCAAATACTTTTTCTGGAGGATCTTGGATGGGATTTGCATGTGTTGGTAAATCAGGTTAATACATTGCACAGCTTTGGCGGATTGGGCCCTTAAATCTTCGGTATTTTCCACGTCCAATTGTTGTAGTAGCTGATTGATGAGGTCCAAAATGCCATGGGCGGGATGGCTTGGAGAATTTATCAACTTTAGCTTACTCAGGTCGTAAATCAGGGTGTCATCCTTGAGTGAGGATATGGGAGGATAATTGAGTAAGATATGTAGTGCCAAGGCCAGGGAGCATACAGCCACAATTGAGGGTTCAAAGTGTAAAAATGCTCGGTGGAATAGGGTGACCTCACAAAAGTACTGAGCCATATGTTTGATCAGCGGGTTCGCGTCGGTACCCAGAATGATTTCCAGGAAGCTATCCATGGAGGGGTGACCTATTTTCCATTCTAGTGTGGACAGGATATAGTTTTCCATTTGGCTAAAGATGTATTCTTCGTAATTGTTGCCACAGATATGTTTGAGATCACTGACAGTGGGCACACGGGATTTCTTCTCTTCGTATTTGGCGGCGATCCACAATGCGGTGCAGCCTACGAGCTGGTAGTGTTTTTTGTAGACAATGCGTCGAGAGCAGTAGCGGTCAGCAATATTGATGGCCAAAAAGAGGGTGTGGGCCTTTAAGCGGAAGGACAGGTGAGCCTCCACCAGAAAGTTGAGGAGGCAGGGGCGCATGGACCAGTCCAGTTCGCTCTGGAGGTCAATCAAGGACGAGTCGGGCAATGTGGTCAATTCCTGTTTTTTGTAATGAGCTAGGATGTCCAGGCGGTATTCGGCTTCGATTTGGCGGGAGCATTCACGGTCGGCGCGGTCCAGGAGCGATAAAGGGGGGGGTATCTGGGCCTGCGAGCGGGCCCGTTGAGTGTAGCTGGACGGCGGAATAGCCACGGCAGTGGCTATGAAGGCCGTAGGGTCGTACACGGAGGTCATGGGATGCAATAAATAGAGATTACGAACTTTTTATAACTAGAAAAAGGGGAATCGAATGGATGGCAAGGAGAGAATGAGGATTTGGAAAGACAAAAAAAAAAGAGAAGCAAAAGAAAAAAAAAAACAACAAATGAATGGACTGGAGATCTCTTTGGCCAAGGCAGATAAGAGCGATGGAAACAAAATACGGCTATTCAGGCCTAATAAAAAAAGACTTTAAGATTGTCCCCTAAATTCCAATTCCAAGTTCTTTTAAAAAAAAAAAAAAAAATAATAATAATAATAATAATAATAGGGTATGTTGACCGAACCCATTCATACCATTTGCTGTAAACCACCGCAGATCCCAGATTACGCCGCATTCCAGGGGCCTCAGAGGGTCTAGGGTCCGATGGAGCCAGGATCCGATTTCTTAGCCACCGCGGAATGCACCTTAAAGGTCGATTACCGGCCGGGCAAGAGCCAGGAGGCGTGGGGCGCCTCTCCGTGTGCGGCGTGTCTCGATCCAAGGGGCCTCAAAGGGGTAAAAAGGGGGTCAACGGTCCAAGGCACCGCGTCCTGACGCGTCGGAGTTGCATTCCGGCAACCCTGGGGGATGGACGGGCTCAGAGCCTGTGATTAGGCGCTGGCGAACCTTTTGGCCAAGACTGATAAAAGACTGAAGAAAAAGGCCATTGATTTGGTAGTTTTGGAGTATACAAGACGTTTTATGGACACGTTATTGACACTCTATGGTTTACGGTTTACGCTTTACGCTTTATGGTTTGGGCTTTATTGACGCTTTATTATTAGCAAATTCCTCTGTGATCCCTGTCGCCGCATCGTCCTATTCTACGGCCACCGCCGGTCTTAGTCTCCACTCTCCTAGACGTCTCGCAAGCTGTTTCGTGGTTGGGTTCCCACCGTCCTCCCTAGCCTACAATCCAGAAGTGCCGTCGTGGACTGCGCCATGCCAGCCATAGACGCTGCCGATTTCAGAATGCGCCGACTCTGATACCATAGACCCCTGCTCAGAAGGGGTTGGCCTGAAAGACCAACAGACTCAAAATCTAAAAGACTCAAAATCTAAAAGACTAAAAGACACCCGGCTTAAACGTCCAGTCGACCTATTGTGTCCTACCGCATTGGCCATCTGCGTTCCCGCTGGCCTCATTCATACAGGGGCCAAACCATACAGGGACCAACCCGGCATTGTACTCCCAGAAGAATGTCGGTCAATTGACTACATAGTGCCTACGCTTCCTATCCCGCCTTTTGCGGGTGTCTGAAGCGTACCAATACACAATGTGGCCTTCTGTAAACAGCCCAAAAACTCTACCCCTTTAGACTCTCACAATACAAACCCGTCAGGGTTTCTCTACACTAAACTTTTGGGTCTTGAGAAAAGGCACCTGTTACTCCGTGGAGCGCCCAGACAATTAAGAAAAAAATAAAAATAAAAATAAAAATAAAAATCTGCCGCTTTTCTAATATTGTACAATACGCTCAAAAATAGTTACTCACCTTGTACGCCATTTCGGACTCATAATCCCCTCTAAAGACAACCCCATCGATTGCTCGTACTGCTTTATATAAAAAAACGCTCAGGTCTACATTACACTAGCAGACCTCAGTCAACCCCAGGATTCATTGTAAAAATGATAATAATAAAATAAATAAAAAAAAACTTCCTTGCCAGGGGTCGAACCTGGAATCTTTCGGTAGTGACAATTAACACACGCTGAACGTACGCTTCTGTGACAGAAATCGTAGCCGAACGCCTTGCCATTGGGCCACAAGGAACAAGCTTGGTGGGAAAACATTTTCTTACATCTTATTGACCGTTCTCCGTCTACAAACCAACAATATTACAGCATTTCTTTTAATACCTTAACGTCATTACAATCAATTCTATACAACATCCATGTTAAAAGTCAAATGTTTGGGTTCCCTGATAATGGCTTTCATAAATCCCGCCCTTACCTTTGTCAACTCGCCAAAGTATACACTCAAGAAGGCTGGTTTTAAATCATTCCACAAAGTAGTTCAAAATACTAGATACTAATGCTGATGGATATATACCGATACAGATTCCAAATGGGATTAAAAGCTGATGGAAATTCTTAAGAATCCAGATCACGAAAAAAAGACTGCAGCACCTTGTGTTCCCACGTGGTCTCCCACCGTAGTACTTATGAAGGCTCTCACTGGCTTAACTATGATTGATCGGACGGGAAATCGTGCTTTCCAGTGGATATGGCCGCAGACATACTTTGGTCAAATTTTGATCACTAATTGCTTAAATTATTTTCTCAGACTGTGACTCGACTTATCGGTATTTGTTGCTGGGTCATTCGTGAGCAATAATCCAAAGGTATTAGAGCCAAATATGAACTGGATGATAATACGCGACACACACGTTTTCTGAAGTCGTATTCAAAAACCAACATCAAAAAATAGAAACGGGGACTATAATTGAGTTTGGCATAGTAGCCAATTAGCGTTGAAAGTAACCCAGAAAAACTTTGCGAAAAAATAAGCCCAACGGGGGGGTCGAACCCCCAACCTTGTGATGACTTTAATTCCTTTCTGGAGGATTTTAAGAGTCACACGCTCTACCGATTGAGCTAGCTAGGCTACAGAAGCTGATTCGACCCAGGATCGAACTGGGGACGTTCTGCGTGTTAAGCAGATGCCATGACCAACTAGACCATCGAACCAATTCCTGTAAGGGGTCTAATTTTGGAAATGTTTTCACTATTTGATAATGTGTTTTCAATGTTCGAGTGGAATAGCTTTATCTTTTCGAAAGATGATGAAACTCATGTTCCTTTTTTTACTAATATGATACTTAATGTTTTCTATGTCTTTTTTTTAAATAAATAATTATTTGAAAGTTTTGATTTTTTTCATAAATTCAAGTAAATACAAGCTCATGCCTTCTAAAGTCACTTAGCTTCTTTATTCGCTTTTGAAAAAACTAAAAAGATTATACAGGTGTTATAATAAAACAATAATAATACTGCAAATAAATTAATATATATTTTAAATTAAAACACTGTAAAATTAAAACTAAAATTCTCATTAACCCATGCGTCACAAGATTGTGATGTATAGTAGTTAGGGTGCCGATTTAGCTTTGAGCAATATATATACTGCCCACTCCACCATTAAGCCTTTCCCAGTTTTCAAAGCCGCCTTCAAGAATATAAATCTTCTGTTGATCTTCAGGGGCAATATCACTACCCTCTTGGGTCCACCGAGCGTAGGCACGGGCGGCACTAGGCCCCCGAATTTGACTCATCATGCAATAGAATACCACACAATCGTAATTCTTTAAATCTTGGCTCAATTTGGGCATACTAGCTAAAAAAGTTGATGATGGTATATTGAGTGATGTGGGGATGTGAGGGCCGAGGTGATCATCATCGCGAACGTCGATAATAACAAATTTCTGGCCTGGACTAGGAACCGAGTTCGTCCGTGTAGCCAGGACTTCGGGAAAAGAGTCAAACCAGCTCTTCAAGATAACAGGTGAAAGATATTTTATCGTACTCATATTAGAGAAAGAGAATAAGCAGGCTTTAGAAATATATCTAGTGTTGATTGAAAAGAGTTTACTGAATCGAACGAAAACTCTCTATCGGATCATAATACTCCCAAATAACATGCAGTGTGTTGAGGGCTATCCATACACATTAGATATGTACTAGCAACGATATAGTTTAAAATAATTGGCAACATTTGGATGATCTATAAATCTATAAAAGTAAATAAAAAACAAAGAAAAGCATAACTATGTCTAAAATCTTCATGCGTAGTTTTATAATTGAACTCGTCAATCCCGTCTACAGGTAATAGAGAAATGAGTACAAAATGGTTCTCGGTGCGCCATACTTCAAGGCTCCATTTATCACTTGAGAAGACTATGGCTTTCCTCGGAATCAGATTAAATTTCAACCTCATCAGAATCGCTGTTATTTTTTCTATTTTGTTTATAAGTAGCATTTGAGTTATGATCGACACTTAACTCACCTTCATCATTTTGTTTATCATCTTCACTCTCTTCTCCACTCTCTTCTCCACTCTCTTCTCCACTCTCTTCTNCACTCTCTTCTCCACTCTCTTCTCCACTCTCTTCTCCACTCTCTTCTTCGCTCTCATCCTCACTTTGTACTTCACTTTCTTCTCCACTTTCTTCATCCTCTTCATCACTGGTATCTTCTTCGTCACTTTCTTCGGCTTCTATAACATCAGCAAAAAAGTCATCCAGACTTTGCAGTTTCTTAGCTGAAGAAGTATTAGGTTTTACAACAGTTGGGTTCATAAATCTGCCACCAGACGTAGCCGTATTACCGAACCCAGAACTAGTGCTGGGCACACCCATACGAGATGGCTTTGATTTACCGGAGACAGTATTAGTGAAAGATCGCTGGTTCTGAACGGCTTCTTCCATATCAGAATCATCGCGACTGCTGTTTCCATCTTTAGTGTTTCTCACACTACGGTCGACAAGGAAATGGTCGTCTACCCATTCCACAACATCTTTGTATCCATCAACCCGATGCCCCAAAACTAAACTGGTGGAAAGCAAGGCAAAATTTAAAACGTTTCTTTTATCATGACTGAGCTCACCGACTTGGATTCCGGGGTTCGGTTTAGGCGCTTGTAACATTAGTGTAGCTAGTTCAGTATGGTTATCATCAGATAATAGAGTGTGAAACATTCGTGCTCGATCTCGGGTATCATAACTCATGTCATATTTAGCCAGGTACATAGTGTGTCTAAATAGGGCGGCTATGATACCTTCATTTTCTGCCCTAATCTCGGCTTCGAATAATCCATTATCATTATTGTCATCATTCTCACCACGCTTGGGTTCAGATCCACTAGTATTTAGTTCTAAATGAGTACAGTAAATCTTGGCAGCAAGAAGAGTTATTTGATACCTGACTTCTTCATCTTCGTTGGCAAATGTTTTTAGTAAAACCCGCAAGAGATCAGGGCCTACAGCATTCTTGGTAAATATCGAGAACTCACCCACTAACCAGATAATACTTGCCTTGGCGGTTGAATTAATGGAACGACTAGCTTGACTTTGACCAGGGATGGTGTTTAAGATTTCAGATAACCGCCATACGGTCTTGATATGCGTAGAGGGATCTTGCTGAATTAAGAAGCGAATAGCCGTTAAAGACTCGTTAACAATCGTAGAATTTGTAGATTGAACTTGTCTAAGTAGCCATTTAAGAGTTTTTTTACATATAGCATAACTGACCATAGAACATTTACCGATAACCTTAACAGCTGCGGCAACGATTCCGGAATTAGATGATGTTAAAGCATAATATTTCAATTCGGACATTACCAACCCTGCATTTGATTCATCACATAAAAGCGCCAAGATTTCCAGTTTCAGCTTAGAAATCTCTTCTGAGTCACTCGGGAATAAATAGAAGTTGGTTAAGTACCTTTCACGAAGCGTTTCTCGTCTTCCAGTTTGCGCAATGGCTAAAATATTTTTGAGTACAATCAATTCACACTCCTTGGACTGCCTTTTAATTAACTTGATTAACGACCCAAAGATATCGTTGTATTCTTTGAACATCTTAGCAGGTACAAGGTAACGGAATGCCTTGACTACAGAAAGTACTACTGAGCCGTCGAGACTGTAGAAAAGAGAATGAATAGACTTTAAAAATAGGTCTAAATCAGAATCCACTACAAACTCAACTACACCAGCAAGGTTTTCATCATCATACTCATCTTCTGTTAAACATTCTATAGCTATCTTTTCATTATTGTTTTCGTCAACTGTAACTACTCTCTTTTTGACTTTGGCGATATTTGATCTTGCATACTGAGTTAAAATATCAATAGAAATAGTTTGACTCCATTCATTAAAACCTGTAATATTCTTACATATTCTGCGGTATTTATTGTGGAGCATGTCAAATCGATCGGGACACAACTTTGAATAAGCGATAAGGGCTTCACCTAGTACTTCGGTACTGGTATCACGTAAAAGTACTTCCAGTAGCTCCAAAAGAGTTGGTAAAGTCGATGGATCCAATTCAAAACATTTGAAAAGCGAAGAAGCGGCAGCCTTTTTTACAACAGATGAAGAGTCACTAACACTCTTCTTGATACCCATCAGGACAATCTGTGAAATCACCGGGACCCGAATTCCTGACATAACCTTGATTGCCAATGATCTAATCAAAGGGTTCTGATCATTCAATGACTTTTGAATAGTATTGATCGAAAGTAAAGCTAAATCAGGTTCCCGATCAGCGTATCTCAGCAAATAGATATAAACTAGTTTTCTTATCTGTAAGGTGGGCGAGGCTATGTTATGTACCACACTAGCAAAGTGCTCGGAGACATCAGTACCCACAGCCATAAGACCAATAATCTGTTTCATTCCAGATAGGGTCTCCCGCTCGCTGCGGGAGTCTAAAAGATGCTTGATATCTTTGGTATCGTAAAAGGTATCTTCAATCAACCGGGATGATGCCACACTGGCAGCTTCTAAGGTAAAGTCTCGGGCCGATTCGAGCACAGCGCTGATTTTGGAAAATGAGTCTGCCATGTCTAAGTAAGGTTCACAATTCAAACTAATTGAACGACTTTATTTTATCAAAATAATGAATTGGCAAAAGGAGATGATCTCTAACGGATGTAACCCAGGATTTCATACAATGGATTGATTGACTCCTATTTGGAACCTTGAATCACCGCC
Source organism: Nadsonia fulvescens var. elongata DSM 6958 (assembly GCA_001661315.1). Classification (NCBI taxonomy): domain Eukaryota; kingdom Fungi; phylum Ascomycota; class Dipodascomycetes; order Dipodascales; genus Nadsonia; species Nadsonia fulvescens. Next base: position 100,883 of record KV454407.1, on the reverse strand, counting down.
GTGCGTGAAACCGGGTAACTCAAGGCTTGAGAGCGAAATCCGGTTCATAAAAAGATAAGAAAATAAATTTATTGTTACAAATACATCCAAACATGCCGTATAAACAGTTAAAAAAATAAAAATACAATTAAAGAGATCCAGACCTACAAAGTGCCATAAACTATATCCAGATATCCAATTCAGCACGCTTGTAGTTATCCTCTTCTAGTTCAGGATAATATGGTACCATAGCATCAGCACTTTGAATGTAAGCTGAGTTGTAGAGTCTCCAATAAGGCTTTCTAACCTTGCGAGCACTATGGAACAGCCCTGTCCAAATATAATTTAACACTACTGAAGCACCAACGCAGTTTCTGACACCGTCGATACCTTCGATAATTCTGTCAATGACATGTGGAGAAGTTTCAAAGATATTAGGAAGCAATAGATTCAGAAAATGAATCATAGCATCTTCACACCCATGACCAGTTACACCAAGTGCAATATGCTTGATCACGGAGGCCGCAGTTTGTCTATGAACGTGATCACGATCGATTAAAGCATCTTCTAATAGGGGAGTAACAGCGTAAACATAGTCCTTGGCCATATCACCAATATATTCAAACAGAAAACTCATGGCCTTAAGAACACCATTTTGCACGTTTAATTCTGGCACACGGTACTCGTTCATCAAAGCCGGTAAAACAGTGAAAGGCGAGCAAGTTTCAGCAACAATGCCAATAGCCACAGCAGTACAGACACGCGATTGGCGCTCTTGAACTCGAAGGTTACTAAGCAAAGTAGCCAAAACATCCTGAGGGCCAATAGCCTTAGCGATATAGCCAAATGTGTTGTTGGCAGCTCGTCGAATACCCTTTTTATGGGCCTTAAGAATATCCAATAATTCAAAACAAATTCTCATCCATTCTCGAGGACTGACATATTCAGGACCACGATCAGCAATACGTCCCACCAAATCAATGGCATTTTCTTGAACCTTTTCATGTCTATTACGCAAGATGGGGGTTAATCGTGGTAAAAGATCACCAATAGGTGGCCTCATTTGAGATAGACCTACTACAGCCACGATATTCTTTAAAGCTCCCAGAATAGAACCCAGAACCTCGGGGTATTCTTCACCTAACTGTTCGTAAAGTACACTACCCAACTTAAGCAAAAAATTATCTTCGTCACAGTTTTTTATCACGATTGCAATGGCGGCAATAAGATCGGCAGCCTTTTGTCTAACAAGAGGGGATTGATTTTGTAAACTGAATAAAATAGCACTAACGATTTCAGTCAAATACTTTTTACTCCTATACCCAAGGGCGTTAATAACTGTACCAAAGGCATTGACCATAATGTTATCATCAGAAGATTGCTGGAATGAGGTCAACATACCATCGACCAGTCTCCGTTCTAAATCTGGCGAAAGATCAGCGGCACCTAAGCTAGAAATTACCTTTTCAACCGTAATTACACCCATTTTTCGGAAAGGCTCTGCTTCATCCTTGAGCACTAACACAATCCTCTCAAGCACCTCGGAGACGCCTACCTTCTGGGAAATCTCTAATGTGGTATCAATAACTAGTGAGTTAAATCGGCCTAAAGCAATACGGCGTATCCAAAAGCACTTAAAAAATTCGGGCACAACCTGTTCTTTCAAGTACTTGGGAGTCACGCCCTCAGTAGCAGCGCACTGTTGAACAACCTTCAAGACGATTTTCCGCATATCTTCATCAGGGGAGTTAAATTCACGTAGAAGAATAACCATGACTTCTTTGGTATAATAGTTAGCATATTCAGGATCCATAAGTGGGATTAAAAATCCAATACATTTGATAAACGCAGCCAGGCCTTTACCGCGGTGCTTTCGGATACCCATCCACAGTGGCTCAAGAACATTTTCGAATGATTCAATACCGTAGGGTGCAGAGGCTTCAGCCAATGCCGATATAGACAATGCCGTGATGGTTCTAACTTTTAATTGCTCATCAGTCAAACACGCAGCAATACAGTCCACCAGTCCCTTGAGGTGAGGTAGAATGGCACATCCCATTAGCACAGCAATTTGCTGTACAATTTTTACACCGGTATGGCGGGCTTCCCAACTCTTTTTAGATTTACACACAGCCTTGATAAAGGGAATAAGTGCAGGTACACCCAATGCGCTAGCAACTACCGCAAAACCCCGAGCTGTAATATTACGCACATATTCATCAGTCTGATCAATGTCCGGACGCATAACCGTGATCATATGAGGTAAACCGACAGCTTTGGCCAAGTTGGATACAGCTTCACGACCCTCAATTCGAGCATAAGGATCCTCTTCAATCAAAAGGGGTAATATCACCACTAAAATCTTATGCGTATATGGACGGACTAAATCATCCAGCCTGTAAAGAACTCGATTAATGATTTTGACTAATAAATGCCTTTCTTGCTCCTGTAATGATTTTTCCAGCATCAGCGGCAATACCTGATCAAAGATAGCCTTAGGGCCAAATGAACGTGCGTTATCAGTTAATTGTCGAAGGGCACCCTTTCTTACAGGGGGAGCACCGTTTTTGACTTTGAGTACTAGTCGCATAACCTTACGAGCCTTTAATTCCGCAATAGTCAATTCACTTTCTTTAGTTTTTTCCATTAATTTACCGAAATACTTCATATCCTCTTCACGGAAGAACTGCAATTCACCAACACCCGGAATATTTGTGGGTAGATGCTTAACCCCCAGGCTTTCAGCTGATGTTTCTTCTAGCATAACAAACCCGTCATTACTAGATACAGGAGCTTGTATCAGCTTTTGAGCTGGCTGAGTAATGGGTACATAATCAAGAGGAGGTTGTAAGATTTCATAACCCTCAGTGGGCAGAATCTGGTTCAACATTTCATCTGATAGATAATTGGGATTTTCAATCATAGCTCCAAATACAGGTTTAGATAGTTCGGTGGACTCCGTAGCCTTAGATGACTGATCCCACCTGGAACGACGAGCGGGTTTGACCACCTCGACTTCATTCTGTAATTCAGAAATTATTGCGGGAGCGGTTTGATCCCATCGTGATCTTCGTTTGATTATTTGTGGTTGGGCAACAGGCTCTACCTCAGATTTTACTACAGGCTCTGTGCCGGAAGCTTCATCAGTACCTTCAACATCCCACCTTCTCTTTCTAGCACGTTTAGGCTCCTCAGAAATAGTTTCTTCTTGCTTAATATATTGTTCTCGCGAAGATGTTGACTCTTCATTTTGTTTTTTGATAAGTTGTTGAATACGCTGCTCTTCACGCTCCAACTCTCTTTCTTCCATGATTTGCTTATAAGAACGCGTCTCGCCATCAGCACCGACTCGATCAGGAGACAATGCTCGGTTATATTTACGTCGTTGATAATCACTTTCTTTACTATATACACTCTTGGCATGCTGTCTTTCAACTAATCCATCATCCTGATCACCTGTGCCAGCCATCTCAGCTACGAGTTCTTTGGGCGCGCTGTACTGACCCACCAGAGTTCTCTTACCAAGTTCAGTTTCCATTGAATCATCAAAATCAATGCCGTTAACTGCGATCGAGGTATCGTATTTATCTAGCTGTCTAGGAGGGGTTTCATCGTAGAATGAATCAACTGGTTCATTACTGTTCAGAGCTTTACGCTGCAGTTGTGCGCGCTTGATTTCCGCCAGATCTAATCCAAGGTTAATAAATGAGCCAAATAGAGATCATACGGGAATTTTAAAACCTACTTACCATCAGACATTATAAAATCTTCAATTACTAAACCGAAACTAAGGCCAAAATTAGATTTTTTCTTATTATCAGAACAACTTGAGATTTTGAAATCGCACTTTAGTGTCCCAAACCCCCAGGGTTAGGGCCATTATTGATAGGGCTTCAATCAACATATACATATCAGACGTAAGACACATAAATAAAAATAACGGCGTTTTATTCATTAATAGTAGCAATTGAAGGTATAAATAACATAATGCTACACTCGGTGGGTCAGGTAAAAGTTCCCTGGTGCCTTATATATATCTGTGGTTTCCTGACATTACTGCTAATCGTCGAGGTCAGTGCTGACGTTGAAAATCCAATTGTCACGAAAACTGAAACCGCCGACTACCGTGAAGAGTTGACTCTTAAACCATTATCTAAAACTAATTTACTAGCTTCCTTTTTTTTCGAAACTTATTCAGAGCCCTTTAATATCGAACAATTAAGCTCATCAGCTGTTTCTGGGAATAAGGATAGCTTCAAAGATTACAAACACTATTCGACATTCCCCAGATCGTTAGGGCAGATTATCGACTTGACGGATGCTCGTGAGCTTCATTTAAGGTTTTCACAGGGCTGGTGGGATGCCGAGGAATGGGGGAGCTTGCCTCGTGAAGGTAGTAACTCTGGTGGTACTGGGGTTGAGGCCTGGGCATTCATCCAGGCTAATAATCGAATGGAAGCCACCACTAAATGGTCCAAGATGGTTAATATTTTATCGGGCCTGTTTTGTGCCTCATTTAATTTTTTGGATAATGCTACAACCACATTTCCGGTAAAATCATTTACTGCGGAAGGGAATACTGGTGATTTGATAGATGAGAGTGTGTACGTACTGCGTGGTGCCTTGCCCGGCGAGCCGGTGTGTACAGAGAATCTTACACCATTTTTAAAATTGTTACCCTGCAAGGGCAAGGCTGGTATTTCATCTCTCCTTGACGGCCACAAGTTATTTGATTCTCAATGGCAGAGTATGTCGATTGATGTTGCTACAGTCTGTAACCTAGACACGCAAGACTGCAGACTTCGTATGACCCAAGTGATTGATATGGTAATTGACGTTCCGCGAGCTATTAAGAAAAAAGACTCACCTATTCCTGTCCCTACTCCTGTCTCAGAGTTAAGGTGTGACAAATCAAAATCTTATTATAACGAAAGAAACTGTTTCCCTTTGGATGAGCCAACTGAAGTCGCCTGGAAACTGTCGGATTTTTTTGGCAGACCCATCTCGGGGGCGTGTAGTGTTGCCCTACAAAACGGTCAAATTTGCAGTAAGGTGCCTGAAAACTGGGAATTATCTTACGATTATGCGAATGACATTGAATTAGCTCACCTAGAGGATAATTGTATAAACCTTCCTAACCGACTCCCGAATAGTGATAATCATTTCGATCTCACACTATCAACATATAACGCTGATCAAGTACTTGAAATTCCGACACCACCTGTTTATGTTCAGCGCTCCTTGACTGGCCACGGTCAGGAACATGGAGGTGTTCGGACAGTGTTCCGCAATCCATCATTGACCAAATCCGTGCGACTGGTATATTTCGAGACTATTCCATGGTTTATGCGATTTTTTATTCATACACTAGATGTTAGTGGTACTAAAGATACAACTATTTCGCTATCTCGAAAAGAGTTAATTCAAAATATCCATTACACTCCTGCATTAGATAGATCAAGACCGGCACAGTTTGAGGTAGAAATTATCATACCTTCAGGAGTAACCGCTGTGCTAAGTTATCAATTTGACAAGTCATTGCTGTTTTTGGAGGAATACCCACCCGATGCCAATTTCGGCTTCTATATAGCCCCTGCCGTATTGACCACCATAGAAGACGGCCATGACCGACCCTGTACTATTCGAACAACATCATTGCTATTGTCTCTTCCGACTCCCGATTTTAGTATGCCATACAATGTGATTATTTTGACTTGCACGGTAATGGCGCTGACGTTTGGATCAATCTATAATATTCTTGTTAAGCGGATTGTTACAGTGGCTGAAGCTGAGGCTGTGATGAAAAACACACAAAGTTACAAATTTATTCAAAAGGCCAAAAATTTTAAAGTGGCTTTGAAAAACTTGGGGAAGAAAGCAAAAGAAGAGTGAACAGTAAAGGATTAGATAGGTAGAATACAAAGTTATAGGTGTAAATTATTATGTACGTTTCTATCCCCAACAATAATTATCATTTTTAGTTAGTTAACCAAATATAAGCTAATCCCCCAGATATTTCTATGTCTATCACTGTATCGTGAAATCACTACCATACCCCGTCATCTCATAGTGTTTATTCTCTTCTTCATCGTCATCATCATTGTCATCATCATCATTATTGCCACCATCTAACGGTTGGTTGAACATATCATAAATATCGTTAGTCGCCGCTTTACTATGCATAGTCATCGTGGGTGAGGCAGGTCTCACGGGAATCGGAGAGTCATTATCGAGGGGGATGGTCCGTTTCGACCCTGTGGTGGGTGCAGGAGTAGCAGGAGGTTTCATATCAGTAGTTACAAACTCCGATTGAGTAAAAATCGATTTAGGCTTCAGTAATTTAGTATGAAGTGGTTTCAATTTGTACAATCGTCTTGACTTGGCTAAAATTTCCTCCAGACAAAACTCCTCTTGGGTCTGATTGTCGTACAGAAACTCCATGTGAATGGCGATGCTTTCATTAGGCTTCGAGGGGATAGAAGATTGCAACATCGTAGATGTCGTGTCTCTAAATACAGCAATTTTGGAATTAGTATGTATATTTGGACCACCATTATTCACTTGAGGTATAGTTTGACCAACCCAAGGTTTAGGCTCAATAGTATTTTCTTTCCGCCTAGAAGCCAGTGAACCTATAGTATCCCAGCCTCCTGGAGCGATGGAACTAATACTTGCAGACTCATTTTCAGTATCAGCAAAAACTGTCATTTTCGATTTATTTGTTGTCCCTGGCGTAGAAACTACCGGGCTCGTAGCCGTTGCAGACGTGGCATCCATCTTCACTGCCAATACAGGTCTCACCACGGGCATCACCGGCGAATGTGGTGTATGAGTATCAGCCAATCCCTCCCCTGATACCGCAATTCTCTCTTTAAACTCTTGAAATCTTCTTTTTAACCTAATCAATGGCCTAGCTTCCATGCTTACACCCCATTCAAAAACTTCCTGCGCTTGTTGTGGGCGATGTGTTGATTCAAAAAACGCGGCATATTGCTCATAAAATGTAGCTAAGTGTGTTCCAATTTCCTTCCGAGCGAGATAAGTAAAAAGCTCCCTTGGTGCATTTGAGAATGCTGAATATCGCATCCATACACGAAGATAGCGTGGATCATTGCGGTAGTGAATATCATCACGAAAGTATTGGGTGGTACGTTCAAGAAGTAGTGTGAGTCCACTACCACTACTAGCACCAGAAGGATAAGTGTCTAAAGTCCACTGAATATAATTGAGAAAGGGTTCTAAGGGGTCATCTAGTTCGGCCAGATTTTCTTCCGTAAGGGCTTGTTCAAATTGTTGACGTTGATCGTGGGTGGTAAGCGCTGAGGGGGGTTCTGACTCACTGAAGACTCGCTGAAGAGCAGCAGCGGATCTTCCCTCACGCAGAGGAAGGATGTTCTCCTTTTGATGTTCGAACGACTCGAATGCCACGGGTGTGGTCATAGTTTATGTTTTAGATAGTTTTTTAGCGGTGACTTTAGTAGTTGATATTGGTGATATTGGTAATGATATTGTAGCCGCTATGATCCCAATGGCACGCATAGAATCCTCAAATATCGCCAAAATACGCAGTGGGTTAGAGTTGGTATATTAAAGAGATATTACAAATTATATTAGTTAGACAGAAAAATAGATAGATACATTAAAGTAAGCAGATCAAAAGAAGATTAAGATGTTGCTCTCATGATAAAATTAATACCTGTAGCTGCGGCCAAAGAAATACAAATTACGGTAGGCCCAACTTGATCATCATATCTCACAGCACGCTTATTACGAATATTATACACTCTCCAGATATACATGGCAATAGCGTAAAGAATAGTAATTACCGATGTGAAAAAGAAACCTACAGCAGCATCAATGGCACGATGGTCACCATAATTCAACAAGGCGATGGCAATACCACCTAATAAGGTACCGATTTCTACCCACGATAAGAAAGTACGTTCATTGGCAAAGTAAACCTTGGGTTCAATTCGTACGGGAACACTGATTCGTTTACCAGCCGGAACGACGATATTCGAAATAAATTGCGTACCCTGCGGAATAGTGGACACAGAGATATCTGCCAAAAATGCTTCATCAACCCAATGGACAAAAGAGGCATAAGTGGAGGTAATGGGACTCAACCAACGACGTATCTTGGGAGAGACGTAGCTGGCTTTTCGACGTTGATCGGGGGAAGAGGAAGATAATAGTAATGGTGTCTGTTCGTCTGTATCATGTACCTCTACCACTCGGTTGAATTGAACATTAGCTGAGGAACCAACACCATCTTCTTCATCACGGTAGTGATCTAACTGAGCAGCATCATCATTGTCAAAATCGTCGTCATCATAGTCTTCAGCTCCTGAAACAGAAGAAGAATGCTGTGGTCTCTCGATACCATATTGGGTATTGGCCGGTTTTCTAATATCCACTGTCATTTGGGGCATCCAAAATGGGATCAAGTCAACACGTTCTGGCAAAAGTGTGGCACAACCATGAATGAACTTGGAGAACTTGGGAACGGCCTCAACTAAATGAGAAGACACAAGTTCTCTGACCCATTGTGGGGGCTCTTGGCCCATTTGTGTTTGAAGCTTCACTTCCAAGACGGCATAAGGGAAACGTTCAACGTCACCGGCAGGCAATTGAGAGAATGGCCAGTCAACACCAATATCCATACGTCGCCAATTACCATGAGTACGATCTACACTGTCAAAATTGTCTTCGCGCACCATTGTGAGTTCGGTATCAAGGGAGATTCTAACACGAGCATCACCTGGCAGCTGAAACGCGGTACGATTATAAAAAGAACGAACAACAGGACGAAGCTTTTTGGTCAGAGTAGCATATTGAACTTCACGTGCAAGAGCCTCGAGAGATTCAATTTCAGCTAAGGATTTTTTACCTTCACGACGTATTTTATCAAACGCCTGGGGAACAGTATATTTACCAGCCATAAATTCGTTGACATACTTTTCCTTCAAGGCAAAACGAGCTTTTACAGATTTCTCACCAGTCCAATCTTCACGATGAGTTTTACGCTCGATAAAGATTTGATCGGATTGCATGCCACCGTACCATCTTAGACGAACGGCTTCAGCACCCTCGGTTTTTTCCAAACGGCCACGATAAAGGTCTAATTGTTTGTTATCATAATAAATTGAGGTAATAGCGCTGTCCTCCTTTTGAAACTCCTTAGATGCGTTGAATACCAATACGGGTAAATGTTTAAGAATAATCAGCTTAAGTTCAGTAATATTATCGGGGTGAACCCAGTATTTGGTGGTTTGACGCACGAAATTCTGTTGTCCGCCACCAGCGGAAGAGTCACCTTTGACAGGGTTACCCCTGGTTCTTACGAGATCATAAAGTTTGGACAACTTAACTACGAGAATATCGTAATTGTCCTTGAAAAAAGGCTTTGCATTTAATCGGGCAGAGAAGATCGGCTTCAATACCCATCCGGTCTGTTTATCGTGCTTTTTAATAATTTTCTGGAAGCCTGTGTAATTGAGACGAGTGAATTTAGCTAAATCGTGCACATCGGCAATAATATCTGATAATTCTTCTTCCAATTCTTCAAATTCCTGCTCGAGATCCTGGGCCAGATCGGCATTTACTGACCCCTGAGCATCGGTAGCGTCGGCGAGGGCCTGTACTACGCTGTTGACTTCTCTTTCCGAATCTTTGATTCGACGCAAAATCTCTGAAGCCTTCACTTTTTGAAACGTATAGACCTTGTCTAGCTCAGTTTCTAGCATAGTAACAAAGGTTTCTTCTTCACGTTCAGACCATGATTCATTCTTAGCCAGCCCGGCCTTTAAGGCGTCCTTAAGATCATCATAGGAGATATAGTAGTAGTAATAGTTTTTAATCAGCGACGACTTTAATTGCTGGCCAAACTTCATGGTGAAAAATGGGATTACAAGCCCGGTTGTTACAGGTTGTCGACGTTCGGTTATATAACCGGTAAGCTGGTAGAGATCAAAGGGTTATATATAAAAACAGTATGTACCGGCCTTGAGAACCGTAAGGCGGTAGAGAGCCTTATCGCGCTCCAATCAGCAAAACACGTGGTTACCCGTGTGTGGCCCTAACCCAGGGACTTATAATAATCAATGACTGAGTTTTCAGCTTTTTTGCAAATATCCACTATAAAATATCCACTATAAAATGTCCACTATATATATACATATATATATATATATATAGTTTATCTTTGGTATATATAATGATATTCTAATTCGTATTATCCGTGATATATTGTATATATTGCAGTTAGCGAGATTGATTTCTGATTCTAACTGAGAAATCAGATCGAAAAAAAAAACACCAAAAAATCTCTGCCGAAACGGTTGTCTAAGTTTTTTCGATCGTTTCCAGTAGCTTATTCTTATTCGCTATCTGCTTTTTGAGCTTTTGATGTTTTCTCTTTAGAAATACACTGAAAGCTGTATCCATTTTATGTCTCAAGTAATACCATCCTTTATGGGTGTTTATGATATAGTTCACTCCTTCGATATCAATATAATCTATAGACTTAATTTTTTACCCAATATTAGGTAAATCCTGTTGTTACACGTTTACGTAAGGGAAAATTGATATTCAAGACATAGAAAATTGGCATACTTCTTGTATCTTATGTACCTCGTTTTGAGTCATTCATCTGTAAAAGTCAATATATACCGGTTCGGGGTTTTTATCGTAAATAAAGGCGAGAAAACCTACCAAGGAGTATTAATTATAAGCTTAGCTGATTTCTATTGTTTTTTCAGAGTATATACTCCTCAGAACCCCAGACTTGCGTGGAAACGACCAAGTCTTTAGTATAGCTGCATTGTTTCAATCTCAAGATAGCACTCGTGAGTCTCTAGATAGACTCGCAAGTAGGTAGACTCACAATAGAACACTACCATAATGAAAAAAACCTGAATGACTAGAAAGCGCAAAAGATAAAGATATACTTCAGATCATTTTTGACATGACACAAGGCAAAAGCTTGCTAGTTGTCAAATGTAGAGTAGCCCCTATAAGCTCTAAAGACAACCTGAATTTCACTAAATCTATTGAACTAACCGTCATTTATCTATTAATAATTATCAATTCTTATATTGCAGGATTCGAGTACTCCGCGCTTTTTCTTCTTTTTTATTTACACTGTCCTTTAATCGCTAGCCTGATTAAAAGTTTTCAAAGAACTAATCATTTGATTCTATCATATATCATCTAAACGCAAAAAACAAAATTCAATAAAAAATCTTTAATATTAAAAACAAAACATATATATATATAATATTTTCTAGCTATCATGTCCAATCCAAAGGGGAAGAGACGCCAGATATCAGCACACTAAACCTACTTTGTTGAACACACACTCTATTGATTCAGCATAGTTCAATATGGGAATCCTTGTAACCGCTGGACAGTTGGCGCCATTACGCAAATATTAATTGATAGCATTGAAGCCCCCATTTGTATTCCGTTATATAATAAACCTATCAAACGGTTCATTCTTTTCTTCCCAGATTGGATAGCACACCCCAACTCGTTCCTAACGACGCTTTATCTCTGTTTCTTATCAAGTTTTTTCTTGCCAACTTTAAAATTAATTGATGTAATTATGGATTTTCAAAGGATGTACTATTTAATTGGAGGACTCTCAACAGTATTTTCCAAAATCGATAGAGTCTTGACGAATCTTTGAGGGAGCCTATTGGAAGAACGAAATATATTATAAGGGAATTTCCTATCGTAGGAATAACATTCCGTGACACAGAAACGGTTTATACTACCGTGGTGGCCACTTTTTGGCTTGAGCATTTGGTTTCGAATACTTGAGGCTTTTGTCCATTGCACAGTTTGCTACATTGTGTGATTTGTATTTGTGAACATGGGAGGAACTTCATACTCATATGTTGTATCTGAAGTTCGTACCGACGAGTCCTGGGCGCAGTGGTGCAGTTACACTAGGCGTTTTCGTTACTGCTTTCAGAGAAACTAAAGTGTTTCATGAAACGTGGTTTGAGCTTAATGGTGGATACATTAATTACAAAACTCCAGTTATGGCATCTGACTGCTTGATCTCGGTTTGGGTAATCTGCCTCGTTGGTAAAGCCGTTCATGCGTCGAATATCGTCCTCAAGGCCAGCCGTGCGAACAGGACCACCGACAAGCCTTTCTTAGATTTATTACAATTTTTTATACATGTTTGCCTTTGCGGCCTTGTGGGCTTCATCGGCTCCCGAGCTAATTAACGTTTATTCATTGCAATTTACTGATTTACTGGGTGTTACAGCTGCCTTGATGGAAGGCCGCGTTATTATAGCCAATATGATTCAGTCATCACCCTTTTATACAAACATTCTCACATACTATCCCTCAATCGCGCTGGTAGCTCATGCAATGGCCAAAGTATTTGGACATGACACTAATAGTATTACCCCAGCTATTTTATATATGGGTCTAGGCGGATTGATTACTGCCTACCCGTTATTTCTTTGCGAGACTAGTTCGGTCTTCTCCAAAAAGCAAGGCAAGATAGAATAAGATATACAAAATTTTGCAACAATGCTTTTGGGCGCTGAATATGATTGCTAGTAAATATAAAATAGAGGTTAAATATAAATCAAAAATAAATTTATTTACAATTCGATGTTGTGGGTATTCTCACGGTAATTAATATACTGGGTAAATATAATCACAGAAGATTTTTGACGAGCCCTTATACCTGAAAACTGGATTCAGCAACAGATTCTCTAGAGTCAAGACAAACAAGAACAATCAAAGACAAATAAATTTCAAGATGGTTGAACTTACTCAAATTAATGATGAATCCCAGCAAAACGCCTTCGGTGAAAAGATCGAAGAACAATTCGAAGAGCAACAAGCCAATGATGGCGATTTCTACGATACCGATTCTGACGTTTCTGGCGATGAATTAGATGATGAATACGATATTCAAAACGAATCCTTAACTGATAGAATCGTGGCCCTTAAGGATGTTATTCCTCCCCAACAAAGAGCCCAGTTGAATCAATTATCCTCTAGTCTTTACTCGCTGGCTACCGGTACCCTTAACTTGGGGGGTAACTTCTTATGGACAGTCACCACCTCTGCTCTTCTTTTGGGTGTTCCCTTGTCCTTATCCATTATCTCAGAACAACAATTAGTTGAAATGGAAAACGAAATGAAGGCTAGTCAATCTACTAACGACGTCTTGGCCCCTGGCGCTCAATCTGGTTTCGCCGCCGCCCCCGCTGCCCCTGTTGTGGCTTAGATGGAATCTTGATCATAACTTATTTAAATAAAATTGAAATATAAAAAAAATCGAAAACAAAAAGCAAAAAGTCAACCCAATGGAACAAAAAAAGTATAAGTATTATTTCATGTCTGTGTCTTTCTGTCTATCTTTGTTCATCTACTGTATATAAAATTAAATCATGAACGGTATTCTGTACTTTTTATTTATTATTTACTACTATCTTTCTCTCCACATTCAACCACCCTTACTGTCCACAGTTTCAATTTTCTTCCACGCGCCTTCCACAATTTTCTTAACCAAGGCCAGCGCAGAGGATGCCGAATTATCTGCCAAACAGTTGGTTAATTGATATGGCGGGTCGATCCTAACCTCGTCCATTACAATGATGCTTTGTTCATACCACCGAGTAGGTAGTGTCTTATGAACAATATTGAATATTTCCTGTCCTTCGGTCGAGACTCCCGTTGGACCCCTTGTGCTCTGTTTTTTCTGCTCTTCCTTTAATACAGCCGATTCCTTCTCGGCCAGTCGGGTGAGAGAGATAGGCCCAATAGGATAAGCGGTTTCCTCAAACCCTACTCTGGTGGACGTAGAACCAGCTGCAGTAAGCTTTCTTTCAGACTGGCCAAATACATTAACGTGACGGATGAATGCCGGCTTAATTACACGCAAGTTAACGGGTTTATCTATTTCCCCGTTGCCCTCAACTACAGTCACGGTAGAAGTAATAGGGTCATAAGCATACACCACACCAGTGATCACCGTATCTAAGATTGTGGTAAGCTCAACCCTATATGAGTTAGTAAATTTTTAAAAATTTCAAAACAGTGAATAGCAATTTATATACTAATACCTACTTTAAACCAATTGCCCATTCCAATGACACGTTCATGATATACTTGACTTTCGGATGTTCAAATATCTAAGGGAGAGTTTCAAAAGCAACACTAACAAATTTAGATAGAAGATATGTTTACCAAAAATACCGCTAATGCCACAATATCAAAGACTGATGGCCAATATAAAAGCTAGCAATTCCCCGATGATAGTCTTTTCGGCTCTCCTTTGTGATAGTTGACTGACCGCTTTATCTCAGGAGTGGATCTCAATTGGTGAAGCACGTGACTGAAGAGTTCTTGGGGAAGTTTGCCTCAGGGCCAGATAATAGATAACGAATTGGCCAGATCCTAATAATAAAACACAAGATTGAGGTCCTTCTTTATTAGGACGAAAAAAGGGCTTACACATTATTTCGTTCTTTGTGTATTATAATTTTTTTTGTCTGGTTTTGCTCAACGTCTCCACTTGTTTCTAGATTGACTACTATGTTCATCCTCAGTCCAAATCAACCCCCCACTGGGAACCAACCAGCAGAGCCGACCGACTTGGGCTTGAACCAACTCTCATTAGATGAAACTCCAGGGATCTTAGATCAGACTGATAGTTTAGAAGTTGATGACGAGTTTTTTGAGCAACAAGAAGGACCCGACGAGGTGGAGAATGATGAAGATGATGGAGATGGTGTAGGTGATGAAGACGATGAAGACGATGAAGACGATGGTCCATCGCCTCTCTCACCTGGTAACGTCATGAATCTGCCCATTGATACCTGTTTCCAAGATAAGTTTGAGGACGAACTTATAGAGCATGCCAGAGAGGGAGTTAGATCAGACTTGGCCGATCACAAGCAAAAAACAACATACGTTGATAACGATGACGGTCTGGGGGTATCCCCGAATATTGACAACGAAAACCAAACTAGAGGTGATACTTATAATAATGCGAATGAAAACTTTCGTAGCCAGCAGCATAATTTTCAGGAAATTCCACGATTTACCTACGAGTATACGGATAGAGATTCATTAGCGGTAGAGTTGGAGGAGTGGTTTGTGTATGACGATAATGCCATTTTTGCTGACACCAAAGCTGCCTTTGAAATTCGCAGTGAGTCCCTAAAATGGACAGATGTAACTGATAGAAGGAGAAAGTCTTTCATAAAGAATCTTCTTGACCAATTGTCTCGCGACGCAACTAGTTTGGATAATTTCGAGAAACCCAATAACGCATTGTACTCTCTGAACTATATTATACAAGGTACCTACGGTGAGACTACTTGCACCGCCCACCAATTAACTTTGATTAAAGATAACTGTCGTTTAGTTTGGCAAGTTGGTGGGTTGCCCATCGTCTACCATATAATGCGACAAATTATCACCAAGTTCCTACCTGAGGATTTATCTTCACTATGGACTCCCCCTGACGTAGACAATAACGAAACTGCTAACGATGGCTCTAACTCTGAGTTAGGCTTGGCTCTTTTTCAGGCGGCTACAGTTCTCTATTTTTTAATTGAAACCTTGGGTAATTCCGAAACTCCACAGTTTAGATCTGACCTCAACAAGCTCAACCCGCCCATTTTGTCATACTTAGTCAAAAGTATTGCCCGAATAAGATGGACAGGGCTTCGTTGGAATATTCCTGTGCGTCAAATGATTCTACTTTCCTGGAAATCTATGTTAACCTTATTTGGTGACCGTGCTCAAATAGGCCAAGCCAAGCAATTCAACAGAAAACGATATCATTTAGACCCCATTCCCGATAAAGATAGCATTACTGCCTCCCCTCTTGATTACCATGCATTCCGGGACGACATCACCTCACGATACCCATCTTACCAGCCTCCATTGTCTGCTCTCCCTGTAAGCTTCGACAATATGACTAGCATTTCACATTTCATTCAAATCCCGCGTCCATTTAATACTCAGGCTGCAAACAGCGCTCTACCAGCGCCCACAGTTCATATTGCCACACCCGTGACGACGAATCCGAATTTGCCAATGTACATTCCGGGTCAAAAGCCCAAAAAGTCTGCATTTCACACTAACCAGAGTTTTCCATTCATTCACCCAACGGACGATAGCGTGCCTAGGAGTATTGTAGAGGCTGCTGAACTATTTGCTTCAAGGGTGAGTGTGTCCACACCTCTAACACAGTTGTGGAATGAGCGGGACATATTTATGCAACAGGAACGAGGGTGGTCTTCGTTAGATACACTGGATATACCGGAGAAAAGGGCCGAAGACTATGAAGAGCAAAGTGACGTACCTATGGCTAAAATTTTGGAAAGTGTCGAGGCATTTTATCAAGAATCATTACCTCATTTTAACTCATTTATTATTGTTATTTTGAAAGTGATTTTAGCTAGTATTTCATTTCCTGTAGATAATAGTGGCTCATCAACAGGAAACGGAAATATCAACGAAATTGGTCATTTACGAGCCAAAGAAATTACGCTCAAATCGGCTAGTGGATTATTGGATATTATGCTACGCTGGCTCAAGATTTCGCATATAGCTAAATTTGAGTATATCTCTAGTTTACTCTTTGATTCACGATATTATTTATTGGTTTATAAATATTTTTACTCACATGATGCTGTCGAGATGGCGTTACAAAGGACAGATATGCCTGCCTATGGTTTCTTCAGCGTCACAGGTCGGCTTGCCTCAGATAACATTAACGATGATGAATATCGGGAAGATCTTAATGATTTTATCGATATAGAGCCTTATATTACTCCTGTCGAAGCTCACTACAACTTTGAGGTCCAAAAAAACTACTCTAAACGTTACTTTTTCTCCTCAATTAATCTTGTCAATGTTTTACGCAAGATCCTCAAAAAGAAAACTCAGCGTATCATTGTTGTGGCAGAACTACCCTCTGACACTCTTAGACGATCACTATCCATTTATCAAAAGCAAATCTGGAGCGCCGTGCTTAACATTTTCAAGGAACAAGTACCTTTCAACGGTAAGAAGTGGAAACATAATAATATGAAGCTGATTTCGGCGATTTATATGAACTGCAAGCTGAAGTTACGTGATGACTGGCTAGTAGGTAGTAGCGTAACTAGTGAAGTGGATGATGCATATGCTCAGGAAATAGCATTAAGGGCTCTTGTTCAGTTCTATAATTGTAGGAGATACAAAGATGAAATGGCCCAGATAGGCTACGTGATCAATGATATTAATTTTTTCAAACAAGAGATTGAGACCCTGATGGCTGAGGCAGAGAACATATAGAGCCCGTTATGGCTGAAAAGTTCTTGCTGTCATTTTTTCTTGGTCTTCGAATCTGAGTTTTTTATAACTTATGTATGGTGTTATTACTGTGAGAATAATTTCTTTTGGTATAGCTCAATTCTGAATATGACATTATGGTTGTTGAATTATCAAATGTGTTTAAAATGTATTAAAAATAATAAAGTTCTTTAATGTTTCATTGATTTGAAGGTTCGAATACATGATTGCTTCGACAAGTTTAAAGACTTTAAAAAGCAATAATCGGTCATTTTTTCAGTTGTGTTTTTTAAAAAACACCGTAAGCTAGTCCGATATTAAAGTTCCTTAATTTCGGGTATTTTAAAATTTCCTCCCCACTATAAGCTTTACTCCTTAATTTACAAATTGTGGAAATATTGATATGACAATCATTTTATGTAGAAACCTTCAAATAAAAGGCAATTATACCAATAGAATATACTAATAAAATTTTCAAACATAAACGCCACTTTTTAAGCAGGCTCACTTTTAATATCTCGTAATACATAATACCTAAACTAAAGTGATAAATCCGGGTTAACCAAAAAGAAAGATCTTAAGAGTACGTACCACAAATAGGTGTGATAGTTTATTGCATAAAGTATTTTATTTTATAGGAATGATTAAAAAAAGCTAGGGAAAAAAAGGAAAGCCAAAGTCAGTGAAGATTCTGAAGCCAGTGCTAAAAGAAAATTTAGAGATTTTTTTTATTGGAGTCAAATTAAGACCAAACTTATAGTACAACTTATTTCATCTGTAACTAAACCATAGAAAATTTCTTAAATCTAATATCTTTGTGCACAAGATTTTTTGTAATATGGCATTGCCTTGGTATAGGAGAACAGAGTAATGATTTAACTTGGGTAGTGTATCTTGAAAAAATAAAAGGTAGCCTGGCTTCTTGCATTCAGAAATGCATAATTAACTTCCAAAGACGACTTTTTGCCGGCCAACAAAAAACAAAACAGCATAAATTCTCATGGTATAAAAGAGTAATGTTCCTCTATTTAATCAAAAACATGAATAAAGACCGCCGTATATCTGCAAATTTATTTGTGAGCATCAAACTCCAGTTGCATCAGCTGTACATACTTGAGCCGTAAGACTGCATTGAATCGTTGACAACAGCCCGTATGCGCCAAATGTACCTACAAGGGCAAAGGCATTATATGGCTTTGGAGATGAAGTGTAGTGAGCTTCGACACCGGTAAATTAAACTTAAATGGGTTGATTTCTCTCATTTTTTATTGCTATTTTATTATATATTCAAAATTTTATTTAATAGCTTGTTTTCTAGTTATTTTTCGTATTGATTTATTTTCCAGTATAATAAGATGGGAAAACGAGACCGTTGGCGGTCCCTAAAAGCCCCAGCGCCTAAACCAAAGCCCACACATGACAGTTGTGACTACGAGTTTAAGAAACTAGACAAAAACAACCCAGATGATAAAGGTAGTGCAGTTATTGTCCGAGATAACAAGAAAAACATTGTTACTACTAAACCCAAGTATAGCAATGTTCTGGGTAGTTTAGTTTACAGGTTTGGGCTCAATTATCGCTTAATGTACATGAATACTCCTTACTTTGACAAAGAGTACTCATTTATTACCTCCGGTGAAGAAGAAAGCAAAAGTTCAACTATAGAAGCAAAACAAAGAAAAACCAAGTCGGGGTTTTTGCCAATACTAAAGGATAAAGATTCTATTTTTACTGAAAACTTTGATTCTCGCAAGACATTGTCTAGTAGCTCCGGTCTAACCTTATTTAACCCCAGCTCTTCAAAACATGACGACGATTCAGACAGCGATAAAGAAAATGATTTTCTCGAACTAGGTAGTAGCGGGCTCAAAGAATTTTTTATTCAAAATGGTGATGAACCTCCTACACCATTAGCTCGTCCCCCTAGCCCTCGGCCACTTAAAAAGCCGGTGTCCTATCTGATTCGTACCATGTCGAATAGTCCACAAAAAAATACGACAGAACTTAAGAGAAACAATTCTAACCGGAGGGCAACATCGTTTTCCGAGAAACCACCAACTTTAATGAATCAACTGCCTAGAACCAGGGTTTTCAGCGTTGATAGTGGTAAGCGAGAACACAACGTCTGTAACGAAGGTACGCAATTGAGACACGAGGATGTCTCCGAAAAAGGATTAAATTGTATCAAAGATGAACACTGGGATCTGCTGAACCAATATCAGCAAGAATGCCGGCAGAGATCTGTTTCAGCCAAACGATCTACGACAGCGGAAATGGATGGATTACAAAAGGGCCAAGATGTTAAAAGAAATTTTGAAGGCCGTCTAAAACAACGATGTGTTAGTCGAGGTCCCTAATTAACTCGACGAAAGGGGCTTTTAAGACGACATGTATAGTCAAGAGCTTCAAGAGACCAAGTATAGTCTAGATAAATAAGTTTTTTTTAATATAATAGTGATAGTAGTGTTTGATTACGGTTGATATTCTATAGTATTACTTTAGTCTATATACATATACATAGAGTATTGCAAGAATGCGTTTTACATCCATGTCCCTTTAATCTACGTTAGTTTCGTTCAGCAGATGATCTTTATATGTACTTCTTAAAAAAATCCATGCAAAGCTCATAGCCCACAAAAGTGGCGGCACTAGCAGGAAAGCTCCTAACAAGCGTAGGTCCCAATCCCGGGAAAAAAGCCCTAATTCCGCCCTGGGCATAAATTCGATTTGTGATTTCCTTAAAAGTCAAATTAGGTGAATTACTGGCCTGCAAATGGCTCTTGACAGTATCAATCGGGAACACGGGGATCCAACTAAGAACCCCAGCCATGCCTCCAGCAAGTGAGATTCCCGTCAGGGATACATCTCCATTTTCGTTCGCAAAGACCTGTTTGACATATTCGTAAGTGGCAAAGTATAGAGCCGAATTAGGTCCATCGCGAACCAAAGTAGCCACGGAACCTTTAAAGAGGGAATTAAGACCACCGGTTCTGTAAAGATGGGATGCCACGTCAAGAGCACCAGTGAATTGGCGGGACGGTTGAGCTATTGAAAGCTTTGCGGTAACCAAAGTTGTTGTGGCTGCTGCTGCTGCGGGTGTTGATGTTGTCGTTGCTGGTGTTGCCAGTGGGGCAATGGTCTGCTGACCCTGAAGTTGTAAAATGACTTTGATACGTTCAAAAGGAGCCGTGAGGATCGTAGATGGAATTGCCGAAATAAAGCCAGCCACTCCATAGTCCACCAAAGTCAGCGCTCGAGGGTTTTTGTCATAATCTGGATATCTAAAGTACTTAATAATGTCTTTGCCTATGTCGTAGCCCCAAAAACATACCGCAAATAGAGGTGCTACGCCGACCATGGGCGCCAGCGCACCTCTATATAGTCCGCGAAATCCGTCTTGCTTAATTGTCTTACTAAAACAGTCTATCGAAGATTTGTATTCAGATGGTGAAGACGTTTGCATACGAACCTTGACTAGGTCAAAGGGGTAGCCAACGGCGATGGAGCACACACCGCCTACGCCGCCAGACACAAAAGAGGCCATAAGTTCCATTTTTGGGATAGGAGAGAAAATGACAAGAAAATGGTGAAATAAGGGATTTGGGAATACCAATAGTGATCAAATCATAAAGAAAAATAAATAAGATCGAATAGAGAAAACTTCAAATGAAAGGAATCCAATTAAACTTCAAAAATATACGTTTACAAGCAAAGATAATGAACGACAAGAAGCCAACTAATCAGCGAAAAGTAATATATGCTTTCTAATGGGTCTGATTGATGACGAGATCGATCTGGGGTTTCTTGTTTAATTGAAATTTCTATGGCTATTAACGTTGGACATGTTGAATGAGGAACTTTTTCTCGTAATAGTTTGCATATGAAAATGCAGGGTCTAGGGTTTAACCTGAAAGCACTTTGTTAACCGTTTATCTCCCATTACATCAAACACCATACAGCATAATATCGGTGATTATAAACTCCGGACGGAATATTATTGAATCGTCTTGTTGGAGCGATTAGAATTTGAAACGCTGCATCTATGACGGTGATTGACGATATCTTGTTTTATTTAGAATTTTTTATAACAGCTTTTGGTGATGGCTAAATTATCATGTATAAAAAAAGGGCTTATTGAAATTTTAGAAAAAGTAAAAAATTTGGAAGGTTTTTTTCCTTTTCATTTCTTAACAAAGCCAAATCGAAAAGATTATATATATATAATTAGATAGGCGCTGTTTTCTGTAACGGAGCGGCAGTGTCTGCTTTGAGTGCGGTCACTTTCGGCTTTGATGAGTGGCTTTTCATTCCATAGATTACTATATAGTACAGCAAAAATGAAGGCTGTGGGTGCTGTCAAAACTGAGATGTCTATAATACTATAACTTTGAGGACATCATGGCCACCATTGCAAACTAGATAAGCTTTGGCACGTCAACCTGTCAAGCCCATTGATTTTGCTTATACCATATATATACATATTTCGCCTACAGGGCACTTTGGACATTGAAAGAGAGTTGGAATAGTCAATTTACTTGGTAAATATATACAGGGCCAGCAGTGAATGCGATTACTAAGCGATAAGCCATTTATTGATCTATATAATATACTACACTTTAGGGAATCTAAACAAGGCTAGCTATTGTGGAATGAAAGACTTGCAAAATTACTGAAGCCAACTTGAAACCATATGTGTGGTACATTAGGCCCCTTCCACAACCCCCCTTGCATTATAAGCGCCAGTTTTTTTGTGCTTACCTTACGTAAAGTTTTTTTTGGTTTTTTTGGTTTTCTTTTCGCTCCTTTCCCTTGTTTGCGCGTATTGGAAATATGCATTCTCTTGTCGGCTACTCTTATATAATCTGCTAGATGCCGTTTCTAATCAGCAAATGTGTCTAGAGATCTGTATACATGACTGTCTACACTTCTGCCAAGACAAGGCAATTGCGGTGCTACGGCCTGTCAAGAAATCTAGTTACCCCGGCAACTGATAGTACGTTGGACCTGCACCTTTTTTCTTCTTCTTCCCAAAACGGGCCAAAGTAAACAAAGATAGAGCTGACGATCGGACGCTGGATTACCCTAACAACCAAGTCAATCTGCAGACGTTCTGGCTGACCATCTGCAATATGCCGATGATCTGCAATTCTTTGAGGGTTTCGTTGTCGTTTTCAGAGTTGGATTAGGCTGGTCCAAGAGTAACGAAGTCCCCAAAAGGTTGTGTTTTGAGGAACCGAATCCCGTTGAGGTGAAATCAAACCACAATCTTTACTCTGGACATTATCCATACGCCTTATTGCGCCTAGTTTAGTGGCATACCGCCCGATATACATTGATTACTAGGCTTTTAAAGTTTCTTTTCTCTAAACGCTCATCTTCTTGTTTACGCTCGCTGGCCCAGCCGTAGCTTACCACCAGCCGGTTTCAGCTGGCTAAAGAGCTAGTCCTGATGTAGTCCTTTTTCTATAAACTGTATATACCAATAAACCGTAAGAATACCAAAATGAAATCCCCAAAAAAACGTCGTCCTGGCTCATTCCTTGAAAAGAGTTCCGCCCCCGGAATTCAGCCTCGACGGCGCATCTTCACCACCTTCATTGCAGCATATTGATTGTCCTGACAACAATTCGTCCCATTTTTTTTCCATCTGGGCCTACGCTTATTCACCCTGACTTCTCCTCTGCTGGTCAAGAAAACTATCTGGCTTCTTTAGTCAATGACCTGGGTCAATAATTGAGTATTTGTCCACCGGCCATTTCTTGTTTTTCTCAAACCTCTTACTTTTAAACAGTCTGCTTTCGATCTCCGCTGGCGCTTTTTGGTTTCAGTTGCGTTATCTCCATATCTTATCCCTTGGGGCGGTCCTATTTTCTCTCAACTGCCCAGGCCAGCCAACCTACAGTCGGCTTCACTGTGTATATTTAAACTATCTCCACCCTGTTAATAAATCTAAAGTTCCCGCTTACTGTATATCAATATCTAGGTATACCTACTACACCCCACTCAAATTCCCCAACTGGTCTCGCTGCGTTGGTACGCTACTATAGTATGTTCAGCGCTAAACTTGTTTAGTCCCGTCTTTCGAGAATCATTCTAACTATATTTTTATCTAGCATACTGCCGCCTTAAATTGGTCTCCTGGCTATAGGACCTTTACACGAGATGATCGAGCTCACTTCCTCACCGCTCAATAATCTCAAGCCAGTCGCCCGTTCGAGATCCAGCTCTAGCGCTTCAACCTCCAACCACGATCCTGGATATAACACTGGTACTACACCAGGATCTATCGCATCCCTTACCAACGCTATGCCTTTAATGAAAAGCCCTTTTGGGCATAATATTAATAATAATCATAATAATAACAGTAATAATAACAGTAATAATAATGACAATGGTCCCAACTATCCTCGTCTCAAACACCCGTTATTAGACATTACCAACAAAGTTAATACAACACTAACGCTTAATCTGGGTAACCTCAATGCTTATACCAAAAGTATGGATTCACCTACAACCAGTTTGGTGGCTGATATATACGATAATTTCCATATTAACAAGGCCCCTAAATCACCGTTGTTTAAGAATGAGTTGGCCAGTCGCACTTCAAATGATCTCAATGCTGGTTTACCACGATCCCAGCCATCCGCATCCTCACTAAAAACCATGAAAACCAATGATTCTAACCTACTTACTCCTTCTGGCTCCTTCTATTTAGAAAATACTAAAAGTCTAAGTCAAGAATGGTACGATAAAAGTGACTACTCTCCGTTGCCGCACAAATCGTGTTTTAATAATACACGGAAACTGTCCAGCGATACTGAGGCCGATAACGACCACACAGACAATGACGATCTGGAAGATAGCGAAAGCACCGACGTCGACGAAAGTAATAGTGCTACTGATAATGACGATCACATAATTTGCCCAAGTCGCCACAATGATGGCAATGATAATGAAAATCCACCTTACCTGGGGTCTAGTGAAGTAGAATCAGATAATGATTATCAAAGCCTTTTAAGGGAAGATGAAAATGACTACCTGTCAATGGCCGTACCGCTGCCTCCCCCGCCATCCATGAATTCTCGCTTCAAGGGTGGAAAGGGAAAAAACAGCTCTACCTTATTGAGTCGCCCCAATTTACTAAAGGGTTCTTTAGGTGCTCTGCCCTCGGGTCACTTTTCCAATACTTCTCTGTCTAGTGTGTCTTCTATGGCGTCTGTGACGTCAATGACTTCATTCACTGACTGTGATACCACATTTACCGCCGATAGTGCTTCTTCGCTATGTTTACCGGAGTCAAATGTAGTCCCTCCATCTCCCTTAGCGCATCAAACCTCTTCGTCAGTGTTTGACTCGTTTTTATTCCCCCCCTCTTCCTTATCTCTTTCACTTTCATCTTCTCTGTGTACATCCCCAATATCATCCGCACTCCCTTCGCCAGTGCCATCGCAAGGATTACCCACTATCATTTCCAACGAAAAGACAAGCATGGGTTCTAGCTGTGTCAATACTACTCAGCGGACGGTTCAAGCACGACCAATTTACCGAAAGGCCATTTCGGCAAATAATGTCTTTCTTAAACCAAACCCTGTATTAACTGCACCTAGTTTGTTTAGTAACAATAGTTTGCCTTACCAGAGCTCAACCCAAGTAGAGTCTTCTAATTCTGACCTGACTCTATCAACTTTAGAATCGGTTTTTCATTCAGTATCACCACCTCGTTTAAAGAAATTTAATCTTCACCGTCCAAGGCTAGCTTCTAGCTCGCCTTCGGACTTTGTGCAACGTAAAGGGCAAAGTCAGGCCACACAGCTTAGTGATGGTTCTCCAGCTGCAGTTGATAATAACAATAGTCCTTGTTCATTAAGTGTGAACCGGCCCATGTTGACTAACCGCGCGTATTATCAAGGTCTCGGGATGGGTAAAAAAGTCAAAATTCGTCGAACACAAAGTATGTACCAGCATCCGCACGATGTAGTCACTGAGGATACGGCTGTTCTGGGTTCTGTGAAGACAAATGCAGTATCTACCTGTGCTGGCGAAAATATTAAAGTTGGTAGTTCCCCCTCACCATCGTTCAGTCATATCTCTTCTAATTCATTACTTTTCAGTCTTGAGTGTCCAATCAAGTACCATAGTGTTGAGCAGGATCCCTTCCCACGAATCACTCGTGAAACACTCTGTGACATTCTTGATGGTAAATTCAGCAACCTTTACAGCCGACACGTCATAGTCGACTGTCGTTTTGAATACGAGTACCAAGGGGGGCACATCCAGCAAGCTGTTAATATCAGCAGTATAGAACAGCTACAGACTGAGGTTATGGGTGAAGTAAAACCTGGTGAAAAGGTATTAGTTATCATGCACTGCGAATACAGTGCCTATCGAGGCCCCTTGATGGCAAACCATCTACGAAATATGGATCGTAAAACCAATATGAAGAGATATCCTGAACTACTTTTACCGGATATTGTTCTTTTACAGGGCGGCTATAAGGCCTTTTTCGAGTCGCACGCAAATCGATGCGAGCCGCAGCGATATGTCGAAATGAACTGTAGTCAGTTCAAAGACGAATGTGAAAGGGAAATGGGTAGGGTGCGTCGCTTGAAATTTGCAAGAAGTAAGAGCGCTAATAGTTATAACTGGGGCTCTAAATCGTTTTCGTCGATGCCCACAAGTGAATCCAAAGTTGCCCAACCTTTAGTATCATCACAGTCTTTATACCTAGACTCATCAGCATCAACGTCAAAGTTGGCATCGGCAACAGCTTCTTCCTTCTTGTCGCCACCATCATCATCATCTGTATCGTCGACATCATCTTGGGCTTCGAATAAAATAATATCCTCTGCCAATTCTTTGGTAGCCAACTCCCTCAATCTGGCCTCTAAGTCTAAAAGTACTCTGGGACTTGGTCTTACACTGCGTCGCACAGGGTTCCCGTTTCCTTCGCTGCCTAAGGATGATAGTGACGAGGAAATGGATGAAGACTATATAGATGCTACGCCAACTCAGAAGAAACGAGGTGATAACAGCCGGTATCTTTTATAGAAGATCCTCTACATGTTTATATATGTACAAACACAAACCTTCTACATCATGGGTTGCCTTATCATTGCATGTCTATCTTCAAATGGTAGACCGATCTGGCAGGCCATAAGAATAATAAATTCTAATTTACTAATATACACAATTGGTATTTTAATAACTACAATAGCTGGAACTATAATTATAATTGGGTCTTACAAAGGCACATTTTTGTACTCGACACGTATTACATACGACACACGTCATGTATGACATAAGCCAAATCGTACAGGTCGTTTACGTGGCTAATATAAAACATGTGATTGGGGCCTATATAATTTAATTATTTGTCTCTCATTTTTTTTGTTTACTTTTCACACTTCACCATATCTCTGCAATTTCAACCATGAAGACCTTTGGCATTGTTTCGCTTCTTGTTCTTGGGGTTTACTCCATTTTTAACTACGTTTTTGTCAATCATTTGAGTAATAGTTACGTTTTTGACAAGGTGCGATTACAAGAGCTTTCCCAACAAGCGATCAATAACAATCCTGATGGTAATGCAACTAACATCTTCCTTGATCTTTCAGATTTGTTAGTCAAGGAATACCCTGAATGGATCAACCCTTTGAATTTTGATGATTGGGTTTTCAATACCGCTGGTGGTGCCATGGGTTCCATGTTCCTCCTACATGCTTCGGTCTCCGAGTACCTTATTATTTTCGGCACTGGTACCGGTACTGAGGGCCATACTGGTATCCATTTTGCCGATGACTACTTTACCATGTTAGCTGGTAAGCAACTCGCTTACTATCCCGGTCAAATTGAACCCAGTGTCTATCTACCTGGTGATCAGCACCATTTACCCAAGGGCCATGCGAAACAATACGCTATGTGCAGTAACTCCTGGGCTCTGGAATTAGCTCAAGGCTGGATCCCTGCTATGTTGCCTTTTGGCTTCTTGCAAACTTTCACTTCTACCATGGACCTTTACTCACTCTACAAAACCGTAGAAATCACTGCTATAGATATTACCAAGAATCTGTTCAAGGGTAAATTTTAAATAATTGACGAGAGTTAATTCAAGCCGAAATTCAAAAACAAAATGTTATTTGTATTTGTTTTAATGGCTTTCTGAAGTATATATTATATTATAGATTTATAAACAACCTTTTGAAATATAGAATGAGTCATAATATATCCACCACCTATTCGAAGAGAGCTGATCAAGATAAAGTTATGAGACCTGTTGAAAAACTTTGAGCCGGGTAACGATACCAAGTGGTTACAGCTTTAATCAAACCAACACTACAGGAGATTTATAAAATAACGTTTAGCTAGGTTAGATATAAATAACTGGCCACTCCGATTGAGTTATCTGAATATTTCAAACTCAATTTAGGAAATACCTGGGCTTTAATTTACTTATTTATTAGCAGCTACCATATTTACGGCTGTAGTTATATTTCGTTACTGAGATATTCTTCATTTGATCTCAAGAAAACCCGAGGAAGGTGATTTGATGCGTTCAAGGTTGAACAGCAATCAGTGATGACATTTGACATGTATAAATACCATAGCGTGGAGCCTAGGATGAATGAATCACAGAGCACGACTCATCAATTACCTTCATTGAAACTATGGAGTGACGGGAATCCCAAGTACCTTTACAAACTTGCGCGTGAGATCGAAGCAAACGGGCTCTGGCGCGGGTTTCTTACTCCACATGAACATTTGGTATTTAGCTATTTTTTAAACTTAGCTAGCGAGAGTAATTTATCCATGTGGCAAAATTTCTTAGATGGTCAGATTACAGTTAAGATTCAATCTACGCCGCAAGAGGACTCTCAGGTGAATTCAGCCAGTAGTGGTAATGATAGCGATAATACTGTTATTTTGCCTACTACTAAGATGAGAGCATCATCTGTATCTGTTGAAGCGCTTCCTAGTAATTCAAAGTCTATGGCTAATTCTGCTTTAGTAAGGTTGAAATCGAATGACAATGATTATGATCATACTCTTCGTGCTGGATCAGCACCCCCACCCTCCTTAGATACGGATATTACTAAAGCATCTCCCCTAGTGAATTCGAATAAACTTTCTGCTTTTGCAGATCTGAATCCGACTATGACCCCCGAACTGATGACTATGAATACGCAAAAATTAATATCACGGGTCAGATACATGCTATATGAACGTAGTATATCGGTTATATTTCCGTCTTCGCGGCCAGATGAAGTACCTGAATTTGATTTTGATTTATTGGAAATTGACTCTGATGTTGAAGGACAGGGTTCAGTTGAGAAGCATATCCTAGACGCCGCCCAAAATGAAAAGGCAGCACTTAAGCCAGTGCGTGCTGAGGACGACGATTATGATGACGAAGATGATAGCGATGAAGACGATAAGCAAGTCGAAAAAGAAGACGAAAATGATAATGAGAATATAAATAATAACAATAATGATAATAATGGAAATGATGCCATTGCGGAAGCTAATGCTAATGATGAACCCCTTACCGATCTAACAGCATCGGATAAAAATCCCGTGGTTATCATAAAAGCTCAACCAAATTTATCTGAAGAAGAGCAAAAGCAAATAGATACTGCTATTCTTATGCAAATCGCGTCCAAGTACCATCTTTTTGAAGGTGATCGTGAGGGTTTACTAAAAAGACGTAAATTAGAGGAATCGGATCGGCAAATTAATAATGATGATGAAGATGAAGAAGGCGCAAATTCTCAAGATACGACTGTTGATAACATTAATACTGGCAGTAATATTAATAGTAGTATTTCCCGCCTTAAGCCAGTCAAAGCACCCTCATTTGGTGCCGCTAACCTTAGTTTGAAACACCTTCTAGCAGCAATTGATACGCAACGTGAAAAGCTTTCTCTCAGTGATAAAGATCTACGTCGTCTGATTTCAGATGTGCGTAAGAACCGGTCTAAATGGGCTAACGATGATAGAATTGGACAAGAGGAATTATACGAAGCTGCTGAAAAGGTAGTCTTGGAGCTGCGCGGATATACAGAACATTCTACGGCATTTTTAAATCGAGTTAATAGACGTGATGCCCCAGATTATTACAATGTAATCAAAAAGCCTATGGATCTGAATACAGTAATGAAAAAACTGAAAACGTTTCAGTACAATAGCAAAAAAGAATTTGTTGATGACGTTTTTTTGATTTGGTCCAACTGTTTAAGCTATAACACTGATCCTAAACATTTTCTCAGGGCTCACGCGCTAGCTATGAAGAAAAAGACTGAATCTCTAGTTCCCTTAATACCAGATATTACTATCAGAAATCGACTTGAGGTCGAGGCGGAAGAAGCTCGGGCTGAAGCCGATAACGATGTTGAAAATGATTCTAATGAGGCTGGTGATCAGGCCAAAGATGCTGAAAGTGATATAGATTCTCGTGTGGGGATTCGGGGTGCGGCCAGAAAGGGTACTGGTAAGGGCACCAAAGCACGCAAGCGACAGCTGGATCATGATATTGAGAATGAAAAGACCAACGATAAGGATGGCGGTGTTAACGGTACCGAGAGCGAAGCTTTAGCGGTAAATACTGCTGAGGTCCCCGCTGGGAGGACCATTAGTTCTACAGCTGGTGTGAATGAAATCGAAGCTATCAAGGAAGAACAGACTGTAGATGATTTAAAAGATCCTTTGACTGATACAAATGGAAATTCAGTCGAAAACGGTGCTGCGGATACCACTGATGATATTACTCGTGAGGAAATGGCAGGTCTTGCTAATGATGAACTGGATCCCGACCGACCAGCTGAAAATGAAAACAGTGATTGTGATTTAGACGATGATGATGATGTAGACATAGAGCAGCAGATGTGGTATTCGTTTTCTAATCACAAGTCGACGGCTTATTGTAATCGTCGTAACTTACTCTTTAAGGATGACGCTTTACAAGCAGATGCGGAAGCTTATCTGCGTACTCCCAAATTGCAGCGCAAGTATTTCGACAAGGAGTCTGCAGTAGCTAAGATTCCTAGTAATGGTGTACCCGGAAACTTGATAACTAAATACTTTAAATATCACGACAGTAATGATGATGACGATGCTGCAGGGGATAATATGACGCTGCTAGACTCTATTAATTCTAATAACCATAAAGATTTTTTAGTGGAGTATGAAGTCATGGCCGGAATACCAGATATTCCATGGTCACTCTCAGCGGAAAATGATTTCGATGGAATTAGTGACGATGCTACCCTCCAAGCTGTTAGTGATTTGAAGCATGCATCAAATTACCTTAGCGCTAAAAGTGGATTAAACAACCAGTTTTTGGAAAATTTGGCTGAAATTCAAAGGATTCGTAAGGTTTGTTCTAAAATTGCGTTGATTCGGCAAATGCAACAAACGGCGTACATGCATAGTAATCAGTTCAAACCTTACGAGATAGTGGAGATCAATGAGTCAGATTTAGATGTAGAATCTCGACTACCAAATCGTGATCCGTATAATGAAGAGGTCTCACGGGCGGCTTTGAAACGAAATGTGGCAAAGATATCCATGCATTCTGGCTTTGAAAGAACGGAGGTTGTTGCCATTGATGTGTTAACCGACTTGGCCGCTGACTATATGACCAAGCTAGGTAAAACTCTGGTAATGTATATGCAAAATATGACTTCTGGGCCAGAAGATATATCTTATGAAGATGTGATTCTAAATACTTTAGAGGATAATGGTTTAGAGAGTATTAATGATTTAGACTCTTACGTACGAGAGGACGTGGAGCGTCATGGTTCTAAACTAAAAGAACTTAATGGTAATCTAACAGGATTTTTGGCAGATTTGCTTAGACCTACATTAGCTAATAATAATGGAAGTAACGAACTCAGGTCAAATCAATTCAACGATGGAAGCGAGCAATTTATTAGTGGTGATTTTTCGGAAGAAATTGGCGAAGATTTCTTTGGATTCCGTGAACTGGGACTTGACAAAGAGTTTGGTCTACTCTCATCATCCGTACCGCTGCATCTACTACATAGTCGCCTTAACGCCAGTGCTATGTTCGAGCAAAGTTCAATCCAGACAACTGATCTTATTGATGTTCCTGATTACGAACCCATTGATCGTAAAGCGATCAACAACGTTATTGGTCTTCTCCGCCCCTTTTTTATTGCTCGCTTAGATGCTACTAAAAATTCTGAAGTTTTATTGGAAGGTGATCAATTACCACCTAAACAGCGAAACATTCGTCCCAAGGTTCCACCTACTGGTAAAATTAATGGCATCCGTAAAAAGCCACTCAACCGAGTCTTTTTCCGTAAACGCCCAGAACTTGAACTGGAGCCTGAGGTTAGGCCTATTCCTGAAGCCAGAAATGGCTCTGAGATTGATACTACAGAACAAGAACACCGAAATAATGAAAAGTTAGATATTGATGGTTCACAGTTCTCAGTAGAATCGGATGTGGCCTTGCCAGTTGAACCTGTTGCAGTTGGTAGTCTTATGGGCACCACAGCCAATGACGAAAACATAGATGGTTATGATAATGAGGATTTTGGTGATTTATTCTAGGTTAGATAGAAAATATGGTTCATGGCGGGAACATTAATAAGCTTACATATTTGTATATTTGATATTAAATTCACACACAGGAATGCCTTTGTTATAGTCATTAGTATAATATGGTTGCCTTCGTTTGGGTATAGTTTCATGCTAGGATATTTGGTCAAATATTGCATTAATCAGACTTTCTGAGGTTGACTCAAAAAAATTCAATGCCGAGAGTTAGAATAAGCACTCGATTCTTTATCCATACGATGGAGAAAAATAAATTTAAACAATGGGTCAAAATGTCCAAAGGGCTTCGTAAAAGCCAAAATAATAGTAACAAGCAATTAATCCAATTTGACGGCAACGAAGTTCAATCTAACAGTAGCATGTTCGAAAGCAGACCAACAGGGTCGATAGTTGAGTTTCCAAACCCACATACCCCAGGCAACTTTCATGAATGTCGTAAGATTCATCAAGTACAACGTAAACCGCGAGAGTGTGATCTCAAATCCCTAGTGACCCATGAGCCGGAATTTAATAAAAATTTAAAACGGCCACATCCACAGCCACCTTCACAACTACTGTCACAGGTAAGATCATATCCACAGCCACAGTCAAAGCTACAACCACCATCAGAACTCAATTTACGGCGTCTACAAAATCTAAATACAAACACCACATTACCTTACCCGTTGACAGGCGATTATCAGTTAGAAAGAATTCCTCAGACACAGTACACTGCTGCTGAAACAAGGCCTCTTCGCTATTCTCCAGCTGTTGGGCGGAATTCTGCAGTGAATACCACGCAGGCAATGCCATTTTGGAGGCCCCCGAACTCACACATCAAAACTATGCAGGTAGTATCATCAAAGTACAATACTTTACAGAAAAAAAATTCGAATGAGGTAACGGAAACTTGGCCGAATTCAATGACCCAAAAGGCCAAAATTGTACTATTAACTTTACGAATCACCGTGGGGTGTTTGGTGCTTAATCATCAGCCTTTGTGGGGATTGGCTTTGTTCGTGTAAGTTATAGAGTATAGTATTTCTTTCTTGAAAATCTTTTTTATTGTTAGTACTTGTTTTAACCTATATGAATTTTTTTCTAGGCTTTTCTTTGGCTCTTATGCTATCGATGAAATGGATAACAGGTTGAAGAAATGTAGGTTAATGCAGACTCAAAATAGAAATATGGCAGGTTATGCGACTTGTGATAATACTGACTACAGAAAGATAAAATAGACAAGTCAGCACTTCAAACAATAAAAACAAATACTGACAAGGATATATTAAAAGTGTATATGTATAAAATAAAAGCATGATTATTACTTGAACAAGTAAAAATATTCAATAGCACACGACACGAGATAGTAAGACCAGACCTTAAGCAAGGCAGGTAAGCCAACGGATCTCAATCTAGACAAAAGTGAAAACTATCAATACAGATTCAATGAGAGCTGCTTTGGCGCGAGAAAATCATATAAGCTAGATATTGAGTTGGTGATATGATAGCTAGGCTCTGCGCTGCTAGACCAGCTGAATACTGTTGTCGCTGTATAACTCTGACCCTCTTTGAGTTTTAACCAAATTAGCTGCTCCTCTTTGAGCCAGCAGATTTTCCAATATCAGCGTATTTTTACTATTTGCCTTGTAAATAGCTCCAGCGATATCACCCAAAATGGGGGTTATTCCAATAAAAAAATCAACCACAATATGTGACATCATTTTCGCGCGTACATTAGCCGGCAGTCCACCGTCAATAGATTCGCATGATCTTAGAAGTCTGAGAGCTAGCCATAGATTGAAGAAATCGCCAATTACCGGTAAAAACCCAATCACTACTGACCAACCGCAGGCTAGGCCACAGATGTCAAAACACCATTCAAGACGGTGAGCCTTGGTACGAGCCTTTCGGAGGATTTTTGCATCATGTTTGCTGACACCATTGGGGATAGCACGTTTTTGTTTTCGCACTCGTTGCTTTGTTGGTTTTGTGGAAGACGAAGTTGGGGCGGTTTGAGAATTTGCATTAGCGTTGATATTAGTATTAGTATAATGCGGTGCTACTGCCGGTTCCTCGACGACCTCATCCCATAAAGGGTTATTCCCCTTCATCCCAGGGA
The DNA here is from genome assembly GCA_001661315.1 of Nadsonia fulvescens var. elongata DSM 6958. NCBI lineage: Eukaryota > Fungi > Ascomycota > Dipodascomycetes > Dipodascales > Nadsonia > Nadsonia fulvescens. The sequence continues at coordinate 66,904 of KV454407.1, read as the reverse complement.
CTTTCGTAACATACTAAAGTAGGGGGCAACACAAGTCAGTAATTAGAAAAAGAACCCTCATTTAGAGTATTTTGGTGGGTGATCCAGTCACAAATACCATAACGTGGGAAGTAGGCAAAGCCGAAGGAAAACTTACTTTGGAGCCTATGCTCAGACCTATTTTTTTGAAAATAAATGACATTTTCTGATATTTTATCTTACTTTTACTCTGGTGATGATTTGAATAGAAGTAATTCTCAGTGGACTGCAATCGAGAATAGCCCTGATATTGTGGTGGATCGGGGCAGTGAGGCTTGAGGCGCTGACATAAACGGTTAGGTCACTATACTAACATATGTTTACAAAAAAGTGTAAGATAATAAATTAAACTAAACAAACCCGAAAGAAATAGATAATAAAAGAGAAATGAAAGGAAGCAAAAAAAAAACAAAAAAATAAGACTGAAAAAAATAAGACAAAAAAAGCTTGATGAAATAAAAAGAAATATCAGATAATTCATAAAGGTACAAAAACAACGTAAGAGTAATAAAGATTCTCGGTAAGAACTACTCAAATAAGATTAAAGCAGCTAGTCCAAACATGAAACCGTAAAGAACCGAAAAGTTAAATCACGTAGAAGCCCATACAACTACAATTCTTTATTTACTTTGAGTGACTTTGCTCAAGAATCAAATAAGAAAAAAGTCAATGGGCAATGGGCAATGGGCAATAAAATCCACCTTCTGATGTAAGCTATTTGACATCATCCTTTCTATCATTAATGAAATCACCAGCGCCCGCAGCAGCAGCCGCGGCAGCCACTGCTGCTGCACGAGCTCCAGGATTAGCATATACAGCTGGGGGTGTAGGTACGCCCTGAGGGTTATCAATCAATCGTGATTGTAAAGCTAAAATGTAATCGCGTAATTGCAGGTTCTCCTGTCGAAGGGCTTCGATAGTTACTTTGCTGGCGTCTAGTTCAGAGACTTTTGCTTCGAGGTCCTTGATATAGAGTTCCTTACGTTGACGGAAGGCGCGTTGCGCAAGACGGTTCTGTTGAGCCCGTTTAGACGATGACAGAGGACGGCCGCTTTGACGGCTGATATCCACGGGTGGAATGTTCATCTGTTGCTGTAATTGTTGTTGCTGCTGGGCTTGTTGAGCCTGTTGTTGAGCCTGTTGCTGAGCCTGCTGCTGAGCCTGTTGCTGAGCCTGCTGCTGAGCTTGTTGTTGTTGGTGTTGTTGATGTTGCTGCTGGGCCTGGTGTTGGTGCTGAGCTTGTTGATGTTGTTGCTGTTGCTGTTGCTGCTGCTGGTGTTGGTGTTGGTGTTGGTGTTGAGCTTGCAACTGGGCCTGTTGCTGTACTTGCTGTTGCACGGCGGCAGCTACCTGCTGTTGGTGACGGTTATGGTGGACTTGTTGGCTATGTTGAGATGAATTGTCTGGATACTTGTTGTCTTGTACACCGGCCTCATTCGCGGCATTGGACGCGGCTACAGCGGCCGCGGCCACGGCATCAGGGGTGGGAAACGACGAATCGTCTCCGGCACCGTGCTGAGGTTGACTAAAAGTGGGGTCAATAGGATTTTGGTCCATTGATAGTTTACTATGGGCTTTATCGTAGTCCTTTTTCTCGATTTCAGTCCAGTAAGAAGCGGCAGAATTGTTCATGTTGGATCTTGAGATTGATGATTAGATGGATGGGGTTTATAAACGAGCACCTAAATGGAAAGAAAAAAAAAAACGAAAAGCAGAAAAAACGCGTTAGTTAGGATCAATTAGAATCGGCTTGGAATAGGACTTTTACCAAAAAGAGACTTTTTTTCCTCTGCTAAACAGCGTCAGTTTTATCTCGCGACTGGCACCCTTTTCCCGTTCGGACCGCGACTGTTTCGACGAGTGAGGTGGCGTGAAAAGAAACCAAGACGCCCCTATCTACGCGACAAACTGAGCCAAATGGCGACAAGAGACCCACTCCAGACAGTCACTATGCGAAACCCGTACAATACCTACTTACTACGCGTGAATTTGCTGAAATTATCCTAAATCCTAGCTCCGAACGTTGTAGCTGAATTGTGTGGGACGGTTGGTGCTGACTGCAATGTTAAGTAAGGCGCTGACAAATACCGTGGTCAGAACCGTTTCGTTTCAGTCTTTTTTGGAGGTTTGGTTCGTGGGTCTGTAGTCTACGCTGAGCGAATATCTGAGACTGGCGGTTGGCTAATTCGTACGAGACAAAAAGTACGATCAAAACCCAGCATAATTATGAAATAGCTTGGATTATAGTTGGCTGTTCTATTAGTGTGGTGAGGAATTGCACGCTGAAACCATTTGGTAATTGTCATTACTTTACATGGTTTAGCTAAGTGTGCCTTGGCCTTCCTCTCTATGGTAAATACATGGCTAATGACGTGACAATCTCTAACGATATTGGATATGTCAAAGTCAAAAGTATCAACGCCAGGAGGTATATCCTTTAAAAGAAGAAATCCACCTGTCGTCACCTATATTCGTGTAAACTGGCTTATAGCCTAATAAACCAAAAAAATAATTCAAATGACTCAAAAATCAGAATAAAAATGGGCTCAACTGGGAATCGAACCCAGGACCTCTCGCATGCCAAGTTTTTTATAACCCAAAGCGAGAATCATACCTCTAGACCATTAAGCCTGATTTCTTGGTTATTTAATCGAGTTGGGATACTTGACTCTCAATGACTCATGAAACTAAGTACTAAATTTTAGCCGGCTTTTTGCTTTTACAATTAAAAATACCTAATTTTGCTCTAAAACGTACCTTTCTTTTTCGGTTTTCCTCTTTTACCGGTTCACAGAGAATGTACAGGCCGGGTAAACTTTCGTCGGTCTGTGCTTACGTCAGCTAGTGTCAGCCGCCTTTTGACCCAAATGGGCTAAAGTAAACAAACTGGATTTTTGCGTACAGCTTACAGCAGAAACTTTTGTTTTTGGTGTTATAGTCGGGTCAAGCAATCATATTCTGTATAACTAATCAGTGGTTTGTTGCTGGTTGTTGGTTGTATTATATTTAAGTGAATTTTTGCTTGTCTTTTTAAATTTTTCCTTTTCCCGCTCATATTGAATGGTATGTTCACTTCCGTTATGGAATCTGCTACAACGATAACCGTAGCCCAAACCACACCTAGCCCATGCCCGCGGAAAATAAATAAACTAGTGGTCCGAGGACAACAGTCGGTAAAGACACAGAGTAATGGCAGTCAGGTTGAGAAAACAGTAATGACAACTGTAACAACACCCTCCACTGAGGCAATGAGCACGACAGCTACACGAGTTCCGAGGGCTAAACGGCCCCATACCGACATCAAGCAATGGCGTCAGCAGTGGTACAAAGAATTGGCTAGTTCTACTATTTACATAGATGGTTTTGACCATCAATTTAAGCAGTTAATCAAGCAGGTCTTTTGGGTGCGTTTTCGTACCAAGACTCTCGAGTTTTTTGACAGCCAAGTTGTCACTCATGTCATCACTCGACGACGGCAATCGGAAATTGACCGTCTTCAGCCTTCATTGGGTGGAAGCGATATTCTTGCCAAAGCCCGTCATCAGGGTATTCATGTCTGGTCATCCGATAAAGTTTGCCGGTTTGTGACCAATTTGACCGGGTTGCCTATCAGAACACTGTCCGACCTGACTATCCTATTGGAGGTAGCCTCAGTTACCAAAAATGCCTCCGTTATTAGCCCTACAGTCCCCGCTATTTCTCGTAACCATCCATCTGTAATTGGAGGAGTTATAACAGAGTTTGCTAATGGCTCACATTTGGCGAATCTGCTCATGGAAGAAAAACAACGAAGCCCGTTGGAGTGCGATCGGGAGTTGCGTCGGAACGACCATGTTCTTTACAAAGGGCCTTATATACTGATATGGGACCCCTCACACAACTATCGACCCGTGGTCACAAAGGAATATAAGCCTGTAGTCCAAAGCGGCAACGTAAATCCTCAAGCTGGCTTGGCAAATAGTGGTGACTGGCCCCAATTTCGCATTACGGCCGCTGGTCGTTGTCCCTTTGTTTACGATGCCACAATATTTAATCGTGCCAAGCGTGTTGTGGCGCAGGTACCCGAGAATCGTCCTCAGAAGCAATACTCGCAAACGCCAGTTAAGTCAAATACGCGCGACATTATAGAATCTGGTCTGAATTCTCCAGTATCATCGGCCTCACGATCGCTCTCGCCCTCACCTTCACCGTCGCCAAGCGCAAAGTCATTTACACAATTGATACCTGGTAATTCTACACCCACCCCCATACAGACGCCTGAGGTTTCACGGCGGGCTATTAATGAGTTTAAAAGAAAACTTCAGCAAATGGAAGCCAATGATGGTGATTTATCTGTACTAGGACCCGCGCGACGCCGTTTGCAGAGCATAGAGAGCTTTAGCACTACGGACCCAACTAAACGGCCATCACCCCAAACTCAGTTATCGCAATTACAAATCGAAGCGCAGCCTCCACAATATACGGCAAAGCAGTATCGTCGGTCTACAATAACGGCTGGGTACTGTGAAAACTGTTATGAGAGGTACGAGGATTTTGACACACATATCACGAGCCGGCGTCACAGAAAATTCGCAACCAACGGCAAGTATTTCGTTCAACTGGATCAAATGTTACGGCGGATCGCGCGACCACTAAGGCCGGCGAGTGCCTATTGAATACTTCGCGAGTTCTGCTACAGTTAGAATATTTATACATACATATATACAAATACAAGGTTTTTTGAACCCCCTGAAATTGGCAAATAAAAATAGGAACGAAAACTAATATATAAAATGGTAAATTAAAGAAATAGAGTGATTCAAAAGAGAGAAAAGGAAAAAGAGTGGGGCAAGTTTACATAATAGAGCAGCTTTTCTTCTTCTTCGACTTGGTCGATCCGTTCTTATCTCGTTTGGACACTTTAGCGGGCTTGGTTGAACTAGCAGCGGTTACAGGGGCAGCGGCAGTTTGTTGTGGTTCAAATTGCGGTTGTTGTGATTGAGATGGTTGTTGTTGCTGTTGTTGCTGCTGTTGCTGCTGTTGTAGTTGTTGTAGTTGTTGTTGTTGTTGTTGTAGTTGTTGTTGTTGGAGTTGTAGCTGTTGCTGTTGTTGCAGGTGTTGTGCGTTATCCGAGGTCATATTGTTGGAGTTATACGCACTTTGGTAGCCCTGGTTTTGGTTAAAATTATTACTGTTATTCGTGTTGGGATTATAATTCTCCTGTTGCAAATTGAACGTATTTGTATTATCGTAGGGAGCACCACCAGCAAAGGAATTATTATGGTTGTTTCCGTTATCGCTTGGGCCAGCTTCCGGTTGGTTATCAGGGACGGGAGGGGGGTTTCTTACTATACGGCAAGAGCGAACACAATCGTAAAAGGCATTTTCAATATTGACGTTTTGCTTAGCAGAAGATTCAAAGAAGGCGTACGCGCCTAATTCCTTGGCCAGGGCCTCACCCTCGTCGTAGCTGACTACACGTTCGGTGGAACGATCAGACTTGTTGCCGACGATAACTATCGAGTACTGTTCGTCGTCTTCCTTGACCCGTTCAATCTGTTCGATATAGGCCCGGATTCGACTGAATGATGAGCGGGAAGTGATGGAGTATACCAAGACAAACCCCTCGCCGTCTCTGATCCACTGGTCGCGCAGGGCGGTATACTCCTCCTGGCCAGCGGTATCCAAGATTTCCAGCATTGCAGGCTGGTTGTCAATGATTACCTGTTTGCGGTAAGAGTCCTCAATAGTAGGGTCATAGGTCTCGACGAACCGGTTTAAGCATAGCTATTCATGGTTAGAAAGAAGTCGACAAAAGAGTATAAGGGGGAGGTACTGGGAACTATGACTACTTACTTGAATGGTCAACGCGGTCTTGCCCACACCACCGTCACCGAGGACAATTAGTTTATAAAGTGTGATTGCGTCACGTCTGGACATGTTTGTCTAGAAGTTTTTCTAAAAAAAATGGCTAATCTGCGCTTGATGACCCAGAATAAAGAGTCGAGTGGCAGTTAAAGGAGGTCTCGAAAACTGTCAGGAGAGAAGCAAAGTTGGTTTTCTTTTGGGACTCAGTCCGCGGCGCCGCCTTTCCAGGGAGGTTGTCCAGCGACGGGCTAAAGATTGAAGAATATAGATATATTGGTATATGTTTACTTGTATATATAATATAAAAAAACACATTTAAAATATACAGATGCGTAATACACAAGGTATTTATTATTTACAGAAACATTTAAGCGGTTGAGCTGCTGTTTTATTTTGTCGACACGCCCTCGAATCTCTTTGATACCCACGACGGCCCTGGCGAGGACCGTTTACACGTACTTGTTGGTGATATCAAAAGAATTGCTACCTTGGGCAGTGGCGTTGCTGCTGGTGTCTTTACCAGAAGCCGGGGACGGGTTCTCGCCGGCGGGCCTGTTCTCCAAAAACGGCTTGTGTAGAGGTTCAGACCGCGAAGCCCAGACAGACTCGCTGCTCCCCTTGGTAGCCATATCCCGGGCTAGCTTTTGCTTATACCAATTTTGCACCTGGCGGGCCTTTTCGGCCTCAGAGCTAAAACTCTGTTTGATGCAAAACGTCCAGCGATCCTGCTTATCCTCGCACAGGCCGAGTCCACCATATCGCCAGGCATGGCGAAACTGTCCACCGATGGAATAGCAGCCGATGAGCTCCTCAAACGCCCGGTAGCAGCTCATTTCCACGGGGTACTGTGACAGTGTTGGCACACTGGTCTTTACCGGTCGGCCTTGAGCGTCGAACCCTTCAGAAGCCCGGGCCTCAACTGCGGTCAGCGCCCGTAAAATGGCATCGTCCATATCTTCGTGATCTTCTGCAGCACCAACCGTGGCGGTCGTGGCGGTCGCGGCAGCCGAGGCGGTTTCCGGTTTCTTATTGAACATTATTAATGAGAATTACAGCAGAAACGGGCTGTGTGATTGTATTCTAAGCGCAAGAGAGCAAGAGAAAGTTTCATCAAAGAATAGAAAAAAAGTCAGATAAAAAGTCCCAACTGAACCAAATCGCATCGACACTTTTTTCTTATCTTATCTTTTATACCACTTTTTATCTTTATGCTTATTTCCACCCGGTCTAAATTAATATCTGGCCGACTATCCAAAATCATTCGAATGTCTGCTTCCTCTACTATCGGCTCGGCTTCGAGCTCTGCGTCCTCTTCTACACAACGTTCGCCTGAACAATGGCGGGCCGTACTATCGCCGGCACAATTCAGGGTCCTGCGTCAGGCCGGCACCGAGCCCCCGAATTCTTACAACAAAGCTGAGTATTCGCCCGGAAAAATCGCACCCAGTCAGAGCTACCACTGTGTAGGCTGTGATGCGCCTCTATACCGTGGCTCTACGCTGTTCGATTCTCACTGTGGCTGGCCGGCGTTTTACGAGGCCATAGACGGTGCCCTGGATCTCGTGCGCGATACTTCTATGGGCATGACCCGTACCGAAATGCGTTGTGCCAACTGTAAAAGTCATCTCGGTCATGTATTTTACGATGAGGGGTATAAAAATCCCACAAATGAACGTCACTGTGTTAATAGTGTGTGTTTGAAGCTTAAGTAGCTTGGACGCCACCGCCACCGCCTTGAGTAATCTTGCTCTCTATGTTTATATCTGCGAAATTATGCAATCATTTAATATATTCTCTTAAATCTGTACAATTATTCTATGAAAAATGTTATACACATCCAAGCTATACAATTCACATACACTGTGTTGGTGCCTACTTCAAAAGAGGCATACCAGGAAGCTCATTCTGAGGAATGATCTCAATCCAGTAATTATCAGGATCTAAAATAAATGCAATCGTCTTCATGCTGCCATCAGTAAGCTTCTTCTTAAACGGCACGCCAATGGATTCAAATCGGTCACAGGCGGCCTCAATGTTATCCACCGAAAGCGCCAAATGGCCAAACCCCTGGGGATCCGTGTTTCCGTTGTGGTATCCCTTAAACTCGGGATCGGATTCGGTTCCCCAGTTGTGTGTGAGTTCCAAAATGCCTTCGCGGTCAGACACGCCCTCGCCGGAATTTTCGGCACACTTGTTTTCGGGATCAAAGCCCAAAAAGTACAATGTGAACTTGCTGTTAGGATGGTCCGAGGTCCGTAAAAGCTTCATGCCCAATTTATTTTGGTAAAAGTCCAATGAGGCCTTGATATCCTTTACACGGATCATTGTGTGGTTAAAGCGGTAATGGGCCACTTTACTCTGTTCAGTAGGGGCTGGAGCTTCTTTGTTTCTAATCAGCTCGATCCAGTATCCATCGGGATCCAAAGCAAAGGCAATATCCTTTTGGCGACCGTCGGCTAACTTCTTCTGGAACTTTACGTTATTATTCAAAAGTTGCTCCTCACAGGCTTGCAGATTATCTACACTAAAGCAAATATGGCCAAAGCCACGACCGGGCTCGCTGTTGCCATTGTGGTAACCCTTAAATTCAGCGTCTGACTCGGTGCCGTAATTATGTGTAATCTCCAGTAAACCTTCCCGCTTGTACCAAGGAATGCCGTGGTGTTGAGCGTCGGCGCCGTCAAAGGCCAGGTAGTAGACGTCAAACTGAAACTGGCTAAACTCGTATTTGCGCATAACGGACATGCCGAAATTGCGTCCATAAAAGTCAATCGACACCTTAGGATCCCGGACCCGGATCATTGTGTGGTTGAATTTGTAGCTCTTGGGGTCAGTAGACGCAGCAGCAGTAGCAGAAGCAGACATGATGCGGACGGTTTGGGGCTTGTGGTATATAGATGAGGTTAATTGAGTTCCTAGTTTGCTGGCGATCAATCTCAGTCGGTTCATAAACTAATTTAACAAAATGTAAAAAAACGTAAAGAGAAAAAGCAAGCAAATCACTCCACAGCTTAAATATCCACATGGTTGTTGAGCCCTGACAGCGTACGGCGATTACCCGGCCAGTTTGGCTTATCCGGTGATTCAGGCGTCGAAACAGGCACTCCAGCAGGTAATACTACCAATCGAATCGTTATTTATCATAATTTTTTTTTTTTTAATTTTTGGCTATGCTTAAATGGAAAACACTGACGGCAACTCTCCGTCAGATTTTAGCGGCCTCGGTACCTCCGTCAACGGCGGTCAAATCTAGCGAAACCCTGGCTCAGGCCACATACCAGAACCAAGACCGAGACGAAGATTCAGTCCAGGATGAGGATGAGGACGAGGATGAGGACGGCAATTCGCAGTCTTTGCGTCGTAGAGACGAGAAGCAATTGGCAATACCTTCGCGTATCCATGGCTGCTTATTGATATCCCCAGCGGCCACGCTAATTGTTTCGTGCCATTTGCCCGTAGTGTCGGCGCCTGAACTTGTTGAAAAAGGAATCGTGTCGCCAGCTCGGATCGAGCGTATGATCCAACAGGATCGCATTAGTTGCTCAGATGGTGCCGATAAGGTCAAGGCGCTATTTGTGGCTACCGCCTGGGCCGAGTACATTCGGTCTCTCGCCACCATCCCGTCCTCCATTCTCGTCCACACAAAACAAGGTGAGGCGTTCTACGTATACCCGGTCAAAACCGGTGGAAAGGCCGACGTTAGAAATGTCGAAAACATTAATGGTAAAAACACATCTCCAGCCGTTAATCCCTATTTGCTTCTGGTGGTAATGGCCCATACCAACGTGCCGGCTGGCATGGTAGACCGCCGCGCCCGGCAAGTAGTGGCCCTTCTCCAGGATGGGCTAGACACTTGGAAATTTTATGACGACACAAAATAAATGTGTCTATTTGACTTAATACTATTGTAATATATTATTGTTTATTCTATTTGCCTTCTCTTGTGCCAGTCTAGTTTGCTATACCATTGCCAGTCATGGGCTTACCCGGCGGTTCGGCGCATAATGTATACCAATCTCCGGCAATATTGCCCAAATTATTCTTTACTACTCACTAAAATGTGGACCTTTTTGAAATCTCTATTTTTTGCGCCCGCTGCTTCCCCTGAAACCGTTCAGCGTTTGACCACTGAAATTGAATCCATTACCACCCAATCCAAGATCGTTGTGGCGTCCAAATCGCACTGTCCCTACTGTACGCGAACTAAGCAAACACTGGCGTCTTATGGTATCCAGCTTGAACCCTTGACTGACTTTGAAACTCCAGTCTCCCCTCAAGGCAAGTCCATCTTGTTAGAGCTCAATCAATTATCCGATGGTAGTTTGATTCAGGATATTCTTCAGCGTATTAGCGGTCAACGCACCGTCCCCAATATCTATATCAACGGCAAGCATATTGGTGGTAACTCTGATTTGCAGGCTTTGCATACCAGTGGTCAACTAGAGCTACTATTAAAGTCAGCCGGATTGATATAATTAGCTTAAAAAATCTAAGATATTTTAATTTATTCGTTTATGTATACAATACAAGCAATAAAAACAAGACTTACTCACACTTTTAAAAGGTATCCATTCTAACCTTGACAGCCATACGGTGAGCGTCCAAGCCCTCAACGGCGGCTAAATTCATCACAGCATGGCCAATATTCTTTAATCCAGTTTCAGTCAACTCTTGACTGGTAATATACTTTTGGAAAGTACTGGTACTAACTCCACTGTACATCTTGGCGTAACCGTAAGTAGGTAATGTATGGTTGGTACCACTGGAGTAGTCACCGCACGATTCGGGACTGTAGGCACCGACAAAGACCGAACCGGCATGTTGGACAGAATCAACAAGACCAGCAGCATTTTTAACTTGTAGAATCAAATGTTCAGGAGCGTATTCGTTCGATAAGGCCATGGCTTCTTCAATGGTCTTGATACGGAGGGTAGTCGAATGAGCAATACACTTGCGAATGATTTCCACACGGGGTAAACGCATAGCCTGATCATGGACTTCATTTTCAATAGCCTTCAATTGCTCTTCAGTTAAATCAACAGCTAACAAAATAACTTGCGAGTCAACACCGTGTTCAGCTTGTGACAGCAAATCACTAGCCACAAATGCAGGGTTGGCAGTACCGTCGGCAATAACTAATACTTCTGAGGGGCCAGCAGGCATATCTATACTGCATAAAGCAGTAGAATCATTTTGAATAAACATCTTGGCGGCGGTAACAAATTGATTACCGGGTCCCAAAATCTTATCAACCTTAGGAACAGTTTCAGTACCGTAAGCCATTGCGGCAATGGCTTGAGCACCCCCAGCCATGACAATGGATGAGGCACCAATCTTATTAGCCACGTAAACAACTTCGGGGGTTAAGGTACCATCTGAACGGGGGGGCGAGGCCACAATGATATTCTGACAGCCGGCTACCATGGCAGGAACACCCAAGTGAAGCGCGGTCGAAGGCAAAACAGCGGTACCTCCAGGAACGTACAAACCAACAGAGTTAATAGGACGAGAGAAACGCGAACAGATAACGCCTGGAGCAGTTTCGACTACAAGTGTCTCGGTCTCTAATTGTGCAGTGTGAAACTTTCTAACGTTATCAATGGATAAGTCAATGGCTTCCTTTACCTTGGGGCTTAGAATCATCATAGATTTGGGGAATGGGGCCTTTAATATGGGGGATTTTAGTTCAACATGGTCAAACTTAGCAGTAAATTCTATTAAGGCAGCATCACCACGGTTTTTCACACCTTCGACAATAGGAGTAACTAATTTCATAATATCGGCGGTCTTTTGAACAGGACGGGTAAGAACAGCCTTAATATTTTCTTGGCTACTGGAGGCGGCATCAATACATTGCATGAGAATTCTTTCTTCAGCAGCGGGGGCAGCCACGGGCTCTTCAACCTTGGGTTGTTTGGGTTCTTCTTCACTACCGAGCTTTTCAATCCATTTCTTCTTGGCGTCGCCCTTTCTTCTGCTAATTTTCAATCCCTTGGCGTCCAAGTTCTTTTCAACATCAGCCCAACTAACACCCATGGAAACACATTTAGTCATCGCAAAGTAAATCAAATCAGCAGCTTCCCAAGCGCAGTCTTCTTTAGTTTCAGCTTCATTTAATTCTTCAGCTTCTTCCATAATCTTGCAGGACAATAACTTGGCATCATTAAATAAGCGAGCGGTGTAAGAGCCTTCGGGAGCGCTGGCCTTTCTTTCTAATAAGGTAGCTTCTAAACGAGACACACCCTTGGAGTGGCCAAAACAACTGGAACGGTCCAAGTGACAAAAGCCAACACCAGTTTGTTCTACAACAAACTTCAAACAGTCAGCATCACAGTCTAATTCGATACGAAGTAACTTTTGAGTAGCGCCTGAGGTAGCGCCCTTGTACCATAGGCCGTGTTTGCGTGATTGGTAAACACCAGTACCGGTTCTGAGGGCTTCAGAAATACTTTCTGCGGAAGAGTAAACTAAGCCAAGGGATTTATCATAAACATCAGTGACCACAGTAGTGTATAAACCATCGGGTCTATCAGTGATAGCACGGGCAGTGTATAAACTGGCAACGGCAATTTGGGTCGGGTTGGCTTTGGCGTCAAGAGTGAGTAAATCGGCGGTAATGACAGGAACAATACCAGTTTGAATCATGCTAGTAGCTTGAGCAGCATTAGAGACAGAGGCGTAGACGACAAACTTTTGATCCTTGTAGGAAGGTAAGGATATATCCTTAGCAATGGATTCAGCGCTCAAATAAATATCCGATTGCACATCAGCGGCCTGGGCCACGGTATCCGCCCGAATAATTAAACGCGAAGCGCCAATACCGGCTTCCAAGAAAGCATCTTTCTGAGCAGTGGTAACGGCCACTTGGGCCACACCGGCGTCTAAAAGTTTGATAGCATCATCGACAATGATCTCAGCGCTTAAAAAGGCGATAATAGTAGGAGTCTGGCAAAATGCCTTTTTAGCGTATTGAACAGTGGCCATGACTGCATCAGCTGAAGCCACAGAAATAGCAACTTGGCCAGTGAACAACGCCGTGGCGGGTAGGGACAAGTCCGCAACCTGAACTAAAACAGGGGAAGTAGACATAGTACTAACGACGTAAGGTAAGATCTAAATGTTATAAGAGTAGAGTAAAGTACTAGCGTAAAAGAGACTTTGTATCACGGATCAGAATGAAGGGATCGTAAACGTTGTGAATATGTGTATCCGTTTATATATATATATTTATATATATAAATATAATTTATCACAGGGAAAACAAGGGAAAAGGAAGAAACGTGTCTGATCAGAAACGTCAAATTTTGAGCCGTTGGGACGTTTATCGTGGTGGGCCGGATTATCGTTAGTCATAATCAGTGGATTGGTCAGTACACCCGATCTCAACTTGATATCTGCCATAAACCCCAGAGCACGGTTGTTTTGAGTTTATTTCATGATTTCAGGCCATTGATTATTTTCACTGTGGATTCGTATGCAAGTAGAGAACAAGAAAGCTAAAATTCAAAGTGAAATACCATGACAAATTGAGGGATTATGACACCCTCAACAGAGGGCATTAATCTACCCCACAAAGTCTAGACCATTTTCCAGCAATAGTATTGTTACTCTGATAACTAATCATGAGAGAAAATGGCAAAAAAGAAGCCTCCGAAACGGGGAATTGAACCCCGGTCCCACGCGTGCTGAAATAAAATTCTGACAGGCGCAAATTCTAGCCACTAAACTATTTCGGAAGGAAGGCTGCGCCAGCCCGGAATCGAACCGGGGGCTCACCGATGGCAACGGTGAATTTTACCACTAAACCACTGGCGCCTTTTCATGTTTTCTTAAATTTATTGCCGATACCGAAAGGAGCCTTAATAGGTGCAGATTCTTTCTGTTCTTTTCTACAAATTTGAAATTAACAACAGTAAAAAATGCCCAAAATCAGATTACCCTATAGCCTCATAACCGTTTAAAAGAACCGCTCTTCGTAATATTACTTAGCCAATATCTCAAAAGACAAATCTGGGTTATTTACCACATGTGGCGGCTCGGAAGCAAATTTTCCCTGAATCCCCTACATTATACATACTTACTAATTGAAATAGTTTCTAGAAACTCAGGGGAAGCGACTCGATCTGATAATAAATTTTGAGAAATAAAAAAATATTTTGCGGTTTCAGTGGATCGAACACTGGACCTTCAGATTAACTGAACAGAAGTTTTACTTCAGTCTGACGCTCTCCCAACTGAGCTAAAACCGCAAAACTTGGACGACACCGGAATCGAACCGGGGACCTCGCGCATGCTAAGCGCATGTGATAACCAACTACACCAGACGCCCTATTTCTTGAAAGGCTAAAGGTATAATATATATAGTTTTTAGGAGAAGTAAATTAATGCTTTTCAAAGGATAGTTGACGTAGAGAAATGAAAAAAAGAATTGCAAAAGCGAGGTATTTTTGCTCATCTAATTGAATAATGCTATTACATAATTCTTTTTCTTTTTCTATTTTTTTACTTTTTAACTCGTTTTTATTAAAGTTTCTTTTTGGTTTTCATTGAAAAGATTTCCTTTAAAAGTTGTGTCAAGAACACGTTTTAGAAAGGTTCTTTGGTTATAGAATTTTGAATAAAGACGAAAAGTAACCTAATTTCTTTTAGGAAGAATGAAAACAATCGGTTAATTATTAAGATTTAAATTGGAAAAATAGGTTCAAATTTTAGTTTTATCATCATTAATAAAAACCAGAGCTAAATATGGGCTTTAAGCCTAAATGCTCTTTTACAGGTTTAACTGCTATTGTATACATAAAGCAGGGTAAATGAAGTATTTAAAATATATGTATGAGCCGTAATGATTTTAGCAACAGCTCTTTTAACGGTGTTAAAAAAACATTGATATCTCTGGGATTCGAACCCAGGCCTCCGAAGAGACCAGGACCTTAACCTGGCGCCTTAGACCAACTCGGCCAAAATACCTATTTATTTATCCACACTTATTTTGAATAAATCTGTTGGGGATCTTAAAACGCTCTATATTATAGCCAGCAATATTCAATAAATGTATAATCCAATCAATCAAAAAAAATCATACTCAGCCAATCAAAAACTATTTTTGAACTAAAATTGTTTTCGGTTCGCCCCTTATTTTTGAAAATGGGTGTCGCTGGTAACAAGCCATTGGCACCATAATATAAGATAGACAAAATGGGTAATCGTTGGAAGATGCTATTAATGTGGCTCTCTAATATTTGATATAATTCACTATAAATAGAAAGACTTCATTGGGGCAGTTTAGCCGACAACCGGGCCCACTCAGAACTAGACGACCATAATTTGAAAATATAAATATTTTAAAGTTTCATTTATTCGTAAATAGATTCGTATGATTATCAAAAAATATTGACTCCGATACGGGGAATCGAACCCCGATTTGCCCGGTGAAAGCGGACCGTGCTTGCCATTACACTATATCGGATAAAATGGCGACACCAGCAGGACTCGAACCTGCGCGGGCAGAGCCCAAAAGATTTCTAATCTTTCGCCTTAACCACTCGGCCATAGTGCCTTATTTTATTGTGAAGGATAGAGAAATTTGCCAATCACAAAGTTAGGTATGTTTATTCCATTGTTTCAATGTTTGAGAAGTCAATGGAGGGAATAATTTGATGGCCTTATTTAGTATATCAAATATTATGAAGAGGCAGAACAACCTCAGAGATGACTGATTCATCTCAAAGTTAGGGGAATGATTCTTGCTATGATCATTAATCAGTCACCAATTGTATTGGCACTCAATACATTAGCATCTGTAGTAAGACCATGACGGTCAGTTACCTTTTAAGATTAGTGGTTTTATTAGTACTAGTTACCAGGTCACGTTTTTGTGTAACTAGTTTTGAGTATGACAATAAGGGAAATACATATTGAACTAATCAAGAAGAGGCTGTGCGCATAAAAAATTGTATAAAGATATGAAAAGCGTATCACTATCATTAGATACCAATATTTGGTCTGTGGTAGGTTGGAGGTGAAGTTCCCAATAGGCCCCTCAGTAAGGAGCATGCTAATCATTGCCCGTTATTTTAGAAAAATATACTTGGATATGAATCTTTAATTATGAATGATCACCCATGTGAATAAGATATTTCTTTCAATACTTGTTTAAAATTAAATGATCCCTAATAAGCGTGTTAAAGAATCCAAAAAAGTGGCTGCAAATCCACCAGAGTCTTGTTAGCACAGAGATAAGTCTTGCAGGTGGGGGGCCCAGATGGGAATTTTGGTTCTGGTTTCCCCAGAAATGCATCGAGTTTTTCATGGGTTAGTTTTTTTTTACATGGGCTGGTATTTAGATTAGAGAGGAGTATTTGTTAAAAAAATAATTATAAATAGAACAGTATAAGGATATAATCAAGCCCTTTTAGTTTTCTTCAGAGCTGATTCCCCTCGATTCTCACCCGACGATCGTCGGGTGAGAATAAACATCTCCCAATGGGGTAACGTAATTTCGAGCCAATAGGACCGAAAACAACCCACAGCGCTTGCGATGTTTTTTCTTTGGTTATCTGGTAAACAACGTGTTTTAGACAATAGCTGCTTATAAACAGTTGTTTATCCATTATATTCTTGAAAACCCAAACCAACGCAACTTAACTTTTATATACTAAACAACCAGCATGACAGTCGGCGAATCTTATAAACTGCAAGTTTCTGGTACGCTATTTGACCTCGACGGCACTTTAGTGGACTCTACACCATCTGTGGTCAGTTATTGGTACGATTTCGCGGCCAAGTATGGATTTGACGCGGCCAAGGTATTGGAGACCTCTCATGGCCGTCGTAGTAAAGATACTCTTGCTGAATTGAAGCCCGAGTTGGCTACGGATGAGTTTATTTCGCAAATGGAGGGCCAGATCCCAATCCGTTGGGGTGATCA
The DNA here is from genome assembly GCA_001661315.1 of Nadsonia fulvescens var. elongata DSM 6958. NCBI lineage: Eukaryota > Fungi > Ascomycota > Dipodascomycetes > Dipodascales > Nadsonia > Nadsonia fulvescens. The sequence continues at coordinate 50,112 of KV454407.1, read as the reverse complement.
GGCAAAACTGATAGAGGGATCCAAAGCTCTTTTGGACAGTCTACCCAGCTCCAAATGGGCTATTGTCACCAGTGGAACTTATCCTTTAGCTTCCGGCTGGCTGAAAATGTTTGGCTTTGTGATCCCCTCGGTCTTTATTACTGCCGAGCGTGTTACACGCGGGAAGCCCGACCCCGCTGGCTATTCAATGGCTCATGATGCCCTGAAGCTAGCAGATGGTCAACCATTTTTGGTCTTTGAAGACGCCCCAGCTGGGATTACCGCTGGTAAGCTTGCCGGCGCTACAGTCATTGGTATTGCTAGCACTTATAGCGCCGTTGAAGTTTTTGCGGCTGGTGCCGACTATGTAGTAGCGGATTTGACTCATGTCAAGTATTTTGGTACTAACGTTGAGACTGGTTTACTGGATATTGAAATCCAGGACCCTTTGTTTGTGCGTAGCCCGTGATCTGGGTTTTTTGGTCGATTCTAGAAGTTTCATGCGACAATTACGCAGCTGTCACTATTATTTATTCATTAGCAAAAGCCTATATTATGGCCCAAGTAGATTATCAAATATATATATTTGAACTTGACAGTGAAAAAGGTGATATTCATTAGCTAGACGCTACAAAAAACAGAAAACAAAAGAGAGAGAAAAGAGAGAGAAAAAACCCAGCATGCTAAAGAGAAGCTGTGAAACGTAGAATGCAAAAGCTGCTTGCCCTGTATCTGAAAGAAACAAAGCAAAAACAAGGTCAAAAAAGAAAAAATATTTATCATTTAATGCTAGATAGAGTCCAAAAATTTTTGATAGACCAGCACCCAAAATAGACCCAAGTAAGTGTTGGAATTTTAGACGACCAAAACAAGCTGAAGACCACTTTGGTATTTTGAACCAAACCAACACCTAGCAAAGCCACTAAATGAGTGGGTATGTATTATATAGAGAAACCCGCTTTTTTCTAGACGAGTTGGCAGCAGACCGGTTTTCCAACATTGTAATCCAAATCCTATGCAAACCCTGATTTAAACCGTTCACGCCCGACCCAAACCCGTAGTTTTGGCCCATACACCACGGTATTAACCCAGCTTTATTTTTTTAACACCCGGAAACGGCAAGAAAAACTAGTATGAAGAAAACAGAGCAGGTGCAAAAGACAAAAATATAAATAAATGTGGGGTATTGTGGAGAAGTGACAGGCGTATAATTTAACAAAGACCTTGCATAATGTGACATAAGACTGCATAAATTTTGCCTCACGGCATGCAGTTCAAAATCAAATCATAAAAGTGTCACTGATACAAATATTTAATTTAGGCCATTTAAGGTGTTTTACCTCTAGGTTAAGCTAAAAAGCTCTGCTTGCTAAGTAAGTTTGCTTTAGGAATTTTTCTTTTCTTCCTCTTCTTTTTTCCCCATCTCCCTCATATCAACTCAGCTCTCTTTGCTTCCCTGGTCTTTTTGGACAGAAGAGGGGACCTTGTAAACTATCAGCGGAAAAACTAAAGCCCACTCGTCGATTCCAACCGCTCTAGTGTTGTTATAGCGCCCAAGGACCGGTGTCCCGCATTTTAAAACCAAAGAATAAAACCAAAACCAATATATATATATATATATTTATATATAAAACTTACAAAACACATCGTCTTCAACAAGTGTACCGTCAGTGAATCAGCCAAAGCGCCCAGTGACTATTAATACTGGATCAATACCCCCCGAAATCTCAACGCCACAATAATTTTTTTCCCCCTTGCCAGCCAAAAATTGGCGGGATTCTAGAAAACTGCAATGCCAGACACGGTTATTATCGCCAATAGCCATTCGACATCAACCCCAAAAGACACCGCGCACTGCAGTTCTCCTACCTTATCCGAACCTGGCTCACCCTTGTCGAGTTCGGTATCACCCAATAGTATCTCATCAGTCCCTCGATCGCTTGCAGACCCGGATCCCAAACTGTGCCAAATTCCTCAAAGAACCTCCTCCGATATGGAAAAGACAAACACGCCGTCGCTCCCTGGCTCTCCGCATATAGACCCCGGGGCCTGTGCCACAAAAGAGGCGGGGCTTTTGGCTGGAGTCGCCGTTGCACAGACACCAGCCCCGCCAACAGCGTCTCTATACGTGGGCGATCTTAGTCCAATGGTTAATGAAACCGACCTCTTTCGAGCATTTAGTCCTATCGGATGTATTTTATCTATACGGGTATGCCGAGATGTCAATAGTGGCAAAAGTCTGGGCTATGCGTACGTCAATTACCAATCTACAGCCGACGCCTCGCGGGCTTTAGCCACTCTCAATCATATTAAAATATTGGGAAAACCATGTCAAATCATGCCGTCTCAACGAGACCCTAACTTTCGCAAGGGCAGCCAAGGAAATATTTTTATCAAAAACTTGGATGTCTCGGTAAACGAAACCATTCTCCGAAATAAATTTCAACCGTACGGCGATATCATTGCCTGTAAAGTGGCTGTTGACGAAAAGGGAATTTCGCGCGGCTACGGTTACGTGAATTACAGTCAATCGGAGTCGGCAGAGCAGGCAATTTCCGATCTCAATGGAACGAAGTTAGCTGATAAGGTATTATTTGTGGGCCAGCATATTTCGAAACGTGATCGAATTAACAAGTTGGAAGAAAAAAGACATCAGTTTACAAATATATATGTACGAAATATCGATCACACGGTTACTCCCCGGGAGTTTCATGATCTTTTTAACCAGTATGGTACAGTTATATCAATATCCTTACCCACTAAAGACATGGTTGACCCTGGCGCTGACCCCGAAAGCCCTAAGATTACAGAGTCACAAGGTTACGGATTTGTCAATTTTGCGTCTCATGAAGACGCACTTAATGCTATCAATAATTTAAATAAGAAAGCTTTTAAAGGTTCTGAGCTTTTCGTCAGCCGGGCTCAAAAGAAAAATGAGCGTGAATTTGAACGAAAACAGCGTCACTTTTACGATAAAGCAGAACGTTTTATTAACTACAACGCTGGAAATATGGCCAATCTTTACATTAAAAACTTAGATGCCTCTATTGATGATGAATATTTGTACCAAACATTTTCGCCCTTTGGTAAAATAACGTCGGCTCGTGTGATGACTGATGATGCAAATCGATCTCGAGGTTATGGCTTTGTCTGTTTCTCAAACTATAACGAAGCCATACGTACCATCCATGATATGGATGCTACGATTCATCGTGGAAAACCTATTTCAATTTCTTTAGCTCAACGCAAGGATGTCAACCAAGGTGGTAGTGGCAGCAGAAATGCCCTTCTGGGCTACATTAATCCGTCTTTAATTCCCGGAACGTATCCAACCAGCTATCCTATTATGTACCAACCAATCCTTGGTAAAGTTGCCAATGTAATAGGTGGTCCACATGCGCCAGTACCCATACCAAATTCTATTGAAGACAGTGGGTTTATTCCAATAAATCCTAATATGCCAACCCCACCTTCATATGGATCTAGATTTCAATATTTTTCTCCTTTGCCTCCACAGCCCCTACCAGAAAGCGGTAGTGGTCCCTCACTACCCAGCCCGGCTATAGGCACAGCAGCAACGGTTGTACCTAGTATTGGGCCAAATCCTGAAATATCACCTAGTATAATCCCATATTTAGCAGGAGCACCAATTGTATCACCAATTTTAAGCTCATCACCATTATCATCACCAACCTCGCCGTCTCAATCGACCCCACCATCAAGCCAATCTACGTTTGATAGCGGAGTTTCACCCCCCAACTTGCCGGCAATGATTGGTGGCCATCAGGGTCACTCTGATATGCCCATGCGCCCCGGAAGTAATAGCAACGTGCCACCGTATTACTACTATGTGCCTTCTGTGGCACCGTATCAGTATGGCTATGGTGGTATTAATCCTAACTATCCAGTAGTTCCGGGGGCTGCACAAGTATCTGGTTTTGGTTCTAGTATGAATTCACCTTCCACAAAAACAGATAGCAAAGGTATGTCTTTTTCGCCTGCTACCAATCGCGACTACAACGACAGTAAAAATTGGGATAACACAGGCCCATTGGCTGGATCACCATCAAATATCTCGGGAATGGCAGCTAATACAAGACCACAGCTTGATCACGGATATTATAACAAAACAAAGGAAGCAAAGAAAGACAGTTTCGAAAATAAACTCAATGAAGGCAAAATTAATGGAAAGTCTACTGAGGGCGGCAATAATGATATGACTGATCTGAATGATGACACAGATGATGGTCTGATTATTTCCTTACTTCGCACATCAATTACCGAACTTGAGGACCCAGAAATTAAGAAGCAAATGGTTGGTGAAGCTATCTACCCTCATGTATTAGCCCACCCTGAAGTTAAAGGAGACATGTCGATTGCTGGCAAAATAACAGGGGTTATGCTGGATATTGATCTCGATGAGCTGATTAATTGGGTAGATCGTCAACCAAATATTTTGCATAATAAAATTAACGAAGCTTACGTGGCCTATCAAGCATATATAGGACAACAGAATTCTGACACTATCGTTTCTAATGAAAATAACATAGGTTAAAAGATATTTGCGATGATAGGAATAATTCTGGCGAAGTAGAGAAAAAAAGGAAGACTCTGGAAAGTAGTTACTTCAATTGTTCTTTATTTACTTTTATGTTCACTGTTTATTTAGCCCTCATATTTTTTTTATTTACCCTCTTTCTTTGGCTTTTTATTTCATTTTACTATCGCCGTACTATTCCTTTCTGTTAGCAAGTCAATATCCTAATTCTATTTTGGTATAAATCGTTCACTTCAAAATAGACTATCTTTGTATTCAAAAAAATACCATATATCTTTTCCTCAATAAAAAAGTTAAGGGGGCTTAAACAAATGAATGAGACCTTGTATTTATGCATATGCCTATTTACAAAAAAATAAGTGCTTGATTCTTGGTTTACCATCCTTAAATAAAGAAGCGGCACAAAGCATCTAGAAACAGACTAAAACTCATCATCAGGATGCTTTTCTTTTAACTTCTTTTCTAGCTTATTAAATTGGTCTAAATTCTTTTCTTCCTCAGGGCCTAAAACTTGCTTCACACCCTGAACTTCTTCAATATAATGCATTAACATACTTTCAATACCATTCTTGAGGGTAACTTCACTTGATTCACAAGTACGACAAGCGCCCCTTAAACATAAAGAAACCATACCGCTTTCACTGTCAAATCCAACAAAATCAATATCCCCACCATCTTCTTGAATGGCAGGACGAATACGAGTTTCTATTAATTCCTTAATCATTTCTACCACCTCTTCATCCTCTTCATTGTAGATTTCCTTGACTTTGGTCTGAGAAGCGTGATAATCAGCATTCACGATAGGTTGACCTGAGGTTAAATGCTCGGATAGTAATGAGAAAACTTCTTGTTTAAGCTGAGGCCAATCCATATCGACATCCTTCTCAACAGTAATGAAATCGGTACCAATAAGAACAGTCTTAACACCAGGAATGCTAAATAGCTTTTCAGCTAAGGGTGAATGAATAGCACTGGATCTATCAAGGAATTCCATGGTAGAGTTAGTCTCGTTATTTGGTATCAGTATATGAGACGGCAAGAACTTCAAAGCATCTTCATTAGGAGTTGTTGTAGTTTTAATATGCATCAGTCTATTGAAAGCAAAGTTTGAACCTTGAAAGACTCGAGTGTTGACGCGCATAGTCGGTAAAACGCCGCGATTAAAAGAGCTGAAACTTCTCGTAGTGGCAACTGAGTTGGTAAAACGATACATTCTTGAAGATACTGATGGAAACATTTTTCAAAATGTATTTCCTTTTTGGGTCCGTAACAGGCTAATAAGCGAGATCAAATAAATATCCAAGGTGATACGGTGCTTATTACTTAGAACTATAGTCCAGCACAATCGGTGGTGTAGAACTCCGGGCTTTATTAAATCAATTAACGTGGTATTCAAGACTAGAGCTAAATAAATTCACTGCAGGTGGGAGAATATTAAAATCGCTGATAATGTCTCCAGCTCACGTGCCGATACGAAATACTTCAATTTACCAGGCAATTTGAAATCATTTTTTAAAATCTTTATAGCTGAGGTTGATAGTATGATATTTCATTAAAAAGGAATTGAACTGTACAAATATTTGTTTAGAACTCATATATTTTATTAATTCTGACATCTCATGTTTCATAGCAGGGGTTGCGCTGACAGGGCCTTGTATTTTTGAAAACTTGAAATCAAAATCCGCTTACTTCTGATTCAAATCAAGAAAAAAATAAGCACGTACCAAAAAATCGTTAAGAAATCTCAGCCATCCATTCAATGTTCAGTTATAAACCATTACACTCCGAAGTTACTTTCGATATTTCTAATTACTTCTCAAATAAAGAGTAGGCCCGATGGTTTAGTGGTATAATTCTCGCTTAGGGTTACTAAATTCTAATTGCGAGAGGTCCCGGGTTCAATTCCCGGTTGGGCCCACTTATAAATTTGATCTCTTGGCCCAGTTGGTTAAGGCATTGTGCTAATAACGCAAGGATCAGCGGTTCGACTCCGCTAGAGATCATTGAAAGCCTAGCTAGCTCAATCGGTAGAGCGTGTGACTCTTAAAATCCTATTAATAGGAATTAAAGTCATCACAAGGTTGGGGGTTCGACCCCCCCGTTGGGCTTCATTTTTTGCACAAGGTTAAATTCAATGCGATTTTATTTTTTATCTTCCGTAAATATTATTTCAGTTTCTTCTTACCGCCCAATCATTCAGCTCTAGAATTTGGTTTTGGGAATCTTGATTGTCAACCGCACAAGGATTATCGTGGAGTTATTTGTATAAGATTTTTGACTATCGACGCTTGGAATATTGTCCTGACGTACAAATATACTAAATATAATTGTAAAGTGTGCAGAGATAGTTTAAGTTTAATCTTTCATGCTTAGAACTGACAAAATTATTGGCGCATTGTCCAAAAAAAGTATATCGAACTATCAAGCCGTCACAAGATATAATAGAGTCGATACTACAAAATGAACCAAAAAAATGTCTGCGGCCATATCCATTGGAAAGCACGATTTCCCGTCCGATCAATCATAGTTAAGCCAGTGAGAGCCTTTATAAGTACTACGGTGGGAGACCACGTGGGAACATGAGGTGCTGCAGTCTTTTTATTATTATTATTATTTCATTAGATGCAATATCGTTGCTCTAGAAACGGTATGCTAGATCGACGTATACATTCGGAAATTATGGTGCAACAAAAACTTATTTCTTATTTCTAATTTGGTTATTAAAACACCAACTATTGTCAGGGAAGCCATAAATATTATTCTCATTGTGTGCGTTTGAACAGTTACCATTATAGTTTGGTTTTTTTCATTAAAGCTAAAGTTTTTTTCGAGATAGAGCTTTGGATCGGATAAAACACCAAGTTTTTTCATAATGATTTTAACCAGTATAATTTCACATATAGGAGCTTGGATTGCCCCTTGGGCGCCAATGATTGTGGCTGTTTTTCTGACAATTTCACCTATAACATCTTATGGTGACACCTTGTTAACAATCATTCGTAATAGATCCTCACAAGGATTTTCTGTTGATTTATGTGCCATAATGCTGATCAGTTCAACCATGCGAGTGTTTTTTTGGCTAGGCCGTCCATTCGATGTTAGTCTGCTTCTCCAAGCTCTGGTTATGATTGTTACCCAATGTGGATTATTATACGTGGCACTAAAATATCGTGGTGATTCAACATCGTGGTTACCGGGACCTAGTGGTGATTCAACTATAGAAAATATTGAAATGCAAAACCTAAACAATATATACAACGTCGATGACCTTAATAGAGACAACGAATCACTGTGCAGGTCCACAGACTCGAGTAGCATCAGTCAGCGTATATCTTATATGACCTCACACCGTCCCTTTAACTTTTGGCAATGGAAGGTTACTAGTCGCTATTGGCATTTCTTGTTGCGATTTACGGCGATTTTAGCTGGTTTACACTTTCTGCTAGGAACGAATGAAAAGTATATTGCCATTATTGGTTTTACAGGGCTGTTGATTGAATCAACCTTACCTATTCCCCAGATTTTAACTATAAGGCGCCATCAATCAGTAGATGGATTCCGGATATCTTTGCTGGCTAGCTGGTTGGGTGGTGATATTTCTAAGCTGGCATATTTTATGAAAGGCGGGAGCGATATTGCGCCCCAGTTTATAATATGTGGTCTGGTTCAAACTAGCTTTGATATTATAGTGGCATTGCATTATGTTTACTATCGTTTTTTAAAATCACCCTCATCTGATCTCTCGAAGTCAAACAATCCTTTAATAGAGAATATTGAAGGTCACTCTGGGTCTAGCGCTGGACCAACTGTAGATATTCATAATGATAGACGTAGACGGTTAAGTCTCAAGCAAGGGATTCGGGATGATTAGATTAGTTATTAGTGAGATTATATAATAAATTTAACAGAATAAATATAGATCAGATAGGCAAGAATATAGGAATAAAGTCATAAAACGACTTTGGCTCGGGGAAATAAAAAAAGCAACATTGGGTATCGGTATTTGTGTTCTATCAGCGTTGACGCCACTCTATTTGGTTTTGGTCTTGTGCCAGTGTATTAACACCGGACGCAGCGGCACTGTTGATGACCTTATCAGTACTAATATGGGCATCCGACTGATTATAACCATTACCTTGACTTAACTGGTTCAAAGATGCTGAAGATATATTACTACCTCTCCCAGACATTCGCATCTTAGCGCGAGTAAGCTTATCACACCAAAGTTCAGCCTTTTGTAGGGTATCATCGACAACAGAGATTACGTTACCTAACATTTCCAAAGATTCATTGGCCAGAATAAGAACTCGGCCACCGATTTCAATATCCTGTCGGCAGCGACCTTGAGAGGCAGTAGAATTCTCATTACCCATACCCAGCGAGTTCCGAGTTGGTGACTTCAAATTTTCATAATCATTATAACTAGACGGGAGTATATTGGGTGTAGTCGCGCCACTACTGATTGCGCTCATTGATGATAAGGGTGTTTCCACTCTAGAAGACTCCTGACTACCGACTGTGCTAGTATTACTATTATTATCACTATTAAGGGTGAAGTTGGATGCCCATTGTGAAGGCAGTCGCAATATATAGTTCTTTACGTGACTTCGGGCCGGTTCTGGTAAAGAGTTACCAGCATAGGCAGAAATGACTGTTACTACCTTTCGAATGGTATTAATGACATCGGCCTTTAAGTTTAAAATTGCACTTATCTTTTTATTACTGTTAGATGTCGTTCCAGAGTTGAAGTTAGTTTCAGCATCATCAGATTCAGTAGGTTGATTTAGTAAGCCGCCACGTTCTTGGGGCACATTCTGTGACGCTATAAAACGCGCAGTTTCCTTTGATTGTTCTTCGGCAATTGCGTCTTGAAGCTTTTGAACAGTCGCTGCCAAGTGATTGTTGGCTAGTTTAAGTAAATGCAAACAGTAACGAAGACGACGACGTGATTCTTCAGATAATGAGGCTAATGAGGTAGCTGTGACTAAGACACCGTTCCAAGCTGATCTAGTTAGAGGCCGTCTTCGCTGTTGTTGTCGAGGCGGTATATCTAGAGATGAAATAGGAGGTAACCCTACATGATTAGCACTATTCTTCCCATCTATGCCCTCATCAATATTGTTATTGATATTGTCATCGTTATCGACACCTTGATAACCAGTTTTAATTACCCGCTTCACCATTTCCGCGCCGTACTTGAATCGGGGCGCCGAAATGGATTTGCCAGAGTTATATACTCGCACGGCCTTGGAGACTAAAGGGTTCTTAGACACGCGGTAAAGAAAAGCACTTGATTTGGTCCTGGGATTGTGGGAATTTTCCGAAACCATTCGCACATTTTCTATGGTAGATGGAGACAATGAAGGTATTGAAGGAGGCGGGGTTGGTGAAGCCGAATTTGAATTACTTGATACTACCAATGAATTCAGATCTGAGCCAGCTGAAGAACTACGTCGGTGGGAATAAGTTAAGTCGTGATGAGAATGCGAATAAGTAGAATAATACGGGCCCCGCGAATAGGGGGTAGTATGGTTCATGAGAGAATGGCGAACTAGTCCGCCACCACAGCTTAAAGAAGGGTTGCCCGCCGTTGTTACTGTAGGAGAGATAACAGCCGTGCTGGAGCTCAGTGAGCCTAGAGCTTGCGCCGCCAAATGCTCTTTTTCATTTTTACCTGAATGTTGTTCAAAAGGCCGTATCGTTGGAGTAAAACTCGGATAAGACATTGTACGAGAATGTGATGAATCACGAAGGGATCCCCAATTGGCATCGGATAATGGAGGGCATGTCTTACTGTTAGAATCCGAAACTGAAGAAGTAGATCTGTCATTAATCCCATTAGCCTGAGCACTATCCTTGATAGAGTTTTGATTGTAGGAGTTCCCTGTCTCTATCGTAGGGTTAGTCAGAGACTGGATACTGAGTCTGGTATCTACGGGAGGGGAGATGGAAGACATCGATAATCGAATGATAAGAAAAGGCGAAGAGTGAGGAAAAGATGAATTAGGCGTTCGCAAACGCTGGGAGGTAAAACAATAAAAGCTAAGAGCTAAGTAATATGCAGCAGCAACAGAAGTGTTGCGGAGAATCAAGCCAGACGTGGTTTTGAGACTAGAGAGAGGCGTTGATGAGCTTGAAAATGGGGAAATAAATGTACTCAACAACCACAAGAAGCACAATAAACACCAGAATATTCCTAAATGACCTAAGCTTTGAAAGCTTTAAACTATGCAGCTATAGTCCTCCGAGGATAAGTAATAAAGAAAAGAGAAAATATAGAATGCAAGATGAAGAATAGAAAAAAAGGTCTGCTCAGAAAGAACGGCTCTCACGTTCATTTTTTATCCTCGTTCAGCATTATCCTGGAAGTTGGGTTTAATGGGAGTATTCACGTTCTTCAAAAATAACTATGAGCCACGATCACGTGGGATTTTTTATTGTCCCGGTCCCAACATTTGATGGCAGTTGAGCAGAGCTCAGATCAACCCGATAAGCCCGAATTGGAGATTTTAACTGCTTTTAAGCATATAATAGAGGAATTGAGATGCTAAAATTTACCGGAGCTCGGTCTAGGGTTTACAGCCTAGGAGCCAGACAATTGCTATGGCCCCTGGGACGCGGTATATTTTACCGTAAGCTACATATCATCAAGGCCGGGGTGAGTTCTGTCACCCCCGCCTTGAATGGACGGTTGCGTGACGATGCCCGTCTTGAGACATCTGCGGACGATAAGAGAAAAAATACGGCCCCGCTCATTGATCACAATCCTGCGCCTTTAGCTTCTTTTTCGCCATCCAAACTAGTGCGCTCACTAGATAAATTCAGATCCTCTTTGACCAGTCTAGCAGAAAGAGATGACCGGTGCCACAATAAGGATCTCATTGCATGGATCGATACACTTTTAAACACTTTACAGCATCCAAACCGTCCTCTAAAAGTCTTGGTTATTCCCTGGGGTTGCACAAAGCAACAGATAACTGACGTCGTTAACTCCCTACTGACAGAGCCCACCACTATAACCCATCATTGGGTGCGACCGTATTTGAGTAACCGCTCACTTCGGGCTGAAGGAAATCGTTTATTGGTAACTTTTGCCGAATCAGCCAATGTTGTACCCTCCTATCTTCCATCCTCTGTGGTTCAAATCAATTTACCTTCACCGATACTAGCTCCTAGGGGCATGAGCCGAGGTATCCAAATCCTAGAGTTGAATTCCTTTGAAGACCACAATCTCCCCGGGTGCGATAGTAGTCATTTGCGTATCTTTGTCACGAATAGCCCTGCATCTCTTGTTTCCCCATTACCAGAATCACATGTGCCTTCCCAACTGGTACTGTTGGCTAAAGGCCTTGATACCTTTCCCCAAGACGTTCATTCAGGCTTTCAAAGCACCCCAATTATCGTATCATCATCACTACCATTGCCAGAATCTGACGAAAAATTCTTTAAACCCTTGTCTAATATTGAGTCGCTTAAAACCGCGATTCAGCTGCAAACACAATCACTTGTACCTTGGCTTCAGGAAATTGAGCATGCCGTAAAATCCGAAATAGCTTTGGAATCACTCAGTTCAATATTAAAAGTTGAAGATAAGCGCATTAGATCGCTAATACAGCAATGGGCCATTGATTCTAATCATGAACTACACCAGTCACTCATTCCTGGGCTTAATAAGTTAACTAGATCTAAAATTTCTTGGTGGAAGCTATATATTTATTTTGGCGACATGTCGCATGTAGCCAATCAAACCCAAGAGACTCTTAATGAGTACTTTTTCCCCCGTGCTCGTCCCCGTATTGGTTATATTGCTGGTAATATTGACGAGTTGAATATTGTGGGCTCGCCATCCAAAACCACGGATTCTGTGGCTAAAGATTATTTTGGTCTCACTCGTCAGCATATTCTACAAAAGCATATTCCTCAGTTACAACAAGAAGCACGCGACCAGCTACTCATTACTGTTGTGGGAACCCAACTGCCTTTAATTTCAGTGGCTGAGCTCGGTGTTTTCTTCTATGACTACTCGCTATATACTATGGGCTCAGTGGCTGCACTGGGCTTGATTTTGGGATTTAAGCACCTACAAAACAAGTGGATTAAATATACTGAGGAATTTAATCGGCAGGTAGTTGACCAAGCTCAGGTGGCGATTGAAAGTTACGAAGCTGATCTAACCGATAAATGGAATTCAAAACACACCAGCCTTGTACAACAGATACAAATCTTAGACAAAATAGTGCAGGATTACCAACAATGTATTAGTGAATACGAATCTGATCAATCCCCCAAAAAGTAGTTTATCCGCGTATATAAAGCTTTTTATATTTGTAATATAGTTAATAATTAAATTTTTATTTTTATTTCAAGTGTGAAATTGGCCGCTCGATTGGGAGGCTAGGATAACGTCATACATGATACAGCCTGTATAATCAGCCTGAGGCTTAAAAATGCTATCTGCGACCTACTTTATTCAGTTTTGTTCCTAAACAGACAGTATAACAAAGTATTTGCTATTGGAGTAAAATGACTGAAATGTTAGATATTACTTGTTCCGGGACACCTTACGAACTTGGATTTCAACATGGATTGCAAGCCCGTCAGCAAGTTTTAGGTACACTGAGCTTCTACCAAGATTATCTGTGTCAGGTAACGCAGCTATCTTGGAACGCCGTTAAAAAGACATCTACAGCCCCCTTTCTAACAAGGCTACAAGATCATTGGCCAGATTTGTGGCAAGAAATGCTTGGAATTTCTAAGGGTGCTCGTGTAGACGTAGAAGATATTTTGACTATCAACATTCGCACCGAAATCGCCTTTGGTATGTTCCAGACACATGCGAATGAGTCCAAAGAAACCGATCGTGGTGATGGCTGTACAAGTGTAGCCTGGCATGGAAATGCAGACTTATTTCTGGCTCAGAACTGGGACTGGCGACATGCCCAATCATCAAATTTAATTATTCTAAGATTGAATCCACTTTCATCTCCACGTATCCGTATGGTAACTGAGGCTGGCATTGTCGGTAAGATTGGCTTTAATGAGCATGGTGTTGGTGTAACATTAAATGCCTTACGAGCATCAGGCGTGAATTGGGATCATATCCCCGTGCATTTGGCGCTACGTCTTGCCCTGGAATGCTCTAACCTTGATGAGGTGATAGTGTTGTTTAAAAAATGGGGACTGGCAAGCGCATGCCATATTCTAGCAGCGGGACCTGGTTGTGATGCTTCAGATTGCAAAAAATCTAGTGATATTGCGGGAATCGAATGTTCAATTAAAAGTATCAAGACAATTAAACCTGACAATTACGGTGGAGTTTACCATTCTAACAACTATCTCTTACCTGTACCTGAAGATGTAATAGAAAGCATAGCCTGGCCAGATTCCCCAGCACGTATCGCCCGAATGCGAGAATTGCTTCATGCTCGTATTCAGAGTAAGGAAACAGGTTTCTCGTCTGAATCAAGATTGACTTCGGCTGATATCTGGGACTTTTTGGGAGATCGACAAGGGTTTCCTAGTAGCATATTTCGTACCGCAATGGATGATACTGATATTTGTACCTTGTTTAGTATAGTTATGGATTTGAATAACTGTCGAGCTGAAGTGCGCTACGGAAACAATACAGAAAATAAAAAAGTAGCATTATATTTTTAAAAAGAAAACTCCGATACGGGGAATCGAACCCCGATTTGCCCGGTGAAAGCGGACCGTGCTAGCCATTACACTATATCGGAAATTAGTAATGGTGAAACATTTAAGTTATTCAAATGAAGTTTTATTTTAGCTTATCTCTTTTTTGTAATAAATTTGTTTTTATACTGCTTTGTTTATAGATATGATTTTAAAATATATATCAAATCTGGTGAACTGCTCTTCTAAAACTTTTTTTCCTATTAAATAAAGATACCCTTTTTCTACTGAGCCTAAGCTAGCTTGAATATTTTATTTGCCCTTTCTAATAAGCAGTTCTAGAGCGTATTTGCAAGTTCAGAGGTGTTTGAAATCATTAGCAAACGGTAATTTCCTTTTTCATAACTTTGAATCCAAAGAATAATGCTATGTTTACCGGATATTAAAGCGAATATTGTAGTAATTAAGCACAATACCATTATCAAACCCCATACCGAGTGAATATTACCGCTACTGGTAGTAGCTGACCCATAAGGATAAGGTACTTGCGACCAAAGGGTAACATTGTCGCAAAAAAGGTTTACAAAAACAGGAAGATTGTCGTAACATTTAATACTATAACAGACGCTTACTGATGATATAAATGCTCGAGTAATTTTGAGACTTGAAGTTTCTAATGGATACCAAGAAGTATTAGAGTGCCTAAATTAAACACGTTGATAGTATATAGTTACAATAAAGCTGCATTACCGTAAGGAGTATAAGGCCTTTAAATATACTAGATACCTTATCCAAAAAAGGGCCTTGTTGTGTCGATCTTCTGGATCTACACTACATGGTTGCATGCACATCCATTATTTGGGCCTACAAAACCCTTACAAAAAAGTATTTGTGTGACTAGAAGATCCCATCACCTTACGGCTCGAGATTATTGACCAGAGAAAAACAAGGACAGTTTAACATATAGACAATTAGCTCAAAATAATTTGGTTTATGTGATGAAAGAACGGGCGGCTAAAGCCGGCTGAAATATTAATACTGCATGTATATATTATTATAACCTCTTCTGCTTTAGAAAATATTACCTCCAAAAGCATTTTTTGAGAGGGCATGCTCGAAATAATCCAGTTTTATAAAACAGTTTTTTTTGGGGAAAACATTTCCTTATTTAGCTTCTATATCGAACAGATTCCGCGTGAATATATTCCTTGTTAGCTTTGGCAAGATTAAGCGTAGTCTACTCCACCAAAATAAGGCTTACAGAAACCATAATTCTCTTTTAGCTAATCAGGGATAAGAAAATCTTGCATGGATACACCTGAAATATACGAGAAATAGACACAAAAAAAGATTCCAGCTATTATCGAGATTCATTACGATGCAAAAAAAACAGCAGCACGTTTTCATTTTTTATGCAGTAAAAAATAAACACTTTGGTTTTTTATTCCAGGCAGGCCCCTGGCCAAACTCCTCGCATTCAAATTAAAGGAAATTCGGTCAAATAATGGGTTTTTTTGGATTAGGTTTTTATAGTATTCTAAAAACTCAAAGTATAGAATGATTATAAAACTACTGAATAATATTTGGTACGTTATCACAACTAGTAAATCAAAGTCTGCTGAAATTGTATGTGATGAAAAAAGTGAAAAAAAGTTGAATATCAGAATGAAAGAGTGTCCTTCACATATAAATACGCTAAATACCCCCCAACTAAAAGAAATTCTTTTTTACAGTGAGCTAGATAGATAATCTTTTTTCTTTCAGGATGAATACTTTCGTTATAGTGAAAAGACCAGAAGAACATCCTGAAATAGCAAATGAGAAAATTTGCTCCAATAGTTGGAAATGACAGTTATTCAGATAGTGGTATGTCGATGAGATTATGCAGTAGTAAATTAGTGTTGTGTACGTGCATAATTTTAATTTCTCGCCAGTTTTAGTCTTGTTGTATCCGAACAAACTCAGCTTGGCTCATTCAGTCTTAGTTTGAGGTTTTAAATCAATAACATTCGTTTCTAGCCATATTTGTATCGGTCCTGCTAGTTACAGAGTCTTGAGAGTTGGTCTTTGAATAATTTTGATCATTTTTATGTTTTCTATTTTCAATATAAATTTTCAATAACCATTTTGTTTTATCTTTTCGTTTCTTTTTCTTTTTATATTGAATGAGGTAGGGAGAGGGGAGACTTGTTAGTTTTAGATAGTCGGTATTTTTAACCTTAAATATATACAGGCTGTTTGACGGTATTTCTTTTCTAATAATGAAGCTATATTTTGTTAAAACTCTCATTATAAACCTTAAAAACTTGATTCTTGTCAGTTTCAAAAAAAGACATAAATGCCTGGGCTGAACAATTTTTTATACGTTAACAGCTTCTGCAGATATAGGGAGAGTAAATAATGTAGTCTGCCAAATAATCAAACAGATATGGCTGTGATGAAGCACAGTGCCATTATTAAACCTCATATCGAACGAATGCTATCAATATTCCCACCATTGGTACTTGGAACATGTGGTATCAAAGAAAGTGAGTTATTTTTCAGAAATTTTTTAGTATAATGAATATTAAGGTAAAAGGGGATCTGGTGGCATGACATTTTCCGTATATCATTGGTTGAAGAACAACAGTAGGTATTATTTGGCATTTAGGTAGCATTAGAAAGGGTACCATCTTTCAAACAAATATTACGGAGATAAGCATTATTATGGCATGCTTGGAGGCCAGTGGAAGAATAACAGAGAGAGGAAATGATATATGGTGATACGTCCATGGCAAACTACCTGAAGAGTGATAAATTATCAATTGTCTGAGCATTGGGATTGAGAATATAAAATTACCGAATCCTTAATCAAGGGGGATTTTAAGTCTTTATATATTTAAATTGGTTTAATATATCCAACATTATTTAAGGAAATAATGTGGTATGTCTATCATCTGAATCTACAGTGCATATCCCTCAATATGCGCATCCGTTCGTTGAGCCTATAAGATCTGTGCTGAAAGCATTTAACTAACTATAAAGGTCCACCACTTAATAGGTTTGGAAATTTGTTGGTAAAAGAGTAATTGAGAATAATTTAAAAGATAGACTATAGTTAACTTAGCTTATGTACTGGAAGGTATGTGTGGCTAAAACTAGCTGAATATTGTACAGTCGGGATGATACTGTGACCGCATTTTATATCTATCCCTAAAACTATTTTTTTCAAAGATTTTTTCTACAAGAACTTATTTTAAATAAATTGTATTGAATCTATCAAAAACAAAGTCTTTGACCAAGCTTATTTGCTACATTATTGGCAATGTTCTATATATATGTTGTAAAGCTGGTCGTGGAGGTTAATTTCCGGTTTTCACATTTGAGAGAAAAAATTCAACTTCAGGATTTTGCTGGCAAAAAAACCTTTTATCGAGAGGTCAGCTCATCAAACATTATATTTTTGGGTACCTACGCTACAAAAAAATGAAAGAAAAAAAAGACACTCAATTTCTGGGCTCGTCGTAATATGGATGACTGTCTCCTCGAGAGTTTATGAGGGAACATGGCCCCGTAAAGGTAGCTTTCCTTAGAAGACGAAGTTTAATATTTCCACAAAACTAAAGTTTATTTCATACTATATGAAATTAAGATTTTTGACTCATATAGCACATTTAGAAATCCACCTTTTAATACACATAAATAGAAACCAAAACGTTGTTTATTTTTTCAAGGTTACTATTTCATGAATCTGACTTGTATATCAGATTTAGATATTATGTATATATTTATATGTTACGCTTCATAAAGCACTGATTAAATTTTGTTTAAGCCCATTTGCCTAAAACACTCATCAAGACCATACCGCCCATAAGCGACACAAACGCGGCCACGGTTTTCAGGGCGCCTGAATTTACCAAATTACCGAAAAGCCAATCGTGAGCCCACATTTCTACTACACCAGTCCAGAGTAAAATACCTGCTGAAAGAGAATCTAATGTTCCTAAGGCGATAATTGTTGATTTGTCATTACCGTTGAATTTAGATAACACACCAATACCAATAGCCATGCCGATCGGGGTGATACAGGAAAACACGCCTCCCATGAAAAACTTAGTTAGTGTAGAAGTTTTGGTGAGTGATGCAATACGAGATCCTAAAGCCAGGCCCTCGAACATTTGGTGAAAAATGATGACAATGAATAAAGTGATAAACGAGGTGTCACCAGCAACAACAAGAGTGATACCGATTAAGATTGAGTGGAATACAATACCAGCTTCCATAACCATAACGGAGAGTTTGTCATTGGCGTTAATAAGATGCTTATCATGAACGTGACCATGACCGTTTTCATGGGAATGTGGAGACGAGTTAGATACTAAAGTCTCCTTCAGATCAGAAGAAGCATCATCATTGATATTGTTGCTAAGGGATTCATTAGCACCTGACTTGCCCTTTTCGTGATCATGAGTTTCGTCATTTTCACCATTAACGATTTTCGATTGACGCCACTTGAGTAATCTGTTGCCCAAGTATTCTATCGTGAAGGATAAAAAGAGACCAGCCATGGTGATGGCAGTACTGATTGACTCATATCCTAATTCACCCAAACAAGAATTGCCCCACATGAGAGCGGCGTGTGTTGAAAGATGTACGAGGGCAGTAGAGATAATAATACCAGTACCAAATTGCTTAATAATGGTAAAGATGATACCATCCATGGAAATTTTGAAAAAGCGAGCTGCCACTAGGGGCCCGTATACCCCAATGGCACTAGCAACCAAAATGGGGAAGATAAGTCCGATACGTAGGGGAATATTATAATCACGGCTAATTCTTTCACATGTAGCTTCACTTTCTTCTGCTGAGCCACGTACACAGTGTTCAACACCAGCATGGAAATGACAATTTCTTGCTGAAGTAGTGGTTGATGATGAGGCTGAGCTAGTTTCTGTTGCTTCCACTTTGAATTGAACTTCTGAGCCATCAGCGGCCAAACAGAAGGTTTGGGATTCATGAGTATGACAGCCAGTGTATTCGCTGGGGGCACTAGCGGTATTTTTAGGCGCGGGTTCAATGCTACCCTCGGTACCATCATCGGCAACACAAAATTGCACTCCTCCGTGGAAATGACAACTGCTGACTTTTGTAGTCGTAATGGTGGCAGCGGTAGAGCTGTCTCCGCTTCCTGGAACAGCAGCCACTAAGAACTGAACTTCTTCGCCATCAGACATCATACAAAACGTGTTTTGACCGTGGGAATGACACCCCGTATATTGGGTGGGAGCGGTTTCAGTGTTAGTGGGGGCGGGAATAATAGTACCTTCCGCACTGTTACCAGCGATACATAGTTGGGCTGTACCATGGAAGTGACAGCTTGTAACGGCGGTAATTTGTGCAGCTGCGGTAGATTGAGAGTTAGTTAAGCCTGAGCTGGTTATAGGAGAACCGAAAACTGAAGATGGGGACATTGAAGCAGGTAGAGTAATAGTGACAGCGTTAGCGGAGCTCCGGGGTCTAGTAACTACTACGGTAGTGACCCGACGACTCGAAGAGGTTACCACACTAGACTGGGCAGTGGTTGTGGCTTGGTTGGCTTCAGCGGCATAAGCCACTTCTCCACCGGTAGGATCCAAACAATAACTGTAGAATATTGTTAGTAGATAGACAATGTGTTCAATGGCAAAAATAATAACTTACAGTTTTGATCCGTGGTCGTGACAGCCTGTGTATGAGCTAGGAGCGTTTGCGGTATCAGTAGGCGCGGGCTCGATCACGCCTTCTCCGCCAGATGCATCAACACAGTACCTGGGAATTGAGGTTAGAAAATGAACAAGCTGAAAGCGGTGATATCAAAGATAAGCGAGCAATGAGCAACTTACTGGGTGCTTCCATGGAAATGACAGCCGGTAACGGCTGTAATATCTTGAGAAGCCACTACTGAAATCAGAGTGGCAGCCCCGACGAGGGCTTGTTTTAAACCAAGCGAGTACATTTTGGGGTTTGTTTCCTTGTCTCTTAGACACTATTGATAAATAAACACATTTTGATACACATATATATACTCTACAAATTTTGCGTTTTGGAATCACTTGAGTTTTAAATTTTCTTGCGTTACAACTCCAGACTCAGTGCCAAGACATACCTTATAGGGGTTTTCCAAAACTCCCAAAAGCCTGCGTGGTGCATGAAACGACCATCAAGGTTGGATATCATCTATGAGCCATTGGTCCCAGTCATACACGGCTGAAATAATAACTATGCAAGATAGTCTCGGTGGGGTTTTTTGGCTGGGCATTTTAGACCTAATGAGGTGGTTTAAATTAAGCATATTCTTAATTTGTATAAACTTTTTTGAGAACATTGTTTTGAATTATGGAAGTTTTACGATCAGCAACCCATATTTTCACCTTTAATTGTCTGTGTTTTTTTTTGTTGTACTCTCAACCCAAGACCCAACCCGTCTTCAATTTGTATCACGCCAAGAATCTATAACCACCAAGGCACTAATAGGATTAAACTCGCCAAGACCATTCTAAGCTGAAGATTGTGCATAACCATACGATCTCTTGCCTATGCCAAGCCAGACCTTGACCTTTAGTATTCTTCTTTTTTTCTTTCTGCCGCCTTCTCTTTTTCTCAACATGAGATCGCGATATTTTGTGCTTTTTGCATCTCACGCAACGCTGTGTCCCATATTGGCTAGTCTCTATTATGTTGCTAATGGGTTATGGTAATTCTTTCCCCAAAATTGTAGAAACCCCAATTGCGTTTTCTATAAAAGGATCCGAGTCTTGCATGAATTCTTTCCCTTTTTTTCTAACTCCCTTCAGTATCCGCTAATCATCTATTCTTAATCATGCGCTTCTCTGTCCTTGCCGCTCTTGCTACCACCTTGGCTTTACCCCAAGCCTTTGCCGCTCCCGTTGGTACCGAAATCTTGGAAGATCTTGTCACCGTCACCCAGTACGTTGATAGCGCTCCTACCGCTTACAACTGGGCCGAAGGTTGGGTCAAGGATTTCCCTATTCACAGCTCTTGTAACGCTACTGAATCGACCCAAATCCGCAAGGGTCTCAAAGAACTCAAGGTCATCTCTCTCCACGCTCGTGACCACGTCTTACGTTTCGGTAACTCTTCCGACCACTATATCAAGTACTTTGGTTCTGCCGCTGCCGCCGAAGTTGTTGGATGGTACGATCGTATCGTCAGCGCTGACAAGACTGGTGTTCTTTTCCGTTGTGATGATATCGATGGTAACTGTCATCAAGACGGTTGGGCTGGTCACTGGCGTGGTGAAAACGCCACCGATGAAACCGTCATCTGTCCTCTTTCTTACACTAGCCGCAAGTACTTGAGTCAAATGTGTTCCCAAGGCTACACTGTTGCCAACTCTCCTAACTCTGGTTACTGGGCTACCGATCTTATGCATCGTGTTTTCCACACTACCTCCATCGGTGAAGATGTTGCCGGTCACTACGCCGATACTTATGCCGAATGTCTTGAATTAGCTATCGAAGAACCCGAAAAGGCCGTCAGAAACTCTGCCACTCTTCGTCTCTTTGCCTTAGATGTCTATGCTTACGACATTACTGTTCCTGGTGAAGGTTGCACTGGTAAGCCCTCCGCTGTTGCTGGTGATTCTCACGGTAGTCATGATGTCAAGTCTTCATCTTCTGCTTCGGCTTCCGCTTCGGCTTCTTCTTCCGCTTCTGCCACTAAGTCTTCCGCTTCATCAGCTGTTTCCAGCACCTCCAAGGCTGCCACTACCACCGCCGTTCAATCAGCCACTCCTGCTGATAACTCCGGTAAGGAATGTCACACCCATGCTGACGGTGTTGTCCACTGCTCCTAATCTAATTATCCGTTCCCTTTCGTTTCCCTAGTTAGATAGATCTCTCAACTATGATATTTGTTGTACATGTATGAATATTGACAACATTTTGTATGACGTTTTGCCCAAAAATTATTTTAAATTCTCTTCTATTTTTATTTTTGTTTTAATTATTTTTTTTTTCTTTTCATTTATTTCTTGGTTAATGGTTAATTAATCAAATCATTTTTTACATAGCCATTTGCTAATTATTAATAATAAATAATCCCATTTATGCTATCTGATTTATACTTGCCGCTTTCATCCCCAACATGCATATGGCTAAATTGGGCAACATGGAACCCCAAAAGAAATACATTGCCAGAAAGTCTTGTGACAAGGAAAATACTTATATAAAAAAACAGTTTACCAACCCTTTTTAGTGCTAGTTATATAGTCAATAAATTGATTTTATTTGAAAAACATGGCACCACGAATTGCAATTATTTATTATTCAACGTTTGGTCATATCGCTACTCTGGCGAAAACAATTCAAAAAGGAATTGTTTCAGCTGGAGGGCAGGCAGACCTTTTTCAACTACCCGAAACCCTTTCAGAAGAAGTTCTTGGTAAAATTCATGCACCGGCCAAAGACTCTAGTGTTCCATTCATGAGAGTAGACCAACTCACGGGCTATGATGGTTTTTTGTTTGGCTTTCCCACCCGTTATGGATCTTCCCCAGCCCAATTCAAAACTTTTATTGATGCTACAGGCGGACTTTGGGCTAAGGGATCCCTACATGGCAAGTATGCCGGCTTCTTCACCTCAACTGGTACCCCAGGGGGCGGTCAAGAATCTACAATCCTCAATTCAATCTCAATACTGGCACATCATGGCATTATTTATGTTCCATTAGGCTATGCAAATAATTTTGCGCTATTGTCAAATTTGTCTGAAGTGCGTGGTGGTTCACCTTGGGGGGCTGGAACTTTTGCCGGTGCAGATGGGTCAAGACAACCAACAAAGTTGGAACTGGAACTAGCTCATATTCAGGGGAAAACCTTTTATGAAACTTTAGCTAAAGTTTTCTAAAAGCTTATTGAAAATACTTTCATTTTCTAATTTTTGCGGCTGTTATATTTTGTATCCGTAGTCTTTTGGAGTGTAGTTCTGGGGCTATTGTGAAACCGCCCTGTTCATTCATTTAAGTATATTCAATTTCATTTCATATTTTTTTTGTAAAAATACTTGTTTCTCTTTTTTTCTTAGCTAGCTAGCCTATACTGGTTACTGGAACTGACTTGTACTGATGAAAATTCAAGTGAAACAACATGATAAAATTTTCATTGAAATATCAATTGAAGAGCTATAGATACCTTATGGACGATAGAGTGAGTATTATTGTTTTTTTGGTTTAAGCTTGCTGGAAATTAAGTGTACCATAAGGTCATTTAATTTATTTATTTTTGAAGGGAGCTCACATGATTTACAAACGAGGATGCTTCATCCTCGTTTGACGTTTCTAAATTAACAAATAGAAACCAAATCTTGAATTTGGTATCTGCATTATAAACTTAAGAAACTTAGACATCAAATGTGTACAAGGTATGCTAATCCAAGCTAAAGGTATGGGTGAACAATGACTTGGGACCTCGCTTTGCGATGCCGTTACGTCCGAGAAGATATTAGGTAAAATCTGGAACCTTTTAATTAAGATAAGCCGAATTAATTCATATCCATGATACACTAAAAATTCAGACGGGATAGGACATCCATGATCTTTACTATTATAGAATATTACTAACGTGAAGAAAATAAAAATTAAAAAATAATCTCCTGGGGGCGAGTCGAACGCCCGATCTCAGGATAAATGAATCAATTACAGTCCCGCGCCTTAGCCAGCTTGGCCACCAGGAGATATATTTTAATTGCCTTAATGAAATAATATATATAACTTTAATTATAGTTTTTGTCGTCTATTTTTTGTTTACTTCTATATAGTGTTAAAAAATCAAGAATGAAATATATATATATAATGTTGTTAAAACTTTCTTTTGAGTCTTGATTGAAACTTATTTAGAGTTTTTTATAAATTTTATATTGTATTTTTATTCTTTTTATTATTTTCTAGTCTTGTAACTAGTTCTTATTAATAATTAGAGTTTAAAAAGAGGGTAAATCTAAATTAATCCGAAAAAAAAAGAATTCTCAATCCAATCAATATAACTATTCCCTTTTGTTATTTAAAATTTTTGGCTAGATTTTCTAAGTGTATCTTTTATACTAAGCTATTGACTCCAAAATGACAACATAATTAGAAGTGGCAGAGCTTTTTGTATTGAATATGCATTTGTTAAATTTCTTAATTTCTTGTCTGAAATCACATATTTCTGTTATCGTTTCGACTATTACACGGCTGCCATTCTTTAGTAGAAAAAAGCGTTAGGTTACCAATGGATGGAACTCAAAAGTCTCAAAAATTCTTAAATTCAAGGGAAAAACATATTACCTGGGATTATCTTTTCAAACCATTGTTATTTTAGTAGTCAGATCATGAAGTACCTAAAAAACATATTAAACTCAGAACCTAGAGGTGAAGGGGTATGGCTATTTTTTGTACAAAAAATTTGTGGAACTCATGTATTGACTGAATTTTGTTTCTCCTGAGCCGAAATTAAAGATTGAACGATTTTGACTTTCCGTCTATTAGCTAAGTAAGGGGCGATAACCAGATGCAACGCACCGCCATTGATATAGGCAAGCTTAGGGACGACGATAAATAGGCACACATGGAATAGTTGATGAGATAAGCTATATATTTTATATTATTTAACAAGAAAACCGACAGAAGAAATTCACCGGGCCGCTAGCTTAGTGGATATGGCTAACCCAGAAACATCAATGCCAGACCTTTACGGGACTAGCGAGAATTCATTAGGGCTCATTAGTATCACCAGTGGGTCACCTTCGAGGACGGTTCGTGACTATACCCTGTCTGACGAGACAGATAGTGTTTGGAATGATGACACTATAAAATCATTAACAGGTACTACAGCTGCCAGAATGGAAAAACTCCTATTGCAGAGTTGTAAAAGCCTTTCTCAATTCTCAGGCTGCTTTAACTATCTAAAGAATCTTCACATAACGGATTGTGCGCAGTTAACTCGGCTTTCTGGTCAATTCGATAACCTGGACAGGTTCTATATCCAATCCGCTAACTTTTGTTGCTATCGGATATTGAGGCACCCCAGCTGAAAACAATGATGCTTAAAGGGTGTGGGCAATTGAGACGGGTCTCTGGCCAATTTAAGAATTTGACTAGACTCTATGTATCGGGTGCCTCCTTGCAAGAAATAAGCGGCCATTTCGGTAGTCTGCTCGAGTTCCATTTGAATAAATGCTACCAGTTGACCCATCTATCCGGAAACTTTGATAGTTTCACCGAGTTGAATCTGAACAGAACAAAAATAAATACAGTCCCCGGGTTTAGTGCCGTAAAACTCGTCACTTTGCAACTATCAACGTGTCATTATCTAAGCGAGATTGCCAGCTTTAATTTCCCTAGTCTTGAAAATCTCTATTTAGGCTACTGTCAACAACTTTACGAATTATGAGGATAATTTGATAATCTAAAAACCCTGAACGCCAGCTATACCAGCATCAAGTCGATATCAGGCTTATTCGTACCGAACCTGGCATGAATAATACTACAAGGCCCTCCAATCCAGATCATTAACGGTTTCGTTGCACCCAAGCTGCATACACTGAATCTACGTATATCCCACTTGCCCACTCAGTTCACTGGTGAGTTTGACAGCTTAACTGATCTAAATCTGGGAAAATGTCCAAAGCTGACGGTATTTTCTAGTGTTATTGCACCCAATCTAAAGCGTCTTCTGCATCACTGTTACGGTCTTGAGCGAGTCTCTGGAATTTATCACAAGCTTAATACACTATATCTCTTGGAGACGCAAGTCAACACACTTTGTGAGCTTTATACGCCCAAAGTTGAACTAGTCCTGGATTTATGTAGAGCTCGACTTCGGTCAATAACTGAAGTCAAGGCTCCTAAACTAAGAAAGTTACACTTCAGAGTTACCAGCATCTGATATCTTGTGGGCGTGAATGCAACTAACCTCACGCGTGTGGACCTATGAGGAACCAAAATCAGCTCAATCACTGGCTTGGATAATTCCAATATAAAGTTTCTTGATTTGCAGAGAACTAAATCTTTAATCTCATGGATCTTGATGTAACTAACCTAGTTTCGATAAGACTGCGCAACTGTTCGCGGCTATCATATATTTCCGGAAAGCTGGATAAACTGACTAGTCTCGATTTACATGGTACCCAGATCAGTTCAATATCTGAGCTTCGTATACCACTCGTCTCTTCACTTAACATGTCCTATTGTTTAAAGATGTGCCACTTTTCTGGGGTTTTTTGAAAACTTAAACACGCTAAACTTGTCTAGCTGCCCAAATTTAAAAGAAATTTCGGGAAAATTTAACAGACTTTTTACACTAGATCTCTCACGACCGAGTCAATGTTCTTTTGTTAACTTTATTACACCCAAAGTCAGCTTGACAGAGTCTCAATATTAAGGCGGCTGACCAAATACATTCAGCGACTTAGGTTTGTTAAAAAATGAGGATGGTAAATCGATAGGTTTTATTTATAAATAGATTATTCAAATTTTACATTTCAAGCAAATGCGGTGCAAAATAATTAGACATGCAAATAGTTGAATACGTCAATGAAAAAAAAATACTATATGGACGAAATTCATCAACTGAATTCAAATGGGTTGAGCATGTACATTCAGTAGGGGCTATGGATATTTCTGTAGTTTTAAAGCGCCCTATCATCTAATTTGCAGTATTATATGAGACCATCTTTGATGGCAGCACTGTTTTGGGGTTTCTCTACGACCGCCGTAAATATTGTTGAACATTGTCTTCTTTTAAAGGATATATAATGGCAATTACCGGCGTATTATCGTTTACACCGGCAATACTACGTATTAGAGACGCGATTTTATCAACCTGGAACCATTTGAATTTAAGCTTGGTGAAAATAAGTTCAAACTTGACTTCACCGGTAACGCCGTAAAAATGCACATCGCTAGAGGATATGGTTACGACAATACGGCCAAACGGCTTGAGGAGCCCCACATGAAGATGAGTTCTGCATAGACACTAGTCGAGAAATCATGCATTTTCGGACCCGCAACAGTGCCGAGGCGTTGCTCTCTTCGGTGCCAGGTTCATTATTTACTGAATAGTTTGAAATGAAAAATAGAGTTGTATGAGTAGGCCTGCCTGTGTTTATTACCTGATGTTGTTCTTTTCGTCCTCGCTCTCGAGTCGGGTGACGATTTTTTTGTTTGGGCCTTTTCGAGGGCAGATAGATTTCGAAAAAAATAAATACCAAACTTCGCGTTTGGTACGACAGAGCAGTTACTTCCCTCCTAATTGTCAGTGTTTGAATTGATATGGGCATCTGATGCTCGGCAATTTTTAATTTGTGTAACCTGTGTGCCTAACTAAGCCCTAATGTATTAAGTTACCAAATAAACTAATCAGATTAAATTACCTAAGGCTACTAATCTTTTGATTTTAGATCTTTTGGTCTTTAATGTCTCCTGAGGCTGGCGACTTCATGTTAATTCATGGCTCATCTTTATAGTTTATTAATCTTGGCCTTGACACCAGAGTTAACTTCATTATTTAGAATAGCGCATTGCCATGATAATAATTCTACGTATTATAGCATATTTTTTGTCAACCTAAATTTGCCAGATGGTACCTTTCTTTTTCTTCAAAATGAGCAGAAATTGAATTCTTGATTAATTTTTATCTGATCCTCAGGAGCGTCTTCCGATCGCATTAAACAAAGAAATGCAGCCAAGTTCCCAAGGACTTGGCGCCAGGAATTTACAAGCGCCGTGAGTGCTTAATGCACAACTCAACTGCTTTTACAAACGGACAAGTAGCTAAGACTTGAAAGAACCAAGACAAGAGATTATCGCGATAAACTGGCATTAATCTGTGTAAAGCGGTCCGGAATATACAGATACTTGCGTGTTTTCAGAGGCTAAGCACAGGGCTTTAAGAACTCATCAAGGCTACCTTGGTACCCAAACTCTTTTGATCTACCTACAGTGCCCAGAGTAGTTGTGCAGGGCCCGGCCCTTGGTAGGCTAAATACCAACCATTATCAATTAGAGGTAGCATATACACCAGTTCATGTTTTGTTAAAACAGCAAGATTAATTTAGCTCATTCGTTTCTTTTTTTGAAAGCCCCAAATTGGATTTCAGGTCTAAATTAATACAGGGCTATCCCGTTAGGTGACGTTACTTGGTTTTTAATGACCCACTATTGATGATAATTTAAATTCAACCCTGTCTTGGCAAGCAATGCGTTACCGTGTTTTACGTAGACTTCCGTTTTCTGAAGTTTTTGAAAAGTTAGTTGGACTGTGAGATTCTTATAATTTCATCCGTTGATTTATCCTTCAGTATATAAAGCCATATTTTCCCTCCCACCATTTCAGAATTCTCCTTTAAGTTATTGGTACAGAGCATTAATATTCAAAGTATGAATTACCTCAGTCCTCATAATAGCGAAAATAATGAGAAGGGCCATAAAGTTCAGTTTAGCGCTGAAACTTCTTCAACCGATTCAGAAAAGAATAATCAAGAGACTTTGGGTGTGAGAAAAGTAAAGGTAATTTCTCAACAATATGGAACTGTAGGTCGCGGTTTCGTGTACTTTTCAACGTTTTTGGTTGCTTATGCTTACGGCTTAGATAGTACACTCAGATACATTTTTCAGGCCACAGCTACAAACTCTTATGCTCAACATTCTCTTTTATCTACTATTAATGTCATCCGATCAATTATAGCTGTGGCAGCTCAACCCACTATCGCAAGACTCTCTGACGTTTTTGGCCGTGTAGAGCTATTCGTGGCTTCTATCTTATTTTATACAGTTGGTACCATTATTGAATCCCAGGCTTACGATGTTCAACGTTTTGCTGGGGGCGCTATTCTTTATCAGGTAGGATTTACTGGCTGTATATTATTACTAGAGGTTCTTATTGCAGATCTTTCCTTTCTTAACTGGCGTCTGTTCTGCTCCTTCGTACCAGCACTACCCTTCATTATCAATACTTGGGTTGGTGCCAATGTTTCAGCCGCGATCGGTGACAGATGGTCCTGGGGTATAGGTATGTGGGCAATTATTTTCCCAGTAGCATGTCTTCCTTTGATTTTCTGCCTAGTTCATATGGCCTGGAGAGCAAAAAAGAATGGTGATATGGACCAGTTCAAGCATGAGCGTAGTGATTATCAAAGATTGGGACTTAAGGGGCTTCTGATTGATCTTTTTTGGAAATTAGATGTTATTGGCGTTATTCTCCTTGTTGCCTTCTTGGCTTGTTTCCTAACCCCCTTCACATTAGCAGGTGGCGTTTCCGCTAATTGGAAGAAAGCAAATATTTTAGCACCGCTTATTATTGGTTTCCTGTGCTTACCGGCATTTGTTTATTGGGAATCTAAAGCCAAATTTCCTGTCACTCCAATTCATTTGCTTAAAGATCGTGGTGTTTGGGCGGCCCTATGTATTGGCTGTTTCATCAACTTTGTTTGGTACATGCAGGGTGATTTTATGTACACTGTTCTTATTGTGGCTGTTAATGAATCCGTGACTTCTGCAACTAGAATAGTTTCTCTCTACTCTTTTGTATCTGTTATTACGGGTACATTATTAGGTATTGTGGTTGTTTACGTGCGTCGTCTTAAAGGTTTCATCGTTTTTGGTGCTGTTATCTGGTTGGTCTCCATGGGTATGTTGGTTCATTTTCGTGGTGGCACAAGCTCTCACGAGGGTATCATTGGTTCTTTATGTCTGATGGGTTTTGGTGCAGGTTTCTTCACATATTCTACGCAAGCCTCAATTCAATCTTGTGTTACCCATGCTCATATGGCGGTAATTACTTCCATCTACCTTGCCTCTTATAACGTTGGTTCAGCCCTTGGTGGCACTATATCTGGGGCTATTTGGACTCAAGTACTTCCGAATCAAATTGCTAAACATTTAAGTCCCGAGTTAACGGCGCTCGCTTATGGCTCTCCTTTTACGTTCATTATTGATTACCCTTGGGGAACGGTCGAGCGCGAAGGAGTGGTTATTGCCTACCGATACGTCCAAAAGCTCCTTTGTATCGTGGGAGTTACTCTTTGTATGCCTTTGATTGGCTTCACTCTCCTCCTAAGAGATAAAAAATTAGGATCTGTACAGAGTATTGAAGACCTGAACCCCAGCGATGAAGCGAGACCCAAGTTTAACTAACCCTTTTGAAGAAGAGTCTTTTCTTAGCTTTACCAAGTGAGACAATGATCCTCTCAAAAATTATGACTTTAATGAAATGAAAAAGAATACTGTTCAATTAGAAAAGGCAGTGATAAGTACCAAAAAATGATATTCTTTATATCAATAAGCGCTACACACCTCTAGATGATCAACATATAATAAAATGAGATGTTACTAAAATAATTACAATTTTAATACTCTAATTATAAACATAAGAACATATTCACATAGAAGAGTAGTATATGTACTAAAAAGCACAATCTAGTTGCTAAATAAAATTTTAAAAAACTACTTTTCAGATGGTTTTTCGGCTTGGGGAGTAATACGAAAAGCATGGCGGGTCAGAACATCGTCAAAATCATAAGTAGCCGTATGCACTGCACGACGGTTATCCCAAACTACGATGGTGCCTTCTTCCCATGAGGCTCTAATTTGTAGATCACCAGACTTTGTAATGTGATCATAAAGGAACTTCAATAAAGCATCGCTTTCTTCCTTCTTGTAGCCAACGATAGCGCGAGTGAAACCCGGGTTGACATAGATCGAATGTCTCTTTGTCACCGGATGAGTACGCACAACAGGATGAGTACTCACAGTTGGGGCTCGGCGTACCACTCCACCTCGAGCCAACGCACCATTTACCTGTTCAACACCGGAATGAGTAGCCTCAAGGCCCTCAAGACGTTTGCAGAACTCAGGAGAGAGTCTTTCATATGCTTCTTGGGTATCAGCGTATAGAGTATCCCCACCGACTGAAGGACCTTGTAAATAAGCTAAAAAGGTAGTGCCGGCCGGTTGCTTTTCGTAAGATACATCAGAGTGCCAGGTTAAGGTACTGGTGCTGCGGCTAGCGATACCACTAACAGCTGATTCAGGACTGTTTTCATGATAAACCAGAAATACTTCAGGGTGTCCCACAACAGTTGGTGAAGTGGGGTGAATGTGGGGACGGCCAAAGTAGTTGGATAAAGCTTCGACTTGTTCAATGCGCTTGTCCTTGAGATCTTGGTTGCGGAAAACTACTACACCACGCTGGGCTACGTAAAGAGCCAATTCATCTTTACCGGCATCATCTAAAGCACTGAGCTGAACACCGTTGATTTCAGTGCCAAACTTGGGAGTGAGATTTCTAACCTGAACCCCATCGATATAATCTTGGGTCCCAGCTTTTTTGGATAAAAGAGATTTAAAGGATGGATCGGCAAAGTGTCCTCTATCCACATGCTGAAATTCCGTCAAAGGTTCATATTTATCTTTACGATTCCAGACCGGGACGTATTTCTTGTTTTTGATTTTCGCGAATCGGGGCTTTTGAATGTATTCTTCAAAGTTCAAAGCTTGACCTTCCTGAATATCGAGCTCCTGTTCTACAAAGGAGTTTCCCTTTATTTTGAGGTTTTCAATGACCTTTGCATATTCTTGATCAGGAATGCTCATTTTTGATTTGGATAATGTCGAGTTTGATAGTAGTTTAGGGTTTCAGAGATACGGATAAAGGCAGCTTTATTCACAACCAGTGTGCTTTAAACTTTATTTTTCACAATTAATGATTTACAAAAAAATAACATAGGTATTTCGTGGCTATTCCTGCTTTTTTATGTAGTCGAGTATATCTATACTTTTTCTAGTTTGATGTAGTTATTTCAAGTAAGGCAATAATCAAGAAGAAATCATAAAATATGCAGTCAATTTTATAACACAAAACCGCGTGCTATTATAAAACTGTGAAGTATTAATAATAGCTTTTGTTAATATTGTTTCCTATTAAATAAATTCTTGAGTAGACCATAGTAATCGATCTAATATTACCGGAGGGGATGATATCATTTCCATGTACTTTTAGGTAGAAGCGGCCTTATGTGGCATTTCCATTATTACACCACCACACAGATTCAGCCGCTTGGAAGTTCCACACCTTGCAAGCACCCACAATCTACACACCAATTTTATTAGAGGACCCTAAATATTTAT
The DNA here is from genome assembly GCA_001661315.1 of Nadsonia fulvescens var. elongata DSM 6958. NCBI lineage: Eukaryota > Fungi > Ascomycota > Dipodascomycetes > Dipodascales > Nadsonia > Nadsonia fulvescens. The sequence continues at coordinate 17,801 of KV454407.1, read as the reverse complement.
TAATGTTTTATTCATAAAGCTATTGAGGGGGTGAAAGATGTAAAAATTTTTGCTAAAAAGGGAGGCGAAGCGAAATATTAAGGGTGAACGAGAAAACAATCTTCGTTGTGATTCCAAAGTGAGAAGTCGGAGAAACATTCGGCCTACCATAAAAATACATATAATTGGAAACCCAAAAACCATAGCCCTAGTGGCAGACATTTTTCTTTTTAAAAGATAAACCCACATCTGCCATAATTCAGAGTGTTGTCATACCATTATGTACTCATGCGGACTTTTAAGTTATAACCGTCAACAACTCAAGCTACCAAAAAATAATATAGGAAAGGATCTGATAAGGTTAATTTAGCTAAATTCTCCTCTAACATGAGCTTTAAACAGATTAACCAGGACAATTGAAAGAAAGGAAATATACCCCCTTTGGTTCCTCTATACTTACCAGCTTGTTTATTTAAATAGTAACCTATGTCATTCGCTTCAAATTAAACCCCTGATTTCTATTATTTTGTTGTTCAATTCCATTACAGAAACCCCTTCAATTTGCTTATTGAAATATTTTTGAGAACTTCTTTCAAAATTTCAAAAATATGTAAGTAGTGTCTGCGGCCATATCCACTGGAAAGCACGATTTCCCGTCCGATCAATCATAGTTAAGCCAGTGAGAGCCTTCATAAGTACTACGGTGGGAGACCACGTGGGAACATAAGGTGCTGCAGTCTTTTTTATTTTTATTTCAATAAAATTTCAGTTCCCCTGCTTTACTGTCTTTTGCTCGTGAAATTACTGTTCAATTAATAATTCTTAACTTCAAATTGTTTTCTGTAATATATAGGTCTTTTTAAAGGTAATGGGCCTTACAAAGTATGAGCTTTAATATTTGCACCTTTTGGAGAGATCGTCCCCTGGAAGGAAATCATCCGGAACAAAAACCATTCATTGTTCGGGAACCAAGCACTTAAATTTATGTTAATTAAATTTGGAGCTGTTCTTAGTTATTGAGCAGCTGTATAGCTGTTTTAATTACCATGTTTAACAAGCAAGGCTGTTCAAAGGTCTTAATGAAGACTTGATTTCGGGTACTTGCAAGACTTTTGTATCAGAAGAAATTAGAAAATAAGGGCTTTTTTGATGAGGAATGAACAGGGGGCAGTCTGGGTTTGCGAGCAAAATATTTTTGGCAAAAGAGAGAAAAATATATTGTAAAGCTTGATGAAAATAAAAAAAAACAGAAAACAACTTGGCAGATTTTGTAGTTTAACATGCTATGGTATGGGAAACTAAGGCTATCTGTTTGAAGTTTTTTGTTTTGCCAGAAGGTCCTGGAAAAACCACGCATCTCAGCAGTGCTTCACTACACATAAAGCTTGAAACCCGAGTAATATTCTATAAATCTTATGTACAACGTCGTATATAACCCAAGGCGTGTGAAAACGGTAAAATCATCATATACCATCGCCATCAAAAAATATGTGGCATGTTGCTCGTTCAAGCGGGGTTCTTGATCAACGAAGTTCACGATTACAAAATATGTAGAAATGAGATGAGATGAGATGAGATGAGATGAAATAAGATAATATGAAGATATTTCTGATATAGATAGCTAAAATACCGGCCCGTACCCGAGATAGCCTTAATCCTTTCTTTCTACGGCCCTTCCTAACTATTAACCAGACTAAAGAGAATTTGCAAATAAGCTGCTGTGTGTTTAAAATATGTAGGATCGAATAGCCTTATTAATTGCTCATTGCATCTGCGGCTCAAAATGAGGCATCTCAACACTTCTTTTGTATTTAACTGGAATGCCAAAAAACTGCTTATTTAGGATATTATTTAGTTGTCAAAGTTGAGGTCGCCGTTTATCGATTATTTTTTGTTGTTGTTGTTGCTGTAACTGGACCCTGTTAAGCCCTTGTGTAAAAAACCTTGCTGGTATTAACTTCTAAAGACCTAGCTTACATATCTTGGACCCTTCTTTAGTGGGCTAGTCAGGTTTCTATACATCAATGAGACCCTGCTTTCTTCGTGCAAGACAAAACAGCAGTTTTTTATTCGTGCATGTCTGATTAGAGTCCCTTTTCACGAAATAACCTATTAATAATAATATTATTATTAATTGTGTATGCTTAATTTGTTCTTGATTTTTCGTTGTTTTCATTATTGTCATCACTTTGGTTTCTTTTGATTTTTTTTTTTTTGATTTTTCTTTAGTTAAATCACATGGAAATGTTTGAATAAATAATACAGATAAAACACAGTCGATTTCCCATTGGTTTCTCTCTTCTGTTTTTCAAAACTAGAACCTTACAAATTCTGTTCGCCTCATCTTTCCCGATCATTGGATCAATGACATTGGTCTGTTTTATTTAAAGTCATTCTTTACCTTTTCTTTTGAAATAGGTTATAATACTTGAAAAGAGTAAAGATTCACAAACTGACTAACATGTTGACGAAATCGAGAACATTCAGATCTCTGATGATTCGGCCGGCGGCTAGAAAGAGTTTTGTGATTCCTTTGAAACCGCTATTATAACTCACCTCGAATTTGAGGCATGAGCGATCTGGAAAAGGCCATATCTATGACAGCCTCATCTCCCTTATCTTGGAAATTAAAATCTCGTCATATACAAATGATTGCTATTGGCGGCTCAATTGGTACTGGACTTTTCGTTGGGTCTGGCCGTTCATTTCACACCGACGGCCCAGCTGCCGTGGTCATTGCCTTCAGTCTTATTGGTAGTATGCTGTTTACTACCGTTCATGCTCTTGGTGAAATGGCAGTTACTTTTCCCGTTTCTGGCGCTTCTGCTACATATTCTACCCGTTTTTTGGACCTGGCTTGGGGGCTTACTATGGGCTGGAATTACACGCTATCCTGGTTGATTGCGTTTCCATTAGACGTTATTGCTGCTTTAATGACCACCAACTACTGGGATCCTACGCACAAATATAGTCCTGTCATCTAGGTTACTGTCTTTTGGGTTTTAATTGTTGCTATTAATTTCTTTGGTGTTAAGGATTATGGTGAAGCCGAATTTGTGTTTTCCCTCATCAAGGTTTTGGCCATTATTGGCTTCATCATTTTAGGCATTGTAATAGCTGCTGGAGGTGCACCTTAGGGAGGCTATAGTGGTGCTAAGTACTGGTATGATCCTGGCTCCTTTGCCGCAGGATTTAAGGATCTTTGCTCTGTTGTTGTTACAGCTGTTTTTGCTTTCAACGGTACTGAAGTAGTTGGTCTTGCCGCGGCCGAAACATCCAATCCTCGAAAAATCCTACCCAAAGCCACCGAACAAGTCTTTTGGCGTATTTCCCTTTTTCACATTGTGGCACTTACAGTCACGGGCTGTCTCGTGCCTTACAATGTCCCTCGTTTATTAGAAGCCAACACGTCGATGCTACTGCTTCGCCCTTTGTTATTGCTATAGTCGACGCTGGTATTAGAGGTTTACCCTCAGTCATGAACACTGTCATATTAATTGGCGTTCTCTCGGTGGGTAATTCTTTCATATACACATGCTCTCGCACCCTCTGTGCCTTAACCACCCAAGGACAAGCCCCATGTATTCTTGCATATGTGTCGACCAAGAGCGTCCTTTGGCCGGTATTATATTTTCATCGACATTTGGTCTTTTGTATTATATGGTGGCTACTGATAAATACGGTGAGGTCTTTAACTGGCTTATGACCTTATCTGGACTATCCGCCATTTTTACATGGGGTAGTATCTGTTTGTGCCATATCAGATTTCGATGTGCCATGCACGTTTAAGGCCGTCCTCTGAAATATTACCATTTTTTACTTCCGCCGTAGGAGTTTACGGTTCTTACTATGGCATTATCTTAAACTTTTTAGTTTTGGTGGCTAATTTCGGGACTGCCGTTTGGCCAATTAATGGTACTCTCAACGCGATCTTTTTCTTCCAAGCCTATTTGGCTGTTCCCGTCGCTCTAGGCTTCTACGCTTCCTTAAATGTTATTAAGGGATCCTCAATTGTCCGCGCTAAGGTTATGGATATCATTAGTGGCCGTCGTGAAATTGATCCGACTTCCCTCCAGTAGGAACTTGAGGAAGAACGTGCTTATATTCATTCTAGAGGTTTTCTCTACCGTACTTATAGTTTCTGGTGCTAAGAGGTTAGAAAGAATGGTACGCCTATTTGAGCGTAAGCTATTAAAACTAATAGTGCATGTTTTTCGAAAACCATCTTTTGTTTATTGTTATAGTTTATTTTTATTTTTTATTCGGGTTAAAGGGTTTTTTATATTGTTTCTCAAGTCTAAAGTATGAATTTAGAGAATTACGACACTGGCTATTTCTCCATGAAATAGTATTAATTTAACTGGGTGCATAAACAAAACATTAACAGTAGTATATAGAGTATGGAACATATTTAAAGGAAACATTTATATATAGCTTTTGTTACAGATATAGCGACTAATTCGGCTTCACGGGTCAAACGAAGGGGTGCATCTTACATGATATTGCTTTACGCACTTCATTTTCTTCAATATAAACTAAAAGTTATAGACGCTTGATCTGTATATTTTTTGAACCGGCTTTTTTCTTTCTTGTCTCTCGTTTTCTTAGTATTCCTATCAAGAGTTCTTAAGCAGAGGTACTGAAATTTTATAATGTGCTTTTTTATCAATTTAAAGAAAGTGGTATTTTGGCCGAGTTGGTCTAAGGCGCCAGGTTAAGGTCCTGGTCTCTTCGGAGGCCTGGGTTCGAATCCCAGAGATATCAATGTTTTTTAGCTATTTCTTAGAATAGTTTTGTTTTGTTTTGCGCTCTCCACGGGCGAAGCAGTAAACTGTGATCTCTGAAAACAAAAAAACCAATGTTGAGTTTTTCTTCCAAAAAAAGAACGTTTTTTCGTCTTATTTTAGATGCTGCCGGTGCATTCAAACTTGACAGTGTAAAAACATCAAATTTTTGAAAAATTATCTTTGATAATACATACATATATATACATTTTTAATAAACCGGTATACCCAGTTTTCTAGCGAGGTTTTTAACTGAGCAGGGGTGGAAATAGAGGTAACTTTAAGAAATTTAAAGTTCGCAAATGAACGGCTTCTCACGTGAATGAATACGAGCGAATAATACCGCCTGCGGAGATCTTTCTTTTGTACGCCCAATCTAAGTTTTCTTTTCATCCCTGAGATTTAACTCATTCTCGAGAGAAAACGCATGGTATTAAAAACCACTAAATCCTTACAAAGTGTTTGGATCCGATTTCTTTTATTTTTTAAGAATTCCAGTGTAAAGAAGGACTAAAAAAGCCACTGACATAATTTTGTTCAATGTCAGCAAAATCGATGCCAATCGACTCAGAAAAGAATGAAAATGAAGGTCATCTTAACCTGGAGCTTACTGATTGTAGCAAATTATCTATAGAGTTAGAAAATTCTCATAAAGAGTATTTAATTCATCGACATGGGACCATTGAACTAGATCCGCTACCATCCCAAGATCCAGAAGATCCCCTTAACTGGCCTAACAAGAAAAAGTATCTATTACTTGGCTTAGTAGCCTTTCATGCCATGTCAAATACTTTCATGGGTGCCGGTATTGTACCAGCTTTTGAGAGTATGTCAGAACAATACGGCGTAACCATGGAGGCAATTGCTTATCTTACATCAGTTCAAATTGTGGTATCAGGCATATTCCCTCTGTTATGGCTACCCTTGATGAATAAATATGGTCGACGCCCGTTTCTTTTAGCTTCAGTTTTGGGGGCTATGGCTTTTAATATCGGGGGCGGTTTTTGTTCAACATATGGTCAGCAGATGGCTCTTCGTGCGCTTACCGCTTTTTTTATTTCACCTTCCGCTGCTGTGGGTAGCGTTATCGTGACAGAATTATGTTTCAGTCGCGAACGAGGGCAGAAAACTGGATGGTGGGCGATGATGATGACTATTGGAACTCCAGCAGGCCCTTTTATAATGGGATTTGTCCAACAACATGCGGGTACCAAGTGGATTTACTGGACATTTGCTATCATGAACATTTGCCAATTTCTGGGATACTTATTTTTTGGGCCTGAGACCCTGTATAGTCGCGATGGCTTTATTGTAAAACGGGTAAATTGGTGGAGACTTACAAGATTGGACTCACAACCCTTATCTTGGAAAGCTTTTCTTGCGCCTTTAAAGTTAGCTGCGGTCCAACAAGTTATCATTCCAATTTGCGCCTATGCCATTGTATTCTGCTACGCCAACATTGCCCTTATTGTTGAGTTACCTCAAGTGTTTGGCCGAAAATTTCATCTTGATAGCCAGCAAACAGGTCTTCAATTTATAGCTCTTATCATCGGTTCGGCAATTGGCGAGCAACTGGCTGGACCACTATCTGATTGGTGGATGAAATTACGCATCAGGAATCGTGGTAGAAAGATTATTGAGGATCGACTATGGCTATCTTATCCTGGTTTTTTGATGGTTATTGTCGGCTTGATTGTTTGGGGTGTTCGAACACAACAAGCCGCAGAGGGTCATTGGAATATAACTCCTCTAATCGGCTCTGGTATTGCCGCTGCTGGTAACCAAATAATCACAACCACGCTAATCACTTTTGCTATTGATGTTAACTCCAAGGTATCTTCCGAAGTTGGTCTTTTGGTGAACGTTGTAAGACAAGTGTTTGGCTTTCTCGGCCCATTTTATTTCCCGGTAATGTTTAATAACCTGGGTTTTGGGGGTGCAGGCGGGCTTATGGCTGGGCTTGTTGGCGTATTTGCTTGTATTCCTATTATATTACTTCACTTTTCTGGTCTCCGTAGGCAGGGTGTGAGAGCGTGAATAGATGGCTGCGACTTGAATAGCGAATGGGCGTGGTCCTACAAGACTTGATAAAGTTTGATTTTTTCTAGACAGTTATACAATAGTTGTAAAAAACGTAATTATAAATTTCTCAAAGGTACAAGGCTTCAATATACATTTTTTTACATAGAATCTTTGAGAGGACAAAATTGGGGTTTCCAAAGTAATATAGCATCTAGACAATCTGGATATTTAATTGCAAGTACTTATCTAACAGGAATGCCAAGCATAGTCATAAACGGTATATACAGCCGTTTATGCCAAGGGGATGCCAAGGGGTAAGCACGTTCCGGTGGCTAAAAGAGCTAGAAATCAGGGGCAGGCGCCATGTAAAATCAGCGGCAAGTTAGTTACTATATTGGAGTAGTTGAACCACCGAGTGGTCTGAATAAATTACAAGCTAAGGGTTTCAAAAACCTCAAAAAATTGACGCCTAGTTGGATTGCTTTCAGTACAAAGATCTAATTAGGGGAAAAAAAATCGAGCCAGAGGCCTTGGCTATGGTGCCTTTAGCCTGAAAGTACAGGCGATAAGGAATGAAAACAGACGGCTGCCTACCTTTACGTCACAACATCATTATCGATAGGGCCGTTTCGGAGACCAAGGCTATTAAAAAGCCTATCAATGCCTGATAAAACATGTAGTAGAGGCAGCTGACTCTTCTAATCACACAGTTTTCTGATTTACGAAAAAAATAAAAAGAAAAAGACCCGGAAACCGTTAGGCTGGGAGAGCACGGATAAACTGACCAACTTTATTTACAAGTCTACGGAAGGTACCCGGGAATGTTTCAAACTTTGAAAACCGGAAAATAATTTTAATTTACTAGTTAATGGGATCATTGGGTGTCGGAAATATAGGCCTATATGGAAACACCCTCTTCGGCTCGCCCAAGGGGTATCGGGAGGGCTGATGTATACTCGGGTATCGGGTAAAAGTATGGGGCAGACATCAACTCACGTGGTACTATCGGGAACAGTTCATTGTTACGCTATTACCTAATTCCATTATTGTGCTCATTTAGATGGCTCCAGAATAATGCGCTGAGGTCATCGCGGTTGACTCAGATCAGCAGTTCAGAGGCCGAAAACGGTGAATCATGTCTCATGACTCAGGTTAGTTTTCGGTAAAAGTTTTTTGGGAGTCTTTTTTAGGAGTCTTGAAATCATTTGATATCTTTGGGAGTCTTCTGGGGATTTCTGGGGGTTTCCAACAGTTGGACCGTCTCGTAACACCATGAGACTGATTAGCCGTATACACTAACCAAACAAGGAAAAAAAACAAGGAAAAAATGAAGGAAAAAAAAATTAAATATCATTAAATTATTAATACAAATAGTGTATAATTAAACAGTTGACTGGCTTTTAAGCACAAACTCATCTATAAACCATTTGTGAAATCGGCAATCGTGAGATAATTCTGGGTGGAACGATGTACCCAGCTTGTTCCCCTGCCTCACGGCAACAATCAGCCCGTTTTCCAACTTATATAATACCTCTACTTTGGAATTATTAATGTAATCATTGCGTGAGTTTATAACGTCCCTCTGAAGCCCTGCGACTTCGGCAATCGATACAACTTCTTGTTGGCCCTTGTGCGCCAAGATCTTGCTGATCACCGGCGCTCGGATAAAGATGGTTGGGAACGCATCCACCTTGTTAGAAGTGAATCCTGAAAAATCCAAATCAACTTTGAAAGAGTCCAGCTGTCGGCCAAAGGCATTACGTTCAACCTGAATATCCATCCCACCTAAAATTGCCTGTCCTGGTTTACCGTTGATAATTTGCTTTGACAAAAAGATTAAACCAGCGCAGGTGCCCCATATCGGCTTTTCGTCCTTTACAAAACGCATCAAGGGCTCTAACAAATTTGTCCTCTGCGCTATAAGTGATATCGATGTGCTTTCTCCTCCCGGTATAATAAGCCCATCGCATCGACTTAATTCCGTTTCGGTTCTGACCTCGATGAAATCGAAATCGATTGAATCATATGCTGAGCTATTGACAGCTAGCTCCAAATGTTGAATGTGTTCAATAAAGGCCCCTTGTAAGGCCAAAACCCCGATTGTAGTCTCTTGTCTAGTCATTATTTAATGAATAAATATAAAATTTCCCAAAAATCTATAAATAATAAGGGCTTAGATATGTATATACCTTTATACTTATATTTACCGCCTGGTTGGTGTTGACTCACGTTACCATCAGCCACCCAGTATTTGAAAGAGCGTCAAAGAGCGGCCCGAGTCACTTTTGTTAAAACCAGGTTTCAAAAAATCCCCGCCTTATAAGTATCGGACATTTCTTCCTATTTCATTCATTTATTTATCTAAAAATTTATTTCAACAAGATCTAATCTTACCTAATTAATAAACAACAATGTCTCAATTCGAAATTAAGGCCGGTTTGGCCCAAATGTTAAAGGGTGGTGTTATTATGGATGTCGTCACTCCCGAACAAGCCATTATCGCCGAAAAGGCTGGTGCCTGTGCCGTCATGGCCTTGGAAAGAATTCCTGCTGATATGAGAGCTTCTAACCAAGTTTGCCGTATGTCTGACCCTCAGATGATTAAGGGAATCATGGAAGCCGTTTCTATTCCTGTTATGGCCAAGTGCAGAATCGGTCATTTTGTTGAAGCTCAGATTTTGGAAGCCTTGGAGGTTGACTACATTGACGAAAGTGAAGTTTTAACTCCCGCCGATAAGATTCTTCACATCAAGAAGGACGAATTCAAGGTTCCCTTTGTCTGTGGTGCCAGAAACTTGGGTGAAGCTTTAAGAAGAGTTGGTGAAGGTGCTGCCATGTTGAGAACCAAGGGTGAAGCCGGTACCGGTGACATCTCTGAAGCTGTTAGCCACATTGCTTTAATCAAGAAGCAAATCGACAAGGCTTTGGCCATGGAATCTGACGAAGAAGTCGAAGCTTATGCCAAGGAATTGAATGTTTCATTAGATTTACTTAAGCAATTGATTGCCAACAAGGGTAAGTTCCCTGTTGTTAACTTTGCCGCTGGCGGTGTTGCCACCCCATCTGATGCTGCATTATGCATGCAATTAGGATGTGATGGTGTCTTTGTTGGATCTGGTATCTTCAAGTCTAAGAACCCCGAAAAGTTGGCCAAGGCTATTGTGAACGCCGTTACCAATTACAAGGATCCTAAGAAGATCTTGGAGTACTCTACTGATTTGGGCGAACTGATGTTCGGTGTCAGTGTTGATTCCTTAAAGGAAAGAGAAAAGGTTTCCACTAGAGGTTGGTAATATCCGTTTGTTTTTATACAAGCAAACAGAACACCGTACAGCATCGACTTGAATTAATTTATTAAAAAATTGGATTATATATTATATATAGGTTACAAAAATAAAACCATAACCATTTATCAGGAAATATGGATAAAAACAAATGTAGAAAAGTAATCCGCCAGAATTTGGTACATATATGTTCCAGCAGCTGTGAGCAATTTGTCTGTAAATCTCTTGTTCTCCCCGAACCTCTGTGAAAATGACATAATCTTGGCTACTCGCTATGGCTTGCCTGAAAAGCCAGTTCCCAACATTTATTGGGAGACCAATACTGGAGGGCCATTTTGGGCTTTTTTTTCAGCAGTGATGTTTAAGGCATGTCTGGTGATTTTTGATCTGGAGACGCTATATCAATGGCTTGAGAAAATTTAATTGATTCAGGGTTCTGTAAATAAAAGTGAAATACTTGATTTAGTTGTATGCTTTCTTCTTTTTTAGTTTTTGTTGTTTGGCACATTGACAATAATTGAATGTAAGGATTGATGTCGGGGCAGAAAATAGTGACCGAGGCCTGAATATAAAACGCTGGATCTTAATTCTCTTTAGACAAGCAAAATGTAACAATAAAAACAAAACAACGTATCTTTGTGTCATCCTTCTACTTTGCTTATTTCTTGTCAATTCTGCCAGCTTCAGCACAACCCGGGGTGCCCCTAGTTCATAACCAAGAGCCCGGATTCCAGCCAAAAGGTCAGCACAGGTTCTGTGGTGATAATCACAGGAGTACCATATATACACATATATATATATATATATATTTGGAACGCACTCAAGCTCTTTTTCATTCTTTTAATCAAGTTCAAGCAATTGCAAGGGATTTGGTATATATAAACGCCATTAATGCGTTTATCAGGGCCAGAGCAGCGGTTTGCCGACTTATAAGATTACGTTCAGGCCTCAGACTATGATTAAATATAGCCGATATAATACAATCAAGATCATGTTGAGAAAATCGGGGGCACGGGCCACCAATTGCGATGTGATCGGCGTGTGGCCTCAAATAGAACTAATATCAGGGGTAGCGTGGTTGGGCGGATTTTGGTTAATACTATCAGTACCGATAATCGCTGGCATAACGTCTCCGAGGGACCTTACTATTCAATTGGGTACTAAAGAATAGGACTATATGATAATTGCTTGCCGGTAGGATAATACTTGAAATCGGAAATCCGAAACCAGTAGACCCCAAAGCTTAGCCTTATCGTGCATAATCTTAAACGGCTCCAGTTTAAATTGACATCTGACCAGCAACAGGCCACGAAAAAGCCGTTCAGGTATCAATAACGACTGCTATCGGCTATTATAAATAATAAATCTAATAGGAATGGCTTAATAACATTCTCGAGATATACAAAACCGTTTAAATATCCCAAACCCGAAAATAAGCTGCATAATCATCTTTGGAGATTGGTGCAACCTGCTCCTGGACGATGATGCCGTAATGCGCCTTTCTTCAGCTCCGAAAAAACAGTGGAGCTAATCTTATCATGGCTCGTTCATTCATTCACCCGGCTAAATCCACAAGGCGTAATTTCCAGGCTACAAGATAACAGGTTTTTATATTACCTGTTTTTGTAGAGCGGCGAAATGACACCACGTACCCTTGTAAACCACAGTGCATAACTTGATAACCACTAAAGTCATAACCGGATAAGATGTTATCAAAGACTTATACTTGCCCATTCTAAACAACTGAATGTTCCTTGAGGTCACTGATCACTAAAAGCATCCCAAGAAATATTAGTGTTATCACTTTTTTTTGGAATTGACCCAACTGAAATATCGATAACGATTGCATCTGCAGAACCTACAAATTAGATACACTAATTCCAAGAGGGCCTGTGTGTAATTATCTCTTATCTTCATTATTTTGCTATAAAGCTCTACAATATGCTGATCAATTAGCTGAATAAAAAAAAGTTTCGCTAATAAACCATTACTTTTTCACCCCTTAGAAATACATTGGACCTTTGTTAACCAATAACTCTGTCTATCAGACTATCAATAAAAATAGTCTACTAAAAGTTTCAATTTCTCCAACTATATATTATTCATCAAAGGCCATCTAAACCCAATAATCTCAATTCGTCTTAAGCTTCTCTTAGTTTTGTTTTTGAAAAGAAAAAAGTCTCTCTCTGGTACCTAAAAATGTCGGAAAAACAGTTTTCTAAAACTCCTGATTATGCAGTCAATGAGGTTGAGATAGGTCAAGTGGAAACTGTCACAGTTAGTGGATGGCAGGGGTTCATGGATTCTTTTAAACGTATGAAACATGTGGAAATTGATACTGAAGGGATGACGGACCTGGAAAAAGCAGCCGCCCTCACAGCATCGTCCCCCTTATCTCGTAAATTAAAATCTCGTCATTTACAAATGATCGCCATTGGCGGATCCATTGGTACGGGTCTTTTTGTCGGTAGTGGTGGGTCTTTGAGAACTGGCGGCCCAGCTGCAGTTGTCATTGCCTTTATCCTTATCGGCTCAATGCTGTTCTCTACTGTTCACGCTATGGGTGAACTCGCTGTTACTTTTCCTGTTTCTGGTTCGTTTTGCACTTATTTCACTCGATTTTTAGATCCGGCTTGGGGGTTTGCTATGGGCTGGAACTACGCCATGGGCTGGTTGGTTGTTTTCCCCTTGGAAATAATCGCAGCGTCTATTACTCTCAGCTATTGGGATGAACATCATAAATATAACCCTGCAATTTGGGTAACCCTTTTTTGGGCTCTTATTGTCATCATCAATTTCTTTGGCGTCAAGGGTTATGGTGAAGCTGAATTCTTTTTCTCTATTGTTAAAGTATGTGCCATTGTTGGCTTCATTATTCTGGGTGTTGTGGTTGCTTGCGGTGGTGGCCCTAAAGGCGGTTATATTGGTGCCAAGTACTGGCATGACCCCGGCTCATTTGCGGCAGGTTTTAAAGGATTATGTGCTGTGTTTGTTAATGCAGCCTTTGCCTTTTCAGGTACTGAGTTAGTTGGTCTAGCCGCTGCGGAAACTGCTAACCCCCGAAGGTCACTCCCTAAGGCCACAAAGCAGGTATTTTGGCGTATTACTCTCTTCTACGTTATTTCCTTGACCATTGTTGGATGCTTAGTTCCTTATAATGATCCTAGATTAATTAAAAAGTCCTCTGTTGATGCCTCTGCTTCTCCTTTCGTTATTGCTATCGTTAATGCTGGCATTGGTGGTTTACCTTCAGTTATGAATGCGGTTATTCTTATCTCTGTTCTTTCAGTCGGTAATTCGTCGATTTATGCCGCTTCTCGTACTTTGGCAGCTCTTGCTGATCAAGGTCAAGCCCCCAAATTCCTTGCTTATATTGACTGTTCAGGTCGTCCATTATATGGGATTATTATTACCTCAGCATTTGGTCTCCTATGCTACTTGGTAGCCTCGGACAAGCGAAACGAAGTCTTCTCTTGGATGTTAGCTCTTTCGGGACTTTCCTCAATCTTCATTTGGGGCTCTATTAACTTGTGCCATATCCGTTTCCGTCGTGGTATGAAAGTCCAGGGTAGATCCTTAAAAGAATTACCATTTACATCAGCAGTGGGAGTTTATGGCTCCTGGTACGGGTTCACTCTTAACTGTCTAGTGCTGGTCGCTAACTTTTGGGTTGCTGTTTGGCCGATTGGTGCTTCTCCAGATGCCGCGACCTTTTTTAACTCTTACCTAGCTGCTCCTATTATCTTGGTCTTTTACGTCTGTTATAAGGCCTATAAGAGAACCCCATTTATTCTTGCTAAGGACATGGACCTTATAACAGGCAGAAGACATCTTGACCTGGTCCTGCTTACTCAAGAATTAGAAGAAGAGAGGGCTTTCATTAAGTCTAAAAATATGGCTTATCGAGTTTACAAGTTCTGGTGCTGATATCATAATATGATAATATGACATCACATATTCGGCTACTAAATTATCATATTATGTTATAGTTTTGTTTAGAGAAAGTATATCAAATTTTGTCTTTATTCTTGCCAACACTCATGTAAATTTCGACCATCTTCATTAAAAAGCCAAGCATATATTATCAATTTCTAAACTGAAAGAAAAAATAACTGTAACACCTTATGTTCCCATGTGTCACCACGGACTTGACAATAATTAATCGAAAGGGAATTTGCACTTTCTAGTTGATGTGGCTATAAACAAAATTAATTATCAATATCGTATACATGGAGGCTCAATAAAAAGCCCATCAACCGTCTTCAACTATTATTTATTAATGTTAGTTGCAGTAGTAGTTTAGTCATTTGAACCGAGTCTTGGTAGGGATACTTAAAAATCTGATACTAGCACCTTTTTTGAGGTAAGCCTTTAAAAGGCGCTTGTTCAGAATAACCTCAAGAATATTTATTGGTCTCATTAAACGCAAAAATGCTGGAGAAATAGAACTGGAACAGACAAATAATGAACATTAAATTACGTTTAAATATCAACTATAGAAAACACAAAAAAGAAATTATACGGTAAAGATTAGAAGTTTACTACACGCTATTGATGAAGGACATTTTGGACGTACATACCATTAATATTACCCCTAGGTTTGTATTCACAAGCCACAACCTGGCGGAATCCGACATCACCACAGTCGTAAGTATAGCAGCCAACTTCTGTTGTTGCCCTCCAGACAAGTTGACTAAAATGGGCCGAATCAGATGAAGGTTCGTGCGTTTCAAAATTGAAAAAAGAGACCTCATTATACCAGGCATCGATGGCACCAGTGGTGGTGGAATATCCACCAGCTAAATTTTCGCCATAGATACCAGTAGAGTTGGTCAGTTTGAAACATAAATTATTGTTTTCAAGGTACTCCTTAGCATAGTTTGCTAATTCGAAGTTCCAAGTTAAGTCAGAGGCATAATGCCGTCTACGGTATAAATTGTGACGTGCAATAACCTCGTTCTGATAGGCTAGGCCGGTTGCACCGGGTTGGACACTAATAGTGGAGCTAACTTCAGCAACAGAAGAAACTACTGCAGAGGAGGTAGCAGGAGTCGTTATAACAGCAGTAGATAAAGAATCATCGACATTAACGCAAATTTCGCCAACCTTAATAACAACAGAAGTTTGTAAAGAAGTAGGTAACCTGAGATCAAAAGAAATCTCAAAGGGGTCCAAACAAACTTGGTGTAGTTCTCTCTTCAAAAGTTTGGCGGCAGAAGAGTCAAGAGAAACAAAAGTTTTGTACAAAAGTAAAAAGTTATTAGGATCTTGAGCATTGGGTGTCACACTAAGGGATGCTTTATTATCATTGATTACTGGCGTAGATTGAAGCGATGCAGTACCCTTAGTAGTTAGATAAAAGGGAACACTAATAATGTATAACCGTGAATCGATGTCGTAGCTGACTTCGGGATCACTCTGTATGAGGCTGTAGAATAGGGTGGATTCAACGAATCCTGAAGAAGAAGCGGGAGCCGTGGTAACGGTGGAAGAAACAGAAGATGAACCGGATAATGTAGTGCTAAAGGTATTACCAGAGCTAGATACGTTAGTGGAAGCGGAAATTGCAGCAGAATTAGAGCTAACCCCAGGTGAACTTGAAGCCACAAAACTACCAGTGGCAATCAAAGATAAAGGCAAAGAATAACTAGAGCCAATCGATGCCTGTGTAGCATTGATGCCGGATGAAAAACCTCTCGAAGAAGTACCAATTGAGGAAATATAAGATGCACTACTGACCTCTACCCCAGTGCCAGATACTCTAGACAAACCTATGGTGCCACTGTTGTTACCGTCAATACTGGTGTCAGCATTAGTGAAAGTAGCGGCATCTGAGGCAGGCGACAAGCTTGGTGGAATAGTTTCAGATGCCGAAACAGAATTAGTTGAGGTGGAAAGAATAGTTTCGTAAGATGTCACTCCAGTATTTACAAAAGTCTTGGTTAAAGTCAGCACTGTACAGTCGCACTCTTTATCGGAACCAGTAAGTGTGGTAGACGGCGATTGCGCAGTTTGTGTAACAGGTACAGTGGTAATTTCAGTAAGAATTTCGGTTACATCTTCGACTCCTGGGACATTGTGTACAATAGTCTTCGTTGAAGTCCGGATGGTGCAATCACAGATTTCACCTTGATTGCCAGTACAGGTGACATAAGCCGGGGACTTAGTCACAGAGTACGTGACAATAGCAATAGTAGGATCATCAGAAGCGTCAGTATGGAATTGAAGAGGAAAGTTTGACTTGTAGGAGACTGTTGGCTGGTGAGAGACACCAGGCTCATTATGTGCAGGGAATAAAGTTGTTGTAAGACCTGGGGCTTCACATACCCAAACAATCTCGGGCTCGGTTACGCTCAGATATTGGTTAGCATTTGCAAATTTGGAGGTAATCGCTAATGTAGTGAGAAGTTGAGTTAGTTTCATGGCAAGTGTTAGCTAACCTTTAATACTGTAGAATATCAGCCGACCTATAGCGATAATGGCGTATAGTGAAGATAGTAGAATACACCAACGAGATAAAGGGATATTAATCGAGAAAAAACTAGGGCGGCATTATATAGCATTTTTTGGGAGATAAATGAGGCAAACTGACAAGAATGACAAGTAATAATTGTGCTAACAAACTGTTGTCAAAATGCAACAAAACACAGGCAAAACAATTGATCCGCATTTTAGGGCAATTATATAAGCATAATTTAGTTTAACTGGCTGTTGCTAAAAGACATAACCGAATTTTAGTAATCACTAGACAATCTACTCAATCTCACGGCTTCAAGGATGCCCTATTTTGTGGTTGCCTAATAATGTACAATAACCAATACACAAACAAAAAGCCTTATCCCACTAATAATTGAGGTGGTGAGACATTAGATAAGCATAAATTATGATTCCCAGGGGTTACTTAGTCATCTTATTTAAACTCAGTGACTTTTGGAAAATTAGATCTAAAGATCTGAAAAAATGGAATGTCTGTGGAATGAGCCGCCAAAACTTGAACCCCAAAAACTAACTTTTTTATCAGCGTATGCAGAGCAGAGCAGCCCATGACAGGCGCCAAACTTTTACGAAATCTCTAGAATGTACATTTTTTAATGCATGTGCCCCAATAGCATCTTCTTATTTGGCAGATTCTCTCTCTTGCTGGGATTCAGCCTAAAAAGGAGTGCAAAATAACCCGTCCTTTTAATCAATTAAAAAGCAAACAAAATAAGAAGGAAGAAAAGTGATAGGTAACGTATTTGTAACGCGAGAACGTTTAGATAGGTGAGGATAGGCAAACAAAATTTAGATACCTCACTGCATGATAAGTCCACGGTAGGTTTTTATTTTGTACCCAAGTTTAAGCGATAGACGCCGAACAAAACACACATCTACAAGGCTGTTGACAGTTTACCAGAAATGCGGCAAAAAAAGAAAAAGAGTTCAACAATTGTATTGGATTTTCTTTGTTATTTATTTAGTTTCAACATTGGTATATCAGTAGTGTCCTTAATCGTGATCCAGTTTCAATGAGAAAAAGAAAATTTTTAAAAAAAGACTGCAGCACCTTATGTTCCCACGTGGTCTCCCACCGTAGTACTTATGGAGGCTCTCACTGGCTTAACTATGATTGATCGGACGGGAAATCGTGCTTTCCAGTGGATATGGCCGCAGACACTGTTGATAAGAAATACATATATATATAGTATTTCAAAAACATATATGAGATTTCATATTAGCACATTTTCAAAAC